>CM068367.1:688706547-689306547 GCA_034769895.1 Magicicada septendecula
CACACACACACACACATTTCTGATTACTATACAAATAATTGCATGTATGTTCAGAGGTTTGGTGTCTAATCGATGCATTCTACTTTCACTTTCTAATTTGACCCATGGCTTACTTTCATACAGAAATAGCTATCGTCCGCGGTCGTCTACAAGTTTAGCTAAACGAAATTAACAATGCTGTAATACATAACGTCCTGTGAAATAGATACGGTATGTTTTTAGGACAGCCGGAGTCGCCACCAATTAATTTGTCACGTATCCGATAATGACTGTACGCAAGTGTATCACAACCATTGTTTAGTATATATAGCGCTTATCATCATACGGTGACAACGCTTGCTTTCAAAGCGTGTAGGTCCGTCTTCATACAAGTCAGATGTTTGAATACTATACATCAGACCGTCTGTATCTGTCATTAGCAATCTAACGTTACGACCGTACTTGCCGACAGCATAACGATAATACGTTTGACAACGAGAGAGAGAGAGAGAGGAGAAACGGTTTGAACCTAACGTTTGACATTGTATATTGCAAGCATGAAATTATTATTATTTAAATCTGTTATCTGCTTTGTATGGAAGTAATCTATAAATATCAGATCAGTGCGACACAACATGTAACAAACGTAATTAGATTTGCTTTCAACCCAAACGTGTGCGCTCGTTGTGTGTGTGTGCGTGCGCGTCGGATCATGACATAGTATTCGTAATGACCGCGGCACGTCCTTTATTGCATGAGGATATTCAGGTAGAGCATAGCAGACACGTTTACGCAATATCAAATGGCATATTGCGTGCACACACACACGACACAGCCTACACACAAGAATCAGATTTTTGTATACGTTCTAGGTGAAAAACTACTGGGGTGTCTCTGACTTTAGTTGGAAATAAATAACATTACAGATATTGACATGGTACTATGAGTAGCCTATTCGTGAATACTATACATCAGACTGCCTGTATCTGTCATTAGCAATCTAACGTTACGACCGTACTTGACGGCAGCATAACGATAATGAAAGTCATACATTATCGTTTTGCTAACGTTTGTATTTTGTCTAAGCTATGTTAACTTCACACGCACACACACACACACACACACATACACACACGGAAATGGAGGAAGAACTAGCATAGGAAATACAATTAAGTGTAACGATAAAAGAAGTGATTGGAAAGCCAACTGTGGGTGTCGAGACAAAACTCTTGCTTGTTCCTGAGTTGATAGAAGCGCCTGAGGGCAAAGTGGCTGAAGATGAAGTTACGCAAGAGGTTGTTGACGAGAACCAAACAAACTTGGATCAGCCAGTAGTGTTTAGGTCATCAGTACATGACGCAACGAGAGTGATAGGTCCAATTAGGTTTGTTACACGTTGTGTCGCACTGACCTGATATTTATAGATGACCTCCATACAAATACAACAGCATAAAAATCATGTTAAATATCAAATTATCACATACACACACGACACAGCCTACACACATGTTAGGTTAAAATGCAGTCCACTTACGTTTCACGTTAGGTTAAAATGCAGTCTACTTACGTTTCACGTTAGGTTAAAATGCAGTCCACGTACGTTTCACGTTAGATTAAAATGCAAACACAAACACACACACACACACACGTGTATGTTATTTAAATTATTATTTAAATAACATACACACGTGTTAGGTTTTGTTTGATAGGGGTTTGACAGATATTTTGATGTGTTTGTAGATTTCCAATTTTAAGTGTTCTAAATACGCTGTCCTGTTTTTAAAAAATTTATTCAGGTATTAATCTGTTTGTTTAAACGTTGATCTATGTACGTGACCATACGTACTTGTTTTCGTAATGTTTGTTATAATACCTTTCATGTTCTGGATTTATGGTATGTGCTGTGTGTGTGTGTGTGTGTGTGTGTGTGTGTGTGTGTGTGTGTGTGTGTGTGTGTGTGTGTGTATGTGTGTGTGTGTGTGTGTGTGTGTGTGTGTGTGTTGAAAGCCTTCTGTATATATAGCACATAATATATATGATAATGAAGCAGGTACTGTTATTTTAATCTGTACTGTTATTTCAAATGTTAACGACACTGAACGATTGTAGCTGTAGTTAGAGAACAATTCTGTAATTTACAAATTTAACAAAATTTAGAAATGCATTTTCTCATAACAAAATACAACGTACCCTTTCATTTTATATTCAAACTATTATTATCTGAAACAGAATGTTGTATAGATAATACGCTGTCCTGTTTTGGTTACCTGTAAAATCAGTGTGTTCTTTTTATATCATTTTTAATATATGTATTATTATAAGGTATAATGTGTTTTACATTTCTCTATTCAAAAATTCAATTTGTTTTTGATATAAGTCTTTCCTATGTTATTTTTAAACCGTATTTGATTTTACATTTACAGCTGTTTTTGAACCGTTAACGCCTACTTCTATCAACGGCTTTGATGGATCATAGAATAAACATGTCATCAAAACAGGAGGAGGAGGACCGTCTTCTCCATAAATGGTTTTTTCGCCGAAAAGGTTAACACCTGGAGAAATTGCGAAATTAAAAGCAATAGTCAACAGGCCAAGCTCGACTATAAGACCATTTATAAAAGAATTGATAAACAATTTATAGAATCTTTGTCATATAATAAATCTTGATGACATTGGTTGCCCTAAAAACATACCATATCTATTCCCCGGTACGTTATGTCTTACACATTGCAATTCTTCTTCCACACAGTGTACAAATCATAATGTGTACGCACTTAGAGAGTGGATAATTAATGGTTTTTCTGTTATACAAACATTTTTAATGTGAGTGTCTCATAGCATTGTTAATTTCGTTTAGGTAAACTTGTATATGCCTGCAGGCGATAACTATTTCTGTATAAAAGTAGTCTGTGGGCTTTCCTAATATATATATTTTGTAACAGCCATAATTCTGCATGTATGTACATGCAAAGCTTCAGGGGGTGAAAAATTTCCTGATAACTACCACCACCATTACATTCCACTAGTCTTCTTTGTAGTCATTGTTTAGTTCCACCTCGTTTGATACAGACGTGTTCATTTCTAATAATGTCATTTATCACAAAATTCAATGCAGTTTCTGCTATTGAGTACAAACGGTGTGCAGAATTAACAGTGAACAAGCAGTATCCGATCGTTAACATGGTGCATGTGGACACTAGATATGGGAAGTCTGTGCTTGTAACGTTGGAAGATGGTGAGCACCGCTATCGTGTATATCTACCTAAGAGATATGCTGGCGTCTTTACAGATGAAGAGCTCCGTCATATAAACCCCAGCGACCTACATCTCGTGTTTCGAGGCATGAGGAACCAAACAGCGCAGGTGGAAATAGTACCTCGTTAAGGTAACAAACTACTTTTAATAAACAATTTTTATCACTGTGTGCGTGTGTTTGAATGTAGTGCAGATTCTAATTTACAAAGTTTTGATGAATGGACATTAACTTATGAGAGAGAGAGAATGACACATAATTTAAGAAGTTACTCACGTAAAGCGTTGATTCTTGCATTCCGCCAACTATACATGTGTGTGTGTGATATTTAACATGATTTTTATACTGCTTGTATTGTTATGTTGCAGGTTGCTTCTCCTACAAGTACGACACAATTATATATAAACTTTCGAAAAAATATCAATTTTATAATGTATTTATTTATGAATTGTGAATTTATAAACTTTTCAAAAAAAAAAAAATCAATTTTTATTGTGAATTTTAAAATATATTTAATCATTTAAACAAATTATGGCTTTATTTTATTTCACTATACACCTCTGAACATGTATACAATTAATTTTTTGTGTGAACTGTATTACTTGTGGGAACTGTTACATCAGAAGATTTGTATGAATTTCAACCACCGTTTTCATGTGTGTATAATTTTAATTTATTTCGCTATACACCACTGAACCTATGTGTGTAAACTGCAACCATAAAACAGTAGTATTGTACCACATGAAGAAGAGCGTATTGAAGATTGTTAAGCCGTTAACGTATGGATTTGTCATCTGTAACAGCACACACACAGGTAATTACATTATAAAGTAGTTCATTGACAACAACACACATACATAGTTAATATTTGCCAAATATAGAGAGAGCTGAAATTATTTACTCATCACACCGACTACTCAATGTACACAGTAAGAGAGAGAGAGAGAGAGAGAGAGAAACGGTATGAAACCTTGCACAGTTGAAACCTGCTCTACAAACGCTTCACACTGGGCGTTATGTTAAGAGAGAGAGAGAACACGTATGTAAGTAGTTGACAACACACACGCACACATAGTTAATATTTGTTAATTATTTAATACAATGAAAAATGAATACTGCGTTTTGACGACGAGTGAGAGAGAGAGAGCGTTGTAAGTACGTACACAGTTAATATTTGTCGAATATATATAAACTTTCTAAAGTCATATACATGCACGGTAATGACCACAGAGAGGAGAAACGGTTTGAACATAACGTTTAACAACGAGAGAGAGAGAGAGAGACAGAGAGAGAGAGAGAGAGAGAGAGAGACAGAGAGAGAGAGAGAGAGAGAGAGAGAGAGAGAGAGAGAGAGAGAGAGAGAGAGAGAGAGAGAGAGAGAGAGAGAGAGAGAGAGAGAGAGAGAGAGAGAGAGAGAGAGAGAGAGAGAGTTTTACTTACATTCAAATGTGAGAGAGGAGAAACGGTTTGAACATAACATATGATTTAGGGAGACCGCTTAATGTTTGAATTTTTCGCCTTGATTTCGTCGTCGTCACAATCGACTAACCGCACACACATATAGGTATATATATACATTATAACGTGTTGCTAATAATGTATCACACGTTTGACAACAAGAGAGAGTGAGAGAGAGAGAGTGAGAGAGAGAGAGAGAGAGATAGTTTCACCTACATTCAAATGTGAGAGAGGAGAAACGGTTTGGACATAACGTTTTGACAACGAGAGAGAGATAGTTTTACTTACATTCAAATGTGAGAGAGAGAGAGAGAGTACCAATCATGATCATATAGTTTGAATTTCCCACCACAGAAAAGAAAAAAATGTTGGCAGATCTGCTCTATACACAATAATGTAAGATTGGTAACCCTGATCATATATTTTAATATATACACTATATAACACATATTTGAATTTCCCTCCCCCCGCCACAGAAAATGTTGACAAACCTGCTCATATAAAATATCTATACACTATAATAATTATACAGAGGTTGGTAAACCTGATCACATAGATTTAATATACATTATAACACACGACAAATTTGAACTCATGCAAAGGTTGGTAACTCTGATCATATATTTTAATATACACTATAATGCATCAAGTTGGAACCTCCCACCCACCACCACCCCCTGATATGCAAATCAGCTTTATTAAAAAAATAAAAAATTATATTCACGGATGCTGGTGGTCCATTGAACCCCATCCCACCCCCTTGATATGCAAATCAATTTAATTAAAAAAATAAAAAAATCAAATTAAAAAAATTTATTCGCAGAAATTCGCGGATGCTGTGGTCCATTGGGATGCTGCGGGTCCAGCGGTGGTGGCGTCATCTCTTAGATCATGTTTTTTAGTGTTTTTATTGTTTTTTAAGAAAGGCGGCATTCCTTTGTGAGTTAGAACCCTTATTTTCCCTCTACTATCCCAGAATAGACAGAAACTTATAAATTCCCTTTCAACGTCCATTTCCATTCCTAGAAGTAAGTCGAGTAACCATGCCTTAATTTGTATGTAATTGGACGAGAGAAGCAGGTCCTCAGTTTAAATTCGACCGTTTGGCATTTCTCTGCCTGCAGAAATGTAAGATCTTGCCGAATTTAGCCTGAATGGAACCATAACTATAATTCTAATTCAACCTTTACTACGACAATTTTCTTGATTTGGAGCACCAAGAGCCAAAAATTTAACTCAAAATTGTAATAAAATTTTAAAAGTTTATAAGACAATCAACTGAGAAATTTTATTGAGAATACAAAATGCGATCTGTAATAGATCTGTTTGACATAATTAATATCTCTCAACACTCCTTACAAATTTTGGATCACTTTCAAAAATTTGTAAGCTGTTTAAAAAAAAATTATGTATCGCTATCAGTTACGTATATCTGCGAAAAATAAATTTGCGGGAGCCTACTAGTGCTGTGATAATGTCTTTACCAATGATTTGTAGAAATTTTCATAGGACCGATAGTGTTGGTTACGGAGTTGGCAAACAGCGAATAGACAGATATGTAGCTAGGTGTTATCGAGTCTAATGTTGCATAGATAAGCTCGGCGCACAGAACACGGGTTTATCAGTGTCGGCGCACAGAGCACGATTGCAGCATTGGCGCTCAGAACACGGGCGCTCTGAGCACGCTACGAAAATTTATGGGAGTGACAGCATGCCTGCCATACGTTAGTTAAACTTACCTACTTCAAAACCATTCAGGATATATTTATGAAATTTTTCTTATGAAATCTAAATACATAAACCCTTCATAAATAATATGATGATAAAGGAATAATTGGGATTATTTTCCAAAGAAAGTGCTTTCTGTAGTGGATAATTTTTTCTTCATTTTCTTTCGTTCCTCTTATATCTCTTCCTTCCTTTTTAGTTGTCTTTTCTTCATTGTTGTTTCCTGCTTCTTTCCGGAACATTTTTATGTGTATCCAGAATCTTTATTTTGTCAATAATCTTCAACTACTGAAATGTTTGCTTGAAGGAGGTTCAGTCGGTTAATGGGATCCACTGTCGAAAATATTTGGTAATATAGTATGCGCGCGGCGCATGTTTTTGTATGCCACCTGAAACAGGAAGAAAAGTAGAATTTTTAAACCCTAAAATAAAAACAAATTTAAAACAAAATAACATGCTGGATCTCTTAAACTATGAACGCGATGTGTTTGAAATATCGCTAAATATTCGCAAAACTTACTGGAATTTAACGAAATTTACGCAAACCGTTGTTTTTTTTCGAAAACATGAAACCCTTTTGAAGTAGAGTCCAAGGGGGAGACAATCAAGGATAATCTCTAACACAATTAAAAATATTCCAGTCTCCTATTGAAGAAAAGTTATTTTATTTTTGATACAATTAAACGTAGTGATGGAACATTTGTGATTAAATTTTGAAAACCGTACTTTAGCCATCCTTGGTTTAATTTTTTATAATACTGTATAACGTTTCGCTACATCAGAAATCGGTAGGCGTCTTCGGAGAAATGATTCTAATATATTAAAAATAAAGATAACAAAAATAATATGCATAAATAAAATGTCTATCGTTCTAGTGACAGAGTCATGTAAATGACAGTTATATGAGACACTAGTGACTCAGTGACTCGTTAATAACTCTAGGTGAAGTTATAAGTATCTCATGTAACTAACGTCCGGTTTTTAAATTTTACAAATATTTTATTTTTTGTCTTGAAAAGTATGTTTTGTTTCTAAAATATTAAAATATACCGTCCAAGAATATAAAAAAAAACTGTTTCTAATTATAAAGCTGAACTGTTTGAAAAAATAAATTTGTAAGTAAAGTATTTTCTTCTTCTTATATTTGTTCCTCCTTCCTAAATAAACCTCCGCACATGGCTCTCTAGATCTGACACAGACTAAGAAATGGTAAGGTTTTGAAATTAATGGTGTTGGAGACATCTTCAACCTCTCTGTGAGACTTTTGTTTCCACGAAATCTTTATTAGCTGTATTGTGTAATGACAAAGTGCATTTTCCATTTTTTAAAGAAAAGACGGTCAGTAATACTAGGTCAATGAATTTATAAACAAGAGTGCAGTGCATAGTAGATTGTACGCTGAGTTGCTGGAAGCTAATCCAGCCGCGACAGCAGTGCGAAACCGGATTTGTAATCGCTCCTAATTTATCAGAGTTTATATTAGGGGTACATGACGCAGGGTGGACTGTGATGTTGCTAAACAGGCTAGTCTTAATTGGATTTATGCGGACCAATGAACGAAGCACGAGCTAGCCCTCAACGAATAAACGAATATGAAAAACAGCTTTAGGGTAGGAATGCTTCAGTCGCAATGCTAGTAAAAGTACGTGTATGTACGTGTGTGATAAATTTGGCGAGGGATGAACATGCGCGTTCGCGCGCAGGCGCACAGATAGTCATGCATCAATAGCTTGTTATTAGCAATACTGCGTACTAAATGATGGATTACTCATTAACACAATATCAGTACCCTATACGCGCATATGCGTGTGCGTGCGGGAACAAGATTAAGCTCTGTTTTGCTCGGAGCGTCTGTTGCGATCATCGCTCAGCGATCATCACTGAGAGATAGTCGCTCAGCGATCATCGCTACCCTGGGCTGTTTTCCTCGAAGTGACTGAACGCTAGCGTTTTTTTGTCAGCTGGGTGAGTTCTGGGGTTTTGTCAGTTGGGTGAGGTTGGTTGGTGTCAAGTGTTGCGATGAGTTGTAGGAAAAGAAAATGCATACTGAAGTGGCTAATAGTGGAAGAAATGGAAGACGACGGTATTATTGAAACTTTAATAAAACCAAGACAAGTGATACATCCCGGATTTAGTAACAGAACTGTTGAAGGATACTTTAAAAACTTGATCATGAACCATTTACGCAAGTACCACACGAGAAGGACGACGAAATCATGACTGGCCAAATGACACGGTTTTTACGAATATTATGAAATCTTAAAACACCGAATGTTTACAATGGTTATTTCCGAATACTTGGTTTTTATGATGTTTGTGTATTAATATTATTATTTATTTTATTTATTTTTAGTGTATACAGTAGTTATAAACAATATAATAAACAAAATTCTTTCCTGCTCAGTACTTACGCACTCACATTTGGCACAGCAGCCTTGTTTACTACAGCGGTCAGTTCGCATACTATCCCCAAGAAGTTCGCGTGTAATGTTTTGGTTTGAGTCAGCGTCGATAGTTAAGTGGTCGCCCAGACACGTGTGGACACGTGCGCCAGTGTTTACACCGCTGTCGTAGCTTATTTTTGAACGGCGGTTATTTCTGAATATTAGTTTACGGGCTGATAACGCTAAACTGTTCGAAACAGCGCGCTCTATTACACTGGGAAATGAACCCAGGCTTGGAAATTACGGTATTACTGAGCAAGCATAAACCATGTTCTTACGGGTCTCATAAGTAGCCGTGAGGTGAATACTGCCATGGTGTAATGCGTTACGTGTAATATGGTGCAACGCGGTTTCATTTTTGGTGAGTCGGATCGCTACGCTGACCCGTGTCGGTTCGTACTGTCCAGTTGATTATCTAGCTTTTATTACTTCGTTCTCTTTACTTCATTGTATCGTCTTATCACCCTCTCCAGTGTGGAGAAATAATCGCACTTGTATAAACATAGAAATGTTTGTGTAAAAATCTTTTATATATATATATTTATTTTCTATATAAGTAACTCGATGTTTCTTGCAGTAATTATATAATTTGTGATGTTTTCAATTTGTTTCTTCTGCAAGTAGATAATTTAACGAGTTATATATATATATATAACGAGTATATATTATATTATTATAATAATATATATATAACAAGTGGAAATATGGGTAGAAGGCTACTTCTATGATTGTAATGAATTAATTATGAAATTACGAATTGATTGATAAACGAATTCACTAACTGAGTAATGAATTGAGTAATGAATTGTGTAAGTGAATAATGCAATGAATGCTCAATTGAAATACGATTATACTCCTTGTGTGTTTAGGGCTTAAAAATAACATCTGTGAACTGTATTTAACCTCCTGTTAGACGATGGGCATGTTAGAAAAACCACTTGTAGACGGTCTCAAGGAGAGGTCTTAGGGAAAACACTAACACATGAAACTGTATTCAAAGAAACAATGTATCACAAATCTTAATAAAATTGTATATTACGATTTCAGATGCTTCGGAATGTTGGAAATCTAAGCTACTTGTGCAGATTATGATCTGTTGACTAATAGCCACCAACGTTACACAGACTTATTTACTTAAAATATTTTATTTAAATTCTTTTTTGAAGAAGAGGCAGTAAGCATTGAGCAGTCATATGCTATCGACTTCAACTCGAAACTCGAATCGTTGTACGAGGGGGATTATCAGGTTTCATAGTCTTTGAGAAGGCTTATGATCGAGTAGATCGGAATAAATTATGGAAAATAATGAGTATTAGTTGTTACCTGCCGCACCTCGTGCGAGTAATTAGAGAAGAAAAGTAAGTAATCAGTACATCATGGGATAAGAAAAGTAACAAACGTGGATGAGTAGATTGACCACAGAGTAGTACGACAAGAATCTAACCTGCTGTATATCCTGTTTAATATAAATATTGACGAGATGTTTATAAGATGGAAGTAGATGAGTATACTTGAGTCCAACTAGATTGATAACCGAACCTATGTTCTTTCCTGATGTGACAACAATAAAAAGACTGGAGATAACCTTCAACGCGCGGTTTACCGGCTACACCAGAAGTGTCCACAATAAAATCTAAAATCTAGACGAATGCATTGTGTGGTTCAATCGAACAACAGAGTAAGTTTCTCACATTGCATACTTCCGTTGTCGTACTAGCTATGGTTACTTCAATGACGTAGACAACAAAATAGATATGTTTCTGACATGCGTACATGTGGTCCAATCAGCTAAACGTTGGGTAGTAAAATAAGGATCGGTAGGCTATAATGTTTTATAAAATCATGGCTCCACCAATATGGCAGCACTCAAGTTAATAAACGCCAAGAAGTAACAATAAAATAGAAGCTGCAGGAATGGAACTTACAAGGATAGTGAGAGGCTGCACACGAAAATCTTTGATAAGAAATAAGGGAGTTTGAATACAACATAAATGTCGGTGTTGTCGACATTATGGTACAAGACAAGTACAATGTACAGTGGTACAAGTGTGGTCAACGAGTACAAAGAAAAGTGAATCCAGTGGAAAGAGGAGAAATAGGTGACGATTTCATTCCTATCAAAATCGTCATCGACAAAGCGGGAAGAAAGCGAGATATGGGGCGACCAAGAGAATGCTGGTCGCAATTACTTTGTCAGATCGGAACATACAATGACCTAATCGATGTAGTGAAGATGATTATGTAATTACCACCTAAGCTGCGTTACAAAGTCCGTTTTACATCTTCCTCTGGAGAGGACGATCTTTGGCGTTATATGCCTTGTGTAACACGGTATACAGTTTTTCAAGCAAGATACATCAGAGTTATTACGTACTCGTCCTGAGCGCGTCTTGTTTGCAAGTAAATGTTTTCGATACTTTTGTTCATCAGTAGCTGGTTAAATTGCGTCACGCGATGTCGAGTCTGACAGGTTTATAGCATCTTATCACACCGAAGTTATAACAGCGTTTAATTTTAATTACCATACAACTTTACTAAGCCTTTTGACAGCTTATAATATTGCTGAAAGGCAATATAAAAATTCTTTAATACCGCGTTACACCTTAAACGATACGAATAAATAACGATCTCGACGCTGACGAAGATTTCAATAGCAGAGTCGGCGTCATAACCAATAATTCTTGTCATATGTTAAACCACGGCGTTAATGCGGTTGCAAGTAGCAAGCAAAACTTGTATAATTCTATTTTCCACTGTGATGTACATTATGGGAAACTGCTGGCGCAATAATTAGTTGGCTCCCTTCCAGCCAGCAACCCCAACGCGCGTTCAGAAGCTCGTTCTCAACCACTAGTGAACAAATGTTTCCCAGTAAATTAGCTCTCAGCACACATCCGGTTCCGCTAACCCTATATAAAATGTCGCAGTTAACCATTTGTTAGGGGAGGGAGAGAAGAGGGAGGAATTAACCCCTTTTACAGCTTTAATCATGTCCTTGTGCATAATGGTGTACGACCTTACTCAACCTACAGCAGCTGTTATACAACGCGCATTGACACATTTGTTTCGCAACGAGTAGTAGTACTTAGAGACAGAAACGCTGTACTCTAGTAGACCGCTTTTAGTGTCGATGACATCAACGTGGCTGTCAGCATCGGTGTGGCTTCTGTTTCGAGAGTCCTTCAACTCGGCTATTTAACACATTTTTATAACATTTTGAAACGTACATTACAAAGTGTTTATTTACTTTCAATTCTTGTGCTATAGTCTATTAATTTATTAAGTAATCAAAATTAGTAAGTACTAAATTACATTTTAATCAAGGTCCCTACACTTAATTTGAATTGAGGTTTCATTTTAATCTGCAATACGTTTAATATACTGAAATATGTCATGTATACGCCATTCGCTTTCGCGTGGCACCTAAGGGATTAGCAGACCCTTGCTCTCGCACACGCACTCACGGGCGCCCGGGACACACACCCTTGCCCGAACGCGCAGGTATACAGCTTCATGAAACAGTTACAAATTATGACACATTTAAATTGAATGATAATCCAAATTAAAATATGATTTTCGTAATCTTCTTTAAATTGCGAGAAAAATGAGTCTTCTCAACATATAGTTACTGTTAACCACGTAGCGTCAAGGTAGTATATTTGGATTTTAGAAAAAAAACATATTGCAGTACTAAAAAGACGAGTTTTATTTAAAATTGAGAATGGCATTTTAATATTATATAAAATCGTTTACCAATGATAAAAACTTACTAATGATAACATTACAATTAATGTTAAATAAGTACAAGATGAAATATATTAGCCTTTTAGTTTAAATTCCACATTATTATGTTTTTAATTTTTATAAAATGGAAAAGCCTATTTGTAACACAGTACTAAAAATATTTTACTCCTGGATGTGATGGGCATTTTTCTCTTAAAATTTTACATTAACACACGTAAAACGACATGAATATAAACGCAATATTTTCTTTAACTTTGATCGTTTCGAAAATATATTAATATATAAACGAAAAACACCTTTATTAATAGATAAAAACAAACAAAAAATACATACTTAAGAAATGTATAACAAAAATACATACTTAAGAAATGCTTCTTTTAAATAACTTTAAACAAATACTATATACAATACAATGTTGTTTTTCTTATGTACAAACTTATAAGTAAAATTTTTACAAAATTAAAAACCCCATCTTAACAAAAGTGGGTCATAAACGAAATATTTTTCGTGGTTTTATTTACAGATAGCCCATATTTATGGATAAACAAAAAAAAAACCTTTAGTAATAGATAAAAAACAATTATAACAAAAAATACTTACATTATTTTCTTAATTATATGTTATATAACAGTAGCCCTATCCTGTGAACACATAACTTTAAATATATTAATAAGTCCTCAAATCGTACCTGGAAAATCTTACATCAGTGGGTAGCACCCGATGTCGTCGTCTGAGTCATCGTCGGAATCACATTCACTGCTATCATCATCGCCTGGGCACAAATTGATTATTAACTCCTGAACACTTTGGTCGTGCAATCCTTCACTCTCCCAGTCTGCGTCCATGGCTTTCTTGACATGTTGAACATACCTTGACCACAATTCCGGTGTGACTTGGGCGACCGCCTCCATAAAAAGTTCCTTCACATCCTTCAGCTTGAAAGTTTTATTTCTTTCCTTCACGTACGCCTTCAAGTAAGACCAGACCATTTCTATAGCATTATAATGGCAATGGTAAGGTGGAAGCCTGATAACTTTGAACCCTAATTCGGTGGCTTTAGTGTCAATGGCATATTTTGGAATTGGAGGCTTGTGTAATTTTACCAATTCGTAGATTTCTGGCTTCCGGAAGTCAGGGGGAAATGGAATTTTCTTCTCTTTCAGCCAGTGGATCATTGCGGCTTTTGTTGAGCTTGAAGTTGGTGTTTTATCTATTTTTCTGGAATGGTACGGAGCGTTGTCCATGATTATCGTACTCGCAGGGGGTATTGCGGGGATTAGTGTATTAAAAAACCAGTTTTCAAAAACTTTATGGTCCATTTCTTCGTGATAATCTCCCGTCTTCTTTGACTCAAACACGAGTGGGGGAGCTTCGATCCATCCTTTCTGGCTTCCAGCATGGCAAATTATCAATCTTTTCCCCTTGCCTAAGGGAGCATTCAATGTCCCCTTAACTGTATCGTCGGTCCATCCTTTGTCATTATGTACATTTTCATTTAACCATGTTTCATCTAGGAACACAACATTTTCAATATTTACATTTCGGACTTTACGTAAAAACTGGCATCTTAATAAAGCGATTGTAGGCTTTTCCATCAAAACCCTTCGGTTATTATACTTCTTGTAAACGAACCCCAAATCTCGTACAATACGATGCAATGCCGTCTTCCCGCCGTCGAACAGACTCGCATTCTTCAACGAACTCACAAGTTTCTCGAGGGATGGTATCTCTCGCCGCTCGTAGTACTGCAGGATGTGCCGCCTTATGGCCGTTTCGCAAACTCGTCGAGGCCCGTCACTTTTCTATTTCGTTGTGGCCCTCCTGGTGTTTTCCTAGGCGTTGTTATTTTTATCTTCTTACAGGCTGAAACTTCATTAACTACGTTGTCTTCTCTGTCGCTCGCATCATCTTCCACGGTCTCAGTTTCCTCCCGTAGCGCTGATTTCAATTGAGCATTTATCCGGGCGACGGTTCGTTTGGGAACATTACACGCTGATGAAACTCTTTCCAAAACTTTTCTTACATCCAATAGAGGCCCCATATTATTTTTGTCCGTATAAAAATACTGTATCACCGAAGCAACTATCGTTCTTGCTTGCGAATGTAACACTTGCTTAGACTTAGAGGACATAACTGTAACACTTAAACCTCCACGCACAGCACAACACCGACCACATTACTAAGGAAAGCCACCGACAATAATGATGCTTTCGACACCCCCGACAGTGGCGCTTACTTACTACACAGGAAGTGAGTCATATTCATTGTCGTCGAAAGCGGATGCCCTATACACAGGAAGTGAGTCATAGGGTTGTTTCGGCTATATAATATCTTTCATAACGACGCTTAGTCAAAACTAAACTCCGGACAGACTTCAAAATGTCGCTGAACAGCGGTTCATTGTAGCTTCGAGGTAGTTGGTAGAATTAATAATAATTAAGATAAAAAATAATTCAACCAGTTACCCGCACTTATATGAAGAAACTGTGAGGTTAAAAGGTAAGCTTATTTTAATTCTGCACTTACAAGTTTACATTTTAATTGATACATGCTGTGTATAAACACACTAAAAATAAATGTAAAAATAAATCAACAATATATAACACACTTTGATGTCGAAATGTAAAAAAAAAAAAATTAATAGTACCCGGTATATTAAATATAAAATACTACTATGCATGTTGAACATCATATTTATCATAATCATACCGTGTTTGGTGTCATTTTTCTTGGAATTGCACGAAGTTTACAAATAAACTGATGTCATTAGTTAAATTTTATATTTTAAAGAAGTAGCAATTACTCAATTAGGGCCCCAGTTATGAGTCATTAACCTGCCGGCCGGAGCGGACGCGAGCAGCTGCATTTGTGTGCGTGTGTGTGTAAGGGTCTCCTAAACCCTTAGGTGCCACGCGAAAGCGAATGGCATATAGTCAGTCTTATGCCACTTCTTGTAGGTTTTCTGTCAGACAACGATGCAAGCACATGTGCGCGCGTAGTAGTTTCAGGTTGTTGTCCGCGGTGTTGTCGTTTGATTCTTAAAAAGATTAAGAATACATAGAAGATGAAACGTGTAAATAAATATATAACCTATGTATACATAACGTGACTGTTGATACTGTACAGTATGTTCTTCTCTCATGTTCAGTCAACAGTCTAATGTATACCAGCCGGAGATGCCGGTAGTTGGTGTCGCTACAATCTTGATTCCACTTTAGGATACATCATTACGAGGTTATAGGTTTCGGGGTTTGTCGGTGTTAGCTTATTCAGAATACATGTGACTGACAAACACAGAAACTGCGTGTCACAACTAATCAACGTTGCGCTACGGCTGCTGGGGACAGTGACGTCGCACTTCTTCAGTTATGAAGGTGTCAGGTCAAGGTCAGATTAAATTTGGGCCCGACGTCTGATCTTTGATCACTCTGATCCCTCCCATAACTTAGCTTCACTGTGTACTTTCGGACACGAAATTAGGCGGATGAAGCAAACTCACGGTTACACGTACTGGCTACAAGGTCAGGTGTCAGCGTGCTTCCGCGCGCGTTGCCAGTGGCACGTACGCACGTTGTCAATTCGTGCACAGTAGGAAGGGTTATTCGATATTCCGTAGCTTTCCTGATCTCGTATGTGGCAACAGTGCACTTTATTCCTAACTTGTGCACACTAGTTTAATTGTTTAAACGCTGGATAAATGTGACAGTGCCGAAATATTAACATACAGATACATTATAGGATACCCAGTTATTATTATTAGTATTATAATGCTGGCCGGTTATTAGTGCCAGTTATTGGGAGCGTAGTCGAACGACTAAATAATCTGGTAGTCGTCCACTGAATTCGACTTAGGTCATAAGAGTACAGCCGATTAACTCCGACTCGACTAATAATAAATCCCATTCGAACAGGATTATTCGCTTTCAATCGGGGTCCTGGGCATTTCCCCACAAAATTGCTTGCAGCGCGCTCCGTTTTTTCTTTAATGTCTTTTTGAATTTCATGTTAATTCTTATGTTTTTTGGACGTTTTGTGTCAATTTTACGTAGTTTATCTTAAGAAGCATATTACCAAAAAATATAAATCGTTGATATCCATAAGGTGAACGTCAGTTACAAGGGTAAAGTAAACGCATTATGTGAACTCTTACTGAACTGGAGAGCAACAGCCACCGGAACTTCGGTTGAATCGAAGTTAAAACGAACTGAGAACCAACAGACCCTGCTTGGAAAGAACTCAAATACAGCTGGAGAGTATAGAAGATGATTGGGTCGTGTCTACAGTAGGTCTAATCGTCTGGGTCGTTCCTGTTCCGACGGCCATTAGGTCGACCTTTACGCTTCCAGTGGTCGGCCAAGCTTATTTTATACTGAAGAAGCAATATGTAAATAGTTATGAAATAATGTAATAATTAATGTCAACACAGGAGTTTGCATATAAGGAAGAAGATAAATTTTAGGCACTGTATGACTGCTTTGTTAATTGTTTTTATGAGGTCACTTTGTCGGGTACTATTTTTGCTTATTATATACTAAATTATGAAACGTGTTAAAATGTAATTCAGGGTGTATCAATTTTTTGAGGTTATGTACGATAACACTCTACTGACGTTAATGAAAAAGGCTCGACATTTTCTACACCGCACCAGTTATTGAAGAAGGACCATAAGTTTCGGTTACTTTTCTTATAAGTTGTAGTTAATGAATGATTGTATAGCTCCCAGCTGATTCTTTTAAAACTGTTTAATAAAACCGCCTGATAGATTTTGCTTTAATTTAGTAAATGCATATGCACGCATTTATTTAGCGTTCGGGAAGCACTTATTTCCGTTTTGAAGGTCGCAAATTGCAAACTTATTTTTATTTTGAACAAGACATTTTGATGCCATTATCGCACTCCATTTTCCACGCACTGTGAAAAGAACACGTTTTGGACTTAATTCGCATTAACACGATCGCGCAGGCCTAAATTTTTAGTTTATGCGTTAAGTTTTTTCATAGCGTCTAAAAGGTTCACGTTATGCAAGCAAATGAGTTATCAAAAAAATTCCTGCCAAAATAATGCCACGGTACGGTTGAGAACACACAAAACAATGTAAAGAAACGTGCAAAGCAGATAACGATAACAACAACGGCTAGGCTAAACGTAAGCGTAATATTATAATGTTAAACACGCCACAGGAAGTCGGTGCTTAACACTATACGAAGGACGCGTACTCACCAACGTAACGTATCCCACTCGGGTAAAATTTCAGAAATAAAATAAATTAAAGAATTATGATTGGAGCAGAAAATTCCGCGTTACGATTTACGTGGACTGTGTTCATCACTCTGCAAGGTTAAAATTCAGAAAAATTGTTTTACTAAGTTTAATGTAGATATTTAATAAGTTGTTAAAGATACGTCCCGCTCTGGCTTCATACCAACCGGAGATGCCGATAGTTGGTGTCGAAAGAATCCTGATTCCTCTTTAGGACACATCACTAGGATATTATAGGTTTCGGTGTTTGGCAGTGTTAGCTTATTCAGAATACATGTCACTGACAAACACAGAAACTGCGTGTCACAAGTACAGAACGGGTATCGATCAGATTCAGTTTAACCTCTGATTGTGTTCAACGTTGGTACCGACGCTGCAGCGTGTAGACCTGACTTTGCGTTTCAGAGGTGATGTCCATGTAGCTTTTTATTTATTCTTCTGTATGCACTGTGGTTCGTGTACATTTGCTAAGATGTGCGACATGTGATGTGTGACATGTGATGTGTGACATGTGGGGATGTGATGTTTTGTAAATTGTTTGATACAGTTTAAGATTTGAATGTTACATCTTTTTTACCTGGGGCTGTTTTTTTATTATTATGCTGTTGTAATGTTTAATAATAATAATAATAACAATCATCATCATCATCATCATTGTCTCCCATATTTCCTATTTGTGTTTTTTGGCAAACATTAAACTGTGATGTAAGTAGTGCGATTTTTATTTTATAAATACAGTGTTTTAATTTTAGGCCTACTACATGTTTTTATATGCATAAATAAGATTTAATGTAGCCTTTACAGACGTACGTAAAATATATGAAAGGCATATATCTAACCTGACATACTTAAGTAGATCAAAATGATCTACTTGGAATCAAAATTCCAAAATGTCAATTAAAAGATGCTACGCATTATGTCTGTGTTTCATGGTGGCTATCAGATTGCCAAGCTCAGAAACTTATTACACCAGCTTCAACTTGCTATATTAACTTTGTTTCCCATCTTCATACGCATAACTTGAAATTGGAGAAGTACGAATTAGGTGCAAACAAGGTGCCAATTACAAAACCGTTGGGACACGAATTCAGCTTTACCCACTAACCGCAGCCATGCCTAATTAACTTCACGCACATGCTACAGAAACATGTGGTGATGGCTTTGTAAAACGTATATAATGGTTTTGCGTTACGAGTGCGCAAATAAATCAATTGATGAAATCAATTCAGACATGCGCTGTCCAGTGAGAACAAAGCCACCTTGGGAATATTGGTGTCCACTCACCAAGTAGGGGAAGGAAATAAAACAAACATTTGACTGCTGGCCGATGCGTATTCTTTGATTCTGTATAAGGGAAATTCGGAGAAGACAAAAAAAATCCATCACGTTAGTCTGATGTCGACATGTTATTAGGGAATTTCAAAATTATTTGATGTTGGTAGACTTAAAATTATTACTAACTGTAGATACTAAAACGGTTTTATTTCAGTAGATTAGTGCCAGAATTAATTTTTGTAACTGTTGATATTTTTATAGGCAAAAAACAAAAAAAGATGGAAAGCAGCTGTAAAGAAGTCCAAGGCTCTTCATGCCCCTGTAGCACAGCTGTATTTATGGACTTTGCTTCCTAAATATTACAAAATTAATTAAAAAATACTTTGCACACGAAACACAAATAAACGAAAAATTACAATAAATGTTAGCTTATTCCGTCTTATCTTTATAACTAACATTCCTATACGCAAATGGAATATTTATTTACAAATTTTAAACACACAAATTTATAAAGGTACTAATACAAGCTTCCTGGTATAACTATATTAATGTGTTATTCTATTCTATTCGAATGTCTGGTGAATATAAGTTTCGTAAAACGGTAAAATGCCTGCTAAATTAAAAAATCATTAGAAATAGTGTAATGGAGGAAAGGATTGCAGTAAAAATACTAAACGAAATGTGTTGAAATAAAAATATATCAAAAAACAAACAGGGATATGCGGTGTCATAATAAAGGCTACAGTTATCTAGGGACGAAAGATTGTGGTTGAACAACTAGGTAAATAGAGAATATAAGCAGTGAAGATGAATTTCTTGAGCAGATCTGCTAGGAAATTAGTCCTACTACTGGATAGAGCACAAATAATAAATATTATTAAAGACGTCTAAGGAGTTGAGTAATCATGTAGGTACATGGTCTGCAACTAACACAGACGATACTGAGCAACGCCAGTTAATACGGTATGAACACGTGGTCGATGGGAGATTACCAAAAGCAATATGGGAGTGAGTAGTATCAAGAAGGAAAAACGCGAGACGACGGAGAACGATATTACAAGAGCAAAAGAGGAAGAGCAAATCCTAATAGAGAAGAAAGGATGTTATGTTTGGAAGCCGAAAAATGCCTTGAAGCCGACACACGTACACACGCACACACGCGCGCACGCATATATACTTGTTTCCGTGATTGTATGTAACTGTATTGTATTATATGTATAAACAAAGCATACAAAAAGGTCACAAATACGAAAATGTGGGAGAATCTCAATATAGGCCTACATAAATAGAATGACAATAAATCGCTAATTCAAAAACAAGTTCAAATAAAAACAGAAGATAATGTTTTATTTAAAATTTTAAATTTATTAAAATAGGTAAATACAATATATACATGAAAAATGTTTAATATAACCGTCAAAACAGCTGTTTGCGTAAAGAAACATTAGATCAACAATCGAAAAATTTTTAAGTCGAAATACAATTCGATTATTCGTTAATTTATTTATATTAAAAGCTCTGAAGGCGAAACGTACATATGGTGCACATAATAAATTATATAATAAATACATATTTGCTATGTGTATTAGCAAATTAATGAATTTATTCAATAAGTAATTTTTTGTTGTATTATTATTATGTATTTTACCACTTATGTACTTTACGCAGAGACAGTACTAATTACATTCTACTTTAACTACTGTATTTGTTTTTAAGTCGTGGTAAAATATTCTGGAAAACCCAGTGTGCTGTTTTTATTCCAAATTTTTCTAACAAGTCTCTTCCAGTTACATAGGCCTACATCAGTTTTACCTTTTTTTTATCACACGACTATAAAGTTATGTCTCCTTTTTATTCGTGTACAGAGTAGGCTTATGCTAGAGGAATGAATTGAACCTCTCACACTGGTAGGCCCTAACTCAAATTTTCAAGACGAAAATTAGATTAACCCGGAAGAATATTACAAGCTTGTTTCCCACTGTTGTTGTATGAACAATGTAAAGAGTGCAGTCTGCAAATAGAAAATGAAAAATAAGCAGAAAGAGGGACGAGTGTAAAAGTTGTAAACGTAAACGGTTTATATAAGAGACAGCTTGACACAGAAAACTTCCTGATGTGACGTGACGCTATGACCGTGAATCATAAATTACCCGCTGACAATCTAGGACACGACTTACTCAAATATAAACTGTATTATGTAGCTGGCAGTGGCAATAAGGAATTAACTCCGCGGCTATCGCATGCATCAATCAATGCCATACAAATCTTGTTTCTATTTAGTTTGGAATATTTTAAGGTTTGAAAGTGTCAGCGTGTGGGGAGTGGTTTTATTTTTATTTATTTTTGTTTTCAGTTCAGGAAGTAGAGTATTCAACACACTACAGAAAATTACTCACATCATTACTGAAGCAGGTATTAATGAAATGGAACTTATGAAATGCTAATAATAGAAAGTAATTACGCTTGCCAAAATTATGCTCGTGTTCTAGAAACGCCACAATTGGACGTTGGTGTCAACCACATAAATCTGGTTACTAGAAACGAAGAGCTCCTCCTCACGATTACATGAAATTGAATTTCCAAGTCTACACGAATAAACGGTTGACTAAGTAAAATACGGCACTATTAATAATACGAATTAACTGAGATTAAGGAATAGTTTCCAAATATAAATCGACTATGTGCCTTGTGTATTACCTGTGTTTAAATAAGTGGGGTTGAAGGGAATAATATTGTAGGGAACTAAGTTACTGTGTAAAGGTTCCGCGTACGCACACACACCGAGTTAATTTTAGTCTCCCTAATGTCATATATTATTGTCATGGAAATAAATTGTCTTACCACTTCATTTGGAGTTGAAGGATCACGAAAGGCTGTTATTTGTTATTTCAGCTGTTACTTGCGCAAATAACAACTGCCATATATAGAATAACTACCACTTCGACAATACTAAAACAAGCTCGAGCGCTCACACAGTTATACTACTACTACTACTACTACTACTACTACTACTACCTATTAATACTACTACTACTACTACTACTTCTCAGTGGAGTAAACTACGGGGTGAATCAGGGGGGTCAATCTCCCCCACATTTCTAAGCCAGTTATGTGTGTTAAAATAAGGCTTAAAAATAATTTTAGAAATAAAAGGAATTACAATGTTAGTAAATTAATAAAATAAAATTAAGAGTTTTCTTAATAATGACAATCACTCAACATTTGGTAAATGAAGTACGCGTACTTATTTGCAGCCTTAAAACAATTACGGACGCGCCAGAAAAAGAAAGGCAAAGCCTATTAATCTACCTTTATCTTTTCCGCCCAGAGACACTTCCTCTTACACGGTTGTCTATACCTATGGCACGCTACTCTAATCTAATATGTGTATGCTTTAAACCATCGTCTTTGCACAGGTAAACTAGCAGTTTCTTGACTACTAGGAAAAATGAGATTTTACTGCTGGATTTTACATTAAAAATAACGGACTTGGCATACACTTTAGGTTGCTTAAATCATTCTAGGGACAACATATTTAAATTAAAGTGCGAAGGGATAATAAAATCGGGTTTTTCACAAAAGCATAAGAAGGCCTATTTTTCACAAGATTTATTAACAATAAAAATTTAGAGTTAAAGTGATTTTTCGAATGATATGAGATTCAAATCTTATATTTCACGTTGGTTTACTCAAAACTTTGTGACGCAAAGAATTAATAAAATTATTAGAGATGAATCCTGAATTTCTCATTAATTCCAAGGAAAATGGGGTTCAACCTTCAAGCTAGACCCCCCTCCCAGGAGCAGCTCCTAGTTACGGCATTGCTGCTACTACTACTACTACTACTACTACTACTATTGTTGTGTTGCTATTATAGTTACTAACACCGTAGGTAGATACAGTAGATACTGCCAGATCCATTATTGTGTTATTTTTTGCCCTCACATGAAACTTCGTGGATCTACTTCAAACCATTTTTGTATTTACGATTAATTCCAAAGTATGACCGATTTGGTTGATTGATTTGTATGATTGTAGAGCTAATGTCAATCAATTTTGAACTGATCTTTTTCCCATTATTTTGCCAATTATATTGATTAAGTAAAATGTCAATTGAAAAAGATCTGTGTTTATGTATGTGAGTGAATGTGTGTGTATGTGTCAGCGCGCGCGCGTGTGAGACTATTTCATTTGCTAAAATATAATTTACTCTTTTGTGATAAAATATAGACTTATACGTCATTACCTTTAACTGGTATCTTCACTAACAACACTTCAGTATTTTTACTGATCTATATTTAATTTAGTGCAAATAAACAAAGTTATAATGGATAATAATTACATATGTATGTATACACACCCAGGCAGCGGTTTTGTGCGTGCGTGCGTGCGCGCGCGCGCGCGCGTGTGTGTGTGTGTGTGTGTGTGTGTGTGAGAGAGAGAGAGAGAGAGAGAGAGAGAGAGAGAGAGAGAGAGAGTGTCTGTGTGTGTTGTGTACTTTGTACAGAGTGTAACTAAAATAGCGAACAACATGTGATCTTTGATACAAATTATACGTATACAGATCTGAAAAGGCACGGGAGCAACACTCGGTTTATCAGTTGTTGAGAAAGTATGTCCCAACACCAGCTGTGCAGTTTTTCATCTGTGGGAGTTTTTTAATGACCTAATAGAACAGCTGTCTGACAACCAAGCAGCGCGATTGTGAAATTCAGCACAGGCAACAGCCTTACTAGCCTGCCAGTATTCGTTGGTTACTTACTGCACCAGCCAAGTAATGCCTACCTGATCGTTTCTTTAGCATAACAACGAAAACAGAAAAAATATTGAAAAAATTATATATTTTTTGTGCCGAACATTGATTTTGACACAATGTTATTCAAATTTTAATCTTCAAATTATACAATTTTAATAGACTCAGGTTTACATTAAATATCGTGTTACTGGAAAAAATACGATTACTGCCTAGTGCTGAATTCGAAATGTGTGTTCTTGTTCTCGGAGATATTTTTACGTCCGTACAATTTAAATGATGTATTCACTAAATTTTACCACGTCGATGTCACTCTCCCATTCTCTGTTCTCCATTGTATTGTCTTCTCTCGGGGAGTAAACGATTCGTTTCCTTTCTTTAATAGCTTTCCATTTGAATATGAACCTACAAACACTCCTCGACAAATCTGGTTTGTATTTCTTTATTTCGTTGTTGTTTTTTTTTATCTAAGATTCTTCCTAGCGGTATGTCTTGTAAATTGGATAAGTCACATGCACGTTGTCTTAGACTGTGATATACAGGTATTGAGTAATCGAAAAACTATTTCAAACTTTAATACGGCGCATTATGTCTTGAAAGTGAACGGAGGAAACAAAAATAACAAGAATCAGGTAAAACAAGCATACGTGTTCCTGAAGGACTGAAGACTTCAGACAATGCAGATCACTTACATGGTGTCTTGTGGACACGCCGTGTTGAAAAAATAACTAAAAAAATAAATAAAAGCAAATGTAATTATAGCAAAGCTTGTATGAATAGAAAATGAAGCAGTTTTGTGACCAAGTGGAATTCGGTGGAATCACAAAAAACCTCATAAAGTGTTGTTTGTATTTGTCGCTTATGGCCAACGAAAAAATGGAAGGATGAACTGAGGAACTTTGAAATATTGAGTGGCAGAGAACAGAAAAATGTATTAGACAGCCCGAAGTAACTTACATTGAAACAAGGGAGCAGAAGAAAAGGTAATGTAAAGATAAGCTGGTGGTGTCATGTTGAGGAGATGTTTAGTAAAAAAAAATTTATAATACGTAAAGGCATTTTTGCATTTTTGTACTCACGAAGCAGTTCTTCAGAAGTTACGCAGGGCAGGCTACTTTATATCAGCCGTTCGGCATACAAAGAATGTACGTATGCTGTCCATTATTACTTTAGGATGGTACCCGACGTAGGCCTAATCATTTCCACACGCGGAGTCGACCTGACGGCCGAAAAACTCACCTTGATTTTATGATGGCCAGGAAGCTACCCTGTACATAAGTAGCCAGGCGCCATACTGCCATACCACTAGTCTACTAAGATCAAAGGGTACAATACCCATAAGGGTGTTAGCAAGCTACTCGGAGTCAACATGAGTGTGATAAATTCAGACACTTTACAGAGAATCTGTATCGTCTACCACTAGAAGTATGAAGACGTAGGTTACTTACGCCAGTTTGTATCGGCCGTAAGGCTAGAACAGATTTAATAACCGAATGCTGCAAGAACCAAGGCGAGCCTCAGCCTCCGAGTGATGGATAGCGAGGTATACCGAAGGTGACCTGTGGAGGAGTTACACTCTTCAAATAGTAAGATGTGTATTAAAAATGAAAAAATAATAAAAAACGAACTATTTATATAGCACGTCAACCTGCTCATAGAGCCAGCTACAGAATTAAGCGCTGCACACAGATCGTGTGTGTGTGTGTGTGTGTGCGCGCGCGTGACAATTTCCTGCAAATTTGGTAAAATAATTACAGAGAACTTTCCATTCCATTACATTCCAGAATTGTCATTACCATTTGCATTAGTTCGGAGTTGGTGGCCGATGTCAAAACTTTCTGATCGTCAGTCGACAAACACAGTAAGAATTTTTCGTGGATACAACGCACTCAGTTTTTCTATTCAAATTTAATTTTACTATCTTATATTCATGCCCACAGTCTCAGGAAGTCTCGGAAACGATGATTTACAATTACAACATCAAGAGTCCTCTTGCCATGATCTTCGACATCGCTTTGATCTGCACCGGCCAATGTTTTTCCTCTTTAAACACGATTAAAATAATCGTTCGGTTCATGCCTCCCCACATACCTAGTTTTTCACCACGTTTCATAAGCACACGTTGTTCTTCGAGGTCTTTTTTACTCACTTTGTCACTAACCAGACGGACAGCGTGCGCACGTCTCCACTCAATCTAATATAGCTCAAAGAGAAATGCTTATAGCGGAACACAATAAATGGCAGTTTGTTGTCAAAAATGATCGCTACGTGCACCCAACGGTCGCAGTGCTTTGTTTGTGTGGGTTGGTCTGTTACTGAAAAACGTCAGTCTGTTTTGAACACACCTCGTACGTAAGCCGTACGATGGCCATGTAACATGTGGGTAACGCTAAGTACTTGTAAGGAGAAGGATAATCCACAATCAAGTCAGAAGTCCCGTCCGTACCTGTAGTAAAAGTATCTGTTCTAGGAGGGGAGAACTTAGAAGACAAACTCAAGGTCCCCAGATCTTCTCTACCAATAAACAGTGATTCGTAAAAACGACATGTACTTAAATACCTGGAGCAATTAACGTGGAAAGGATCGTACAGGAAAGAAATGGTATAACCGAGAAGATATGTTTTAGTACGTTTATGCTTTAGTATAAGTAGTTAATAGGCCTTAGGCATCGTGGCAGAACGTTTAAAACTGGAAAAAGTAGTACGCTTTCAGAAAACAATCGATCATGACATTCGGCAGGATATACCTGTCGTATATACATGGGATGTAGAGCTAAAGATGACAGTATAGAGAACATTAATGAGTGCTAGCCTCACAATAAGCTTTCTGTCTTGATATCAAAAGAATTATTATTGTCCAAAAAAATTAAATTATTAAGGATGGAACTGGATAAGAAGTCGAAACGGTACTCTGCTCGCTTGGTCGTGCACTCGCAGTTCACGTAAACGTGGACCATTTATTTGGTAATTGGACCTGCATTTACCATTTATACTGGGACTTCCTGGTACGCCCAAATGGCCTTCTTGTGCATCTTAAGTCACAGATTACATGTAAGTAATCAAAAAGCTGTGTTTATGTTGGTTATGACTTGTAAATTTGTGATGGTTTGAGTAGTTCAATAGTCAATCGGTGAACCCTTTTTAATTCAAGTTCTATACAGTTTTGTGTTAGCATAATTATTTTATTTAAAAGCATGATGATTTCGTACATTGCTGAAATGAGTTACAAATTAGATGAACATATATATTTATTTTGCTTAACACATGACGTGCGCGAAGTAAGTTAGAGGAATTTGTGTGTAACAGATGAATTACCCTGCTGCAGCTGATATTTGAACGGTTCATTTAACGCCGTGTCATATAATAGGACATGTTTTAGCCTATCGATTTCATCACATCTAGCTTTCCGAATTACTTTCTTCGCAAACAGAAAAAACGCGCTTTTTCTGCAATTGTTTAAAGTTTCTTTTTAGCATTTATTTCTGTTTACAATTTTTGTCACCTACGTGCAACGGAAGTCTAAACGTTCGTCAGAAATGCACTATGACAGAAATATAAATGGACACTGATTATCCGAAGTATGTTAACCGTATGATCAGATACCCGGGCATTTTACAATAACCTGCTAATTTCTAATGTCGAAGTCTCTTACATGCAATTCTATATCATATATAGTAACTTGGTAGCAAGAAAGAGAGTAGTGTTTACTTAATTGAAATAAACGATTTCAGTTTCCGTTTTTCTTTTTTCTTTTAAGTGTACGACTATAATTTCTACAATTTGTCGTTCATAATAGAGCCTTTTAAAACGAAGAAAAATATTTTTGAT
The DNA here is from genome assembly GCA_034769895.1 of Magicicada septendecula. Taxonomy (NCBI): domain Eukaryota; kingdom Metazoa; phylum Arthropoda; class Insecta; order Hemiptera; family Cicadidae; genus Magicicada; species Magicicada septendecula. The sequence goes on from CM068367.1 coordinate 688,734,268, forward strand.
ACACCCAGAACAGAGGTTGTGATGAGTTATTATAGTCTACTGTATATCCTCTAAAAATTAGTGCCGTGCCGCAAATCGGTCAACCGGACGCTCATATTCCCAATTAAACTGGTTAACCGACACCTTATTCTACACTACTATTCTGTGGGCGCTTAGTAAGATTCGTTCAGACCTTTTGGCTATTTCGTAACGTTTGTAGACGTTTAAGTAAGATTTAGGCCTACTAATTAGGTTTCTGATCACGTCTAAACTTTAGTTTGAATAACGTAAAACTTACAAACAAATTTTATTTATGATCACTGGTCACTCGAAATTGTAATTTTACGCATATAACGTACTAAAATATTTGATATAAGCTTGTTTTAAGCGAAAATTAAAGAGATATCAACTACTTTATTAAGCAGACATCGCACACACTTATTTATGATCACGAAATTTGTCCCATTTTATTTAACGCTCAAAACAATCCATAAAGTTTAATTAAAATCGCTCGGTGACTGGCAGATCGTTACGATATTACGCTATGAACACGTTAGCCACGAGTGAAGTAGTGTAGGCCTAATGTGCGGACACTGACGCATAATTTTCGGTAATGAGAGTCGGATTCGTAGAACTAGATATGGGTGAAAGATAATTTATCCGAGGTTTTGTGTCATGTCTGAATGGAAAGCGCGCAGCATGGGGCCGTAATAGATTGTTTAGATGTGAGCTGGCCTGATTGCACTAGGGGGCGGAACCACGGGAGGCGATGACGTGGCCGATACCCGCTGAGACGAACGCATAAACGCACCAATATACCTAATTACACCTAGCACACGTGCTTGTAATTTAATAATACTGTAAGTGTATTCAGTACGCTGACGGATCACTGTCTGCAACTATCTCGGAAACATACTAACGTAACGAGAAAAAAACAACAAATTATTATCAGTTTGTCAGCAGAACAGGTTTCCAGAGAATTACAAATCTGTACCTGGCAGCTACACAACTCTAGAGAGACTTTTACATGTACGTTTCGAACAAGAATAAAACTCATCCTTAACATATTTGTATTGACTTTATCCAAATTCAATATAAAATCTTAAATTTTGCTGTTTTTATAAATAGGCATTTCAAATATTGTACTACCTTATTTACACAAACAAGTACGTGTATTATGTACTATAGAAATAAGATAACCTGACCTCTCACAATTAAAATATAGCCCTATAAACGTTACTAAATATAGAAATAATATTTTAAAAAAAGAAAGTTACTTTGAACACCTAAACGCATACAAAAACCGAACATTTATAAATCCAATTTAGCCACACAAGTACACGAATTCTCCGAGATCAGCAGCATGGCACTAGTAAATATATAGGCCTACCACACAAAGGCACTATAATGAATATATGGAAAACCTAAACATATATGAAGATAAAACACACAAAAAAAATATAAATCAATAAAAACATGACACAATTTTTAAAACAATAAACACTGTAAACACTAAAAGAACAAATTTATACACATCTGTTCACGGTAACACGAATATAACCAACCAAATGCCAGCAGGAACCACAGTAGCAACGAATCAGGAAACAGATATTTCGCAAGACTTAAAACAATCATGGCTGACGATGAGTATACTGCTTGATGCTCAAAACGTATTCTGAGTAAGAAAAACGTCTTGTTTATAATCTAATTAAGTAATTTAATTATCAAGAAAAGAACTTAGCAACATGTATTTAAATTAAAATATATAATCACACGTTTGTGTGAGTGCAGGAAGATGTTATGTAATAGATTCGTATCATAATTAATGATATACGAAAGTAGGCCTATAAGCAGTTGTGTAAAATATGTAAGGTATAAACTTAAGAGATTCAATAGTGGGCAAACGTCTGTTGTATTAAGCTTTAAGACCGCTTAAAAAATTGGGTAATAACTTACCAATTTTTTCGAGTACACGTGTTCGTCAGATATAGACCTAAACAATCATACTTGTTTCATTATAAACAATTTAAAAAAAAATCGGAGTCAAATTTTTTTATTAATTTTTTCAATATTCATCACACGCAGACGCCAACGGATTTACGTGTTTTGGTCAGTACCAACAGTACTCGTAGAACGTTCGAACTTTGGAAAAGTAAAGTCACATATTAACTGATGTGTCAGTACTTCATTTTTTGGATATAACCATAAGAAAAAACTTTACTACCACGTTTTTCGCAAGTTCATCGACCGTTGGCTATGCCTTATAAAGAGTACTCAGAATCTTTGGTTGCATCATGCTGAAAACATTTAACAACTATGTGACGTCTGACACGGTATTTGGAAGAACCCGATTAGGAATGTTCCGTACGTCCGAAATGCGATTAATATGTGTCGAGGGTAACTTTTGGACTCTCCAAAATCATTACCGCCGGTGAAGTTCGGCAGATTAACGACACTAATGATGTCATTATGGGAAATGAGACACTACTCGCATGCTGCTAATTGGATTCTCCGATAACATCTTAGCACCAAACTGGCATAACCGATGACTACATCGCGTATTGAACGCACAGAGGACTCGGTAATTCTTAGTTTCACTAACAGTTTGTCAAACCGCTTTCCAGGTCCGTAGAACTAAACACGCACATCGTAGAAATGAAACAAGGAAGGCCAGTCACAAATTAGCTATTCTGTTACACTCGAATTAGCTTTAGTTATTAATGACACTGACAATGACTTCAATTACATCGCATACACTGGGCGGAAGATATGGTGTGTAATTCTTGAATTTGGTAGTCAGAAATAGCTGAGATAACCTTTACTGAAAACATGGTTTCGGAATCTTCAGTTTCTCAGACATGCAGACTGTTACTGTTACATCACATCACCATACATAGAATGGAATAACAATAAAGTCCTATCTGAGAAATTGTATTTATGGCTTCTTTCACCATCACCTTCTTCTTCTTATGGTATTGGTCCTTACAGTCCGTTGCACACTCGTTGATCTGATCAATTCCTGTATTCCGATGTTGAGGTTTCCCTGGAAAGGTAAAACATCGGTTGGTTTGGTAGTTTGTCCTTTGCACATGGTTACTGTGCATTCAAGTTAGACTACTGTTTCAAACGGAACGACAGTTTACACATCCTTACGTAATACATTTAATAATTAATATTCTGCATTACTTACTATAAAACAATGTTTCTTATAATAGGTAGTAATATACACTACCTAATTAATAGTACCTGATCTCACTATTGTGGACTCTAACTATTGCAGGAGGGGGGTGAAATACGTGCTGTACAGTCACAAACCAGAGTCTTCAGATAAGCTGTACGATTTTCGGATTCATTATAAGCATACCATCGTACGCTACGCAATTAAGTATTCATCGAAGAAGCATTTGATGAAACTGATACACGACTTATCTAAAAAATGTATGGATTCCACAAAGCATTGAACAATGTGTGAATGCGGAGTGAATTTGAACATTTGATAAAGTATTTTAAATCATATTTTAGAATGCGGTTTAATTATTATTTTACTAATAATTTTTAGTCCGAAATAAACCCTTTTGTATTAGAAAAAGGACGATGACTTATCGACCTACGTAGAATGTATGAAAATATCAAATTGTTACGACGGTCTCACTGTATGGTACAGTGGAAAACAAAATACAGACACCAATGAAGTCACTAATCACCAGCTTTAATTAACCACAAATAACAGTTTGTAATCAACAACTTATTCAACAAGATTATACTCGTACAATAGTTTCGAGTTAAATTCGTCCACAAGCAATACTAATGTCAACGAATAGAGTTCCACAGTAATTGTAACACAATAACACTTCGCCCCACTTGAAATAAATCACCACTCGATCCGCACTAAGGAAATCTCTAACATAACTGGTGTAGGCTATATCCGGCTGCTATGGCTTTTTTGTAGGTAGCGCACGTCTTCTAGAATAGACTTTGTCTCCTTATCTCCTTACTTCACACCACTTAATGCGTAATTCAAGTGTTCTCCAGAGTACTCTGGAACGTACTTGAGTGCGGCCTTGACTGAGGCTACACCTGCTTGACTAACGGAGGAGATGGGTGGAGGACTCTCTCGGGTGTTCGAGGCGGTTCCATTCGTTTCAATATATATATTTAGTAGTTGCATCCTATATTTTCTAAAATCAAAAAATAGCTTTTATGAATTACCGTGGATTCTGTTGCAGTCTGGTAAAACTTATTTTGTGATTTATTTCACGAAAGGATTGGCAGAAAGTATTAACGACTGACGTAAATCGTAGGCTGAATTATATATATGACCAACGCTATTAGAAATGACTTCCGTTCTATACGACTTCCGTAATTTTTCCATTTGTATATCATTCTGTAATAAATGAGACTTCTAGAAACAAACGTGTAAGGTCGTCCACGGGGCCATATGACCATTATGAAATCTGTAAGCCAAATTTCGGCTCATACAATAGGAATAGAATATTTATCTGTGATTAAAGCAGCAGCAGCCGCCTACACAACTTTGTGGACTCATTTGGAATGTTTGATAAGGATAGTTAGTAAAGACGTCTGACATGTCAGAGTTCACAAAAGAAGTAAGTTACCTTTTTCGATAATACACTACGCAAGCCTTATGTGAAGTACAACTTTACCTTATACAAAATATGTTAATGATGCTGGTGGTCATATATTTATTCATTTTATATAAAACATGGTTATGTTTAATCGCATATTACAATCCCAGTCATCGCTATACATCGCTATGTATAATCGCAGTCACATAATTTTATGTTTAAAATTACGTAACTCTTATAAGTATAATGCAGAAAATGGTTATGTAAAGGTAGTTTGTAAATCATATTCCTACATCTATATCTACATATAGATTATTCCGTAGTAATAATCCGTAGTAACAACCATTTAAAATGTTTAAATAGGAAGTGCAGTGTTTAACGGAATAATGGCTTCGATCGTTCTAGTACTGAAATCGTTAAGTATGCTACAAGCTAAGAATTCTGAATAGTACTATGAAAATTGTATCAGGCTTACCTCTCCACGAATATTTGAATGGTTATTAATTTCTTATTGTCGAATAATAAAACGAATAAATATATCGCCTTCAGAACCAAACAAATAAATAATATAAAATTAAAATTGAATATTTATTATACTACTAATAACTTAACAATTATTCTATTATTCTGGATTTATCTGTTTGTTTACATATAAATTATATAAGATAATGAGTACTCTTCTTCTTCTTCTTCTTCTTCTTCTTCTTCTTCTTCTTCTTCTTCTTCTTCTTCTTCTTCTTCTTCTTCTTCTTCTTCTTCTTCTTCTTCTTCCCTCCTCCTCCTCCTCCTTCTTCTTCTTCAGCACTATAGCACAACGTGAGCCCTGGTTTCCAACACAAGTCTTCTGCAATGTCTCCTATCCATTGTCATTTCACATTCGTTCTTCTTAGATCCTCCAGCATATCATCCAACCATCGTATCCTAGGTCGGCCCCTTTTTATGCTTTTATAGTCTTGCGCCTTCAGGATTTTCTTTGGCATACACTGATCGCCCATCCGCTCTAGCCATTGTATTCGTTGAGTCCTCGTGCTTCAACAGCTCATCTATCTCCTAGTTATTTCTTATTCTCCGTTCATAATCTTCTTTAACCGGGCCATAAACACGTCGTACAACCTTCCTTTCAAACCTTAGTGTCTCCTGTTCCTTTCTTGCTAGGTTAATGTCTTACTCCAAAAGCAACAATCGGTCTAATAAGCGTCTTACAAATTTTCATTTTTGTATTACGACCAACAAGTTTGCTTTTCAATAGTCTACGGTTAGCATAATATACCCTATAATGACTAATGTAACATTTAGAAGTATTTTCAATAAACATGAACAGCTTTAAAATTTTGTAGCTATTGAATATATTAAATTACAATAATAAATTTCCTAGAAAACAATGTTAAGAAGTCTCGTTTTACAGTTTGTACTTCGTATGTAGGCCTATACTTCTGTTCCGGGTAAACTGATGATAGTTTCAGTCATCTAACTTTTTTTTATGCCAATTATATTTTTTTAATGTTAAATTTATAAACCTTGGAAATCAATTAGATGAACGTTTTCAATTTGACTATTAATTAACAGTTTTTGCCGATTTTAATTAAGTAAAATTAGTTGCCATAGTTTAAACATTATTTGATTAAAAAAATTGTTTTACCAAAAGTTCCTGTTCACACAGAGTGTTTGGCAAATGTGGTCGACTATCTTCTAACCTCAGAATTATATTTCTGCTGAGATAGTTACCATAGTTAATAAGAAAATAGTTCTAGAAATATCTTTATTCGAAGAATATTACATTCGACGAAAACATTAGTATGTAGTTTCTAATTTCTCCCTTTTGGTTACTGTTTCGTTCTCAATGAACGAAAGGTAAGGTAAGGCAACACCAGAAATTTTGTCTGTAAATCCTCTTGTGATGAAAATATTTGTTGTACTTACTTTTTTTTCATGATATAACATTTATCTAGTTGCTGAAAGGAGACAGCTGAAGAGACCATTGTCTTAACTTTTGTAGACTTGGAGAAGATGACCTTTAAAATGTAACATAAACGTTTTAAAGTTTTAAGACATGGAAACGTTCAACAAGTTAACACGAAAATGAAGAGAGCATAAGTGGCAAGTAACTGGAGATGACTCAGGTAAAACCTGACTAGTTTAACTGGGAGGAGTGAAGATGAGACAGGTAAAGACTTTCAAACTGCGGAGAGTGGTTTGTTAGTGGATAGAAAATCACCGAAGTAATTAGACCGTAATTTGACATTTAAATTAAAACTTACGAAAAATAAATTAAACTAATCATCAGGAAACGAGAAAAAAATCGTCTCATCATTAGCCTCTACACAGAAGGCAGTGATACTTAAGCTTTTTGCGTGTCATTTGTTGCAAGACTTCAAATCGTAAACCCAGTGTTGCACGTTTTCTATCATTGGCAGGATAGAAGAGGCATATAGCCTCCGAATGCTTCGTATAAATTTTGAACCCCGGAATATTGCCCGAGTGTGCCACTGTTTTAACATGTCACTTAATACTAAATTTCCTTAAAATTAAGCCGCTTGACTGTGCAGAAAGTCTAAATTTTAATGACTTTTACCTGTTCATTACTGAGATGTTTCATCTTTACTTGTGACAACGTTTATATGGCTTAATATGAGACTCGTTTTAATTGGAATTCGCTACATCTGATCCCAACGTTGTCAAGAAGTGTGTAATTTCGTGTTCTGGGATATCGTGACTGAGTTATTTTATGTTTCCCTTGGGAGCGCTATCAACTAATGTTGATAGTCAATAAAGTTGGTAATCCCAACTTTATACTTATCAAGCAGGAGTGCGAGGGATAAAAAACATTCATTGGTGTTTTTCATTAACGCCCATTTTGCAATGAAAGGAAATTAATTACCACCGTCTGAGTTGTATTTATAACTAGCTTACGGGAGCTTTCCACGAACTTATAGGTATCACTATTCTGTTTAACGAATCCATGTTCTGAATAGATTATAGCTGAACAAAAGCAAGCATTACAGTTACCGAAGAGTTATAAACGATATCTGATTCTGCCTTTGCAATAATATACCTTCGCTGAAATGGGTATTCGCCATTGCAAAATCTGACAACTCATTGAATTGTAGTTGCAAAACACCTCATCGCTGCTCAATTATTTTCACTTAATCACAGACGCTGTGAATTGAAGGTGTTTACTGCTAGTCTGAACACCACATTTGAATACAGTATCATGTTTGTATGTATAACTTTATCTACAGTTAAAGCAGTACACAAAGGAAGCCTTGTATACCGCCAATGTATTGTATTGTAGTTATCAAAAGCTATGTCGACCAGCGAATTTTTTGCTTTATGTTTCTGTTTAAACAAATTTTTAAATGTAAGGAACAGATAAATTACAATAAGACAGCCTATTATCTGCTTCAAATATTTAGCTTCAGAAATCGTTATCGGCGTGTTTGTAACAAACCTATCAGTTTCCTCTATGCAGCCTGGAACAAAGTTGTCAGTTGACTGCCACCCATTCCGCTCTACTAATTTATTTTCCCTTCATATGATTTTATTTTGAATGTTCATCACTTCTTTCACACCACTTAACAATTATTATTTAAGGCACTTTCACTTGTGAAAAACTTACTTGTTATTTCCATATGATTTATTCATTACGAGCGGCGAACATTTATTACATCAACTCAACAGCGGCTTCTTCTAGCCTGTTAATAACATTATATAGTAAAAATGGAAGGGATCTTCAATTAAAAATGGTAATATGTTCTCGTTTCGACTCTGCATTTGATTCTACCGATATGAAATGAGATATTCTTTTCTATGACTATCTACTTGTTGACGTTTGATGAAGCACGTAGATATTGTAATAATTATTACGAATTCACTCATTCCTAGTCAATCCTTTGTTGTGCCTTCTATATTTGACCTTAAACTTACCAGTTTTCGAAGTGGATTCTTTATTTATCTACATAAGTTCATATATTTTATTGATACCTCCTACGTCGATGTGTACGTGCTTCGCGCGGTACACCTCATGTTTTATTCAGTTTTTATTAGTCTTTTCTTGTTTTACTTATTCTACTGAAAAATTACTTATAGCTTCTTTGTATTTGTTTTCCGTAAAGAACTTGAAATCGTAGATCTTATTAAAATTACTAAGAGTTCTAGATCAATTTGGTTACCAGACCTTCAATGGTGGGCCACCGGTATTTCGTAGGGATATATTTATAACTTGCGAAAGTTTGGCTAAAAGCGCAGAAAGATACTCACGTGTGTGTAATGAGAATTTTATTCCAATGGCGGTGACTAATGATTCATATAGTACAAGAAACAAGTTGTTAATGAAGATGTGTACTAGCCTTGTTTTTAAGAAGTAGGTCCAAGTTCGAAAAATTAAAGTAAACCTTTAATATTACTTAATTACCTGTGTTTAAATTGTAAAATACAATGGCGGGCGACGACTGTAAGCCTGACGAAGATAGCGGATACTGCTATCAAAACACTGTATCGTCTATTTTAATGGCTAAAAAATTTCTTTTAAGGGCCAGCACAATTAGGTCATCTGTTATCAGGCTAAATATGATTTCTAATTAATAAAGTTGTGTTAGTGGTTATAACCACAAACCTAAATTACAGTGCTGCCCACCACTATAGAATATTTTCCCGATTAGCGCTTTCAAGCTTGAAAGCGCTAATCGGGAATTTTTTCTGTAGTGGTGTTAAAAAACGATTTCTTCAGTCCTTCTAAGAGTAAAAACAAGGAAGGTGACCCTTGTAACACCAAAAAGACCTCCATCGATTTAAGCCCTTCTTATAACTTCGTTGAAGACATTTTAGGCCAGCAAAAGTGACTTACCACATAGCCTATGTTCAAGACGAGTTAAGTAACCATCTGGCTTTGCGGGGGAGGGGCTGTCGACTTAGGCATTGAATACAACCACTCCATTATCATAGTGGAGGATTATCCACAACGCTAGGATATGCTGCAGCACCGGGCACCAGAGCCTCAGCTGTCAGAGAGGGCACCATCCAGCTGAATTGACTAAGCGAAGCAAAGCTTATGATCACGTTACGCAATTGTTTAGTTTTCTTATTCATTTATTAACCATGGAGAGTGTCGAGTTGGAAAATCAAGCGAAAGCTGTTATAGAAGTTTACTCGAACGATCTTCTAATAGAATTGAAGCTCTATGCCACGAGTAAAATTGCAAGAAAGAGGTTTTTTTCAAAAAGTTCAAATGAAGATGATAGATTCCATGACATTACAGTTTGTCCGCTCAAAGTATTAAACTTGATTATTGATTGTAAAATTATTGATGTATTTCCGAATATATACAGTACATTGCTTGTCTGCTTTTGATGTTTCCAATAGTTAACTGCTAATCTGAAACATCATTTTCTGTATTAAAACGCATTAAAGATATGTTGATTCAACAATGGGAGATAAGAGATCATCCTCGTCAGCAAGGTTGAATATTGAAAGCGAGATACTTTAATCGGTCGATTTAGAAGAAATCATACAAGACTTCGTTAAGGCAAAATCAAGTAAAAATTGGATAGATTAATATTTTCTAAGTTTAAGTACTATTATGCTCATTGTAATCACTATTTAGCCAAATGTTTGTTATAATTTGAGAGTTAAATAAAATAATTGTTAACTTTCGAAATTGTGTATGCCACTTATCAGTGTAAATAATGGATAAAAGGTTAAATTTTGAATCGGGGAGGGGGCACCACCAGTCTGATGGCAGCATAGGACACCATGCGCTTCTAATCCACCCCTGATTATCAAGTGTTACTACTTTGTATGTAAAGTGGGAAGGCTAATGTAAAACAGGATAATACAAAAAGGTTAATAAATATAAAGTTTGTGGGTATAATTTTATAAAACTTTTATCTTTTTCATCATTTCAAATTGAGAATTTTTGCTGCAACTATTCATCATTTTGGTTTGTTATGAACTTGCGATTTTGGTTAATCGAATTATGCCAATTCTACACCACCACTTATCTTCGACATCAGAAGGGCGCTTCAAAACGATCGACAGTAATCCCGTGTAGACATGAGGGCAGTATCCTGTCACATGGGGGCGTAATGAGTAGGTAGTGTAGTACGATACTTTGCACACTGTACGACGTGCTTTGGAAAGATTGCTGCAGTTCCATACACATGACATATAATTGCTCTTAAAAATATCGTAAGCGATTATAAATCTATAATAAGTAGGCCTACATCAAGTTACATTTATAAGCTTTACAATTTCGTTTTGGACGTTTTGGAACTCGACAAAAAGGGATGACGGTGCAAATTTAGCGATGTATTTTACTAACTTCTGATGTATTGGAAGAGTTACGCAATTATCTCTACGTGGACACACCTGTATGTACTTCTAAATTCGGTTGTATAAGTACTAAGAACAGTCACAGCTGTGTAAGGACAGTGCAGCTGTGAATAGGCTTCAGTAGGTGTGTATGCAGTCGAAGCTAAGGCGGCAAACCTTGTCCGCACACAGTACTGTGCTAATTGATTACTACTTTATCGCTGAGAAATATTTTACAGACACAGTGTCGTAGTGAAATTCCAAAGGTAGGTACCTTCGGCACGTGTTCGTAGCTGACCTACAACGCTTATCTGTTTCCAGTTAAAAGCACATTAACACGATTGAAACACACTTCTGTTGTCTACGGCGAAAGTCATTTATGAGATCATTGTCGGTAGTGTTCTACATCCAACGGCGATATCTCAACTTCTCTTTTTTAATAGTTGTTTAGTTTTTAGTTCTTTAGAGTTTTGCGTAAATTGAACAAAACGTGAGCAAAATTTTGCAAAAAGTAACAATCCTTGCCGATTAGTTTATCTGACACGTAAGTTTCTAAAGACGACCTTAGACTGAGGTGAACCACTGAGCTGTTCTAAACTGATTGGTGCTTTACGCAATTTGCATGTTAGATTTATTACAAGTCAAATTAAAAAATAAATAAATAAATAAAAATCTATTTTGACAAATTTGGGAGCAATGTCAATAAATTCACCGAAACTCTTGTGAAAACGACATAAATATCTATTAGTTCCTGTTACCTCTACAAAAATGGGCATTAGTTACGTGTTGGGAACAAAAATCGAAATTTAATTCCAAACAAAATTCATTTTTAGGAGTTCCCCGAAAACGATTAGGGGTAAATTTTAATTGCAGCATAGTCTACGTTAATTCAATATTTTTTTATTACTTTATTACATCAGTTCCAAAGTCAAAACAATAACCTGTAAAATACTTCTTAGCTGCGCTCAGTGCTAAAAATGAGTGGAAGCCATCGTACCAGAAGACCGAGAGCAATGCATTCTCCAAATGAACATACAAATGCTCTCCTTCCGGCATGTCTTCTTGTAGGTAAACAGAATTTGTGAAGGTAAAGGCTAGTATTTAATCAATGGAATTTTAACTAATTATAGCTGGCAGGATCAAATTGTTGTAAACACAAATCTTTAATACTGTTATCCTAAATGAATGTATGTAGCCAGCCGACAGAAATTATGATTACCCCAAAATGCTCGTCGCTCCATTGTGTGCTGCCAAAGAGAGGTTTTACTGAAAGGTTTGAAAAATTGTTAACCATGGCCGTAAAAAATATTCAGGAATTTTGCTTTTAGATATGAAGCGCCAGTACGGACGGCTTAGGGAAGAATGAATGACAAGTAATTCAAAAAATATTGTTGAAAATTGTCATTTATATATGTAAATACAGTATATTTCTTCCACAATAACGAATGTGTAGAAGTAACAATATTAGAGCTAGTAAATTAGCTTGAGCTGTTCCGACGATCGAACAGCTATAGCATGCTCACTTTACTGACTCTCTACGGTGAATGCGGAATAGGTAGGAATACGACTCGCTTGTTTGTTGTCGCCTTGAAATGTCAGAGAGAGACAGACAGACAGACAGAGACAGAGATAGACAGACAGACAGAGGTTATATTTTACCCACAGCGAAGTTAAACTAAGGCGCAACATACTAACCATCATACTGAGATCGCTTACATAATATCCTAAACTAGTTGTTAAGTTGTTGTCAGTTCATTGGAGTGTAGAATTCTATCGTAAACTAGAGTTTTCGGTCGTGAAAAAGCAAATATGTTCCAGTGCTTGCACGATGGCAAGGAATTTTCGTGCACAAGTTGCCACTGAAAAGCCATACTGAATTTACATCATACAAAAAAAAAAAAAATAACAATATCTAAAGCATGTTTCACACTATATTTTTGGACAACGAAATTAGTAAACAAAAATATACGCCTCGTGAAACCTTAACCTGTTTACTGATAAACAAAATACTGTTAACGTACATAAACAAAATAGTAGGCTGCATTGTAGAAGTTGGCAAGGAACATGTGGTGATCGTTTCTACTACTGTACACCTGCAGTACGTACGGCATGTAATGTACAGTAGTACAGTTGCTTGGGTCTGCCCGGCCTGTAACACGAAACTGTATGCCGTTCGTTATCATGGTGGTTATTATTTATTACTTCCATAAAATGTAAAATTAAGCAAAAAGACGAACGTAGTATGTGAAAACCGTTAATTAGAGAAATGCCTTTACTTAAAGTCTTGTATGTACATAAACATGCACAACATACAGTTTGCATGTACATATTATGTCCTTACGGCGTAGCACGATGATGGTGATGGTGGTAATGGTTAACCGCGTCATTGACCACTAGTGAGCAAAGCTCCCGCCACAAGTAGACTGGTATAAAAACGGGGTAGCGTCTCAGCGGACGGTACCAGTAAGCCTAGCTACACAACTAAAGTCTTTCTGGTCCGAACTGATCCCCTCAAAGGAAAAAATACATCATACTTGCTTCTGCATCATACATCATATTTAGTCCTGCTCGTGTGGAATCACACGGTTGAAAGAAATTACATTTTTGAATACGAATTTTCCAATAAAAAGAATTAAATTTTTAAGCGAATACTGTTTTTGCAAAAGTAATTAACTTTTTACGGTATAGCAACGTTTAAAACTATATCTGCCAAATCTCGGATAATGAAAATAAATAAAATGTAAGTTATCATTAATTAAATGTAGTTGATTAATTACACGTACACAGTTACTTTTATTTTCGTTTATTCCTTTCTGTTTAGTTTAGACAGCTTGGCCCCATTCTTTTTTGTTGGGTAGCATACCGAAATTAAAAAAATGGTCAATTTAATTTTAAAATCTAAACCTTACGAAAATTTCGCTGAACAATTAATTTTAGCGTTTTCATTTCGTTTTTGGAAAGGAAAGCCGTTAAGCTAAATGATAGTAAAAAATCTTACTTAAAGTTACTTAAAATAGTTTGAAACGTACAATTTCTGTTACTTTTCAGAAGTGAATTTAGATATTTTAATATTTAAATTAAGATTATTTTAACATTTTGTGATCTTAATTAATTCCATAATTTACTTATTTCAACCAATTAACATTGTAGGAAGAGATCGCTTAACACAGATGGTGCTCGGTGCATCGTCGCCGATGCAACTTCTGTGGTTGCATCGCTGCGAACTCTTCGCCTGAAGCATCGGCTCCATGGCTTTCCTGGAGTTTAAGCCGCGCTGGATCGTGAGTGTTGCATTGTCAGCCACTTTCGATGGGGTGCCTAGACTGAGGCAGAGAGTCTCGGAGAACAAACTCGAGGAAGCCTGGATTCGGACAACAGCACAGCGGAGATATAGCTGTACGTTCTTGTATTTTGTTAAGGATAGTAGCACCAATGCCTGCCTGAGCCCACGGCTAATGCTGACCCTGACGTGCTCGCTAGGGCGACAGGCCGGTTGTATGAATATTTTCTTACATGACAATAAACTTATAGCTTCTAACCAGCAGCAAAACATGTATCCCGACTTCCTGTTAAATGAAAATTACTCAGTTACGTATTTTCAAGTCTTATTCTTCCTCATGGATGATTCGAAAGCAAATATATTTTCGTTTTGTGCACATGCCATTCTAGTATGTATCTAAGAGATGTAGTATTTGGAGCGTGTTATTAGTTTTGTTTCATTTGACTCTATTTTGTTTCTGTTGCGACACGTTCCGAATAACGTTCAACATTATTCTGTTGAATGCCATTTTCTGTTTTATACGTACGTTCTTCTATCGCTTCTCTTCCATTTCGTCTCTTTCCCGCGTCCGAACTCTTGCATGAATGGAGTAGATTTTTTCATGTTTAATGCTTTTTAATGGAGTACGTCTGCAGATCATTGAACTAAATGTTTATGAAAACTTCTTCATTTTCGTTTCTCCTTATGGACATCTTCCACCCGTTTCGCGGCACGTTTCTTTCGGTAATTTGCTATATTATTAAGGGCGTGCTGGTACTCTTTGTATTTAAAATTCGTAAATCGCAATAAAAAATGTATTTTCACCTAGCCTGTTAGGTTACATTTCATTGTGTTTAATTTCTTTAAAATATGTACAGTCAAATTTCAAATTATTGTATGGATCAGTCCCCAGAAACTAACTTTTCCACCAAGTCCTGTATGTAAAGGAGCTTAAAACAATCAATCAGTTTGCTGAATTTACTCAGTTTTGCCATAAAGGAAGAATTGTGGGCAGTGAAATTTAAATTTAAATTTATATCCACTTACCCCATTGGAGTGAATAAGAAGACACTTTATGCTTTTTTATGTTCAAAATGGAAACCCATTATCTTACAGAAACTCACAAATGTAAAGTGTATAGTCACGTAATGTGTAACTACAACTTGTTAAGTGTTGGTACATCACTGAAATTCCAATCATCTATAATTTAAACTGGTGTTCTGAAAAGGTTGCTTAGAAAATAACAAATAATAACGGCTTTACCACGTGACCAGCGGCACCTGCTTATACCACCTGCTCATCACCTGCTACTTGCGCACAGAAATATGAATGGTCTCTTATCACAACACGCATGCAAATTGTTAGTGTGCGCGCACGTGTGCCCTGTCTGAACCGCTCAGAAAATCTTATCGACATTCTTTATTTCATTACATAAAAATGTCTTAATGTTATCTTTTTTACAATGCAATTTAAATGTGGAGACGTAACGAGAAATTTTATGTTAAATGTACTCGTAATTTATATTATATTTTCTTAGTTTGCAGCAAATGTTTTAAGACGAACAAGAATTGCAACCTGCCAGGAGGGTGTTAGATGTAATCGGCGTAGACACGCGCAACACCAATACCGATTCCTTTGTCTATGGAACTGCTCCTTGTCTAACATCGTCATTGATTTCGCAGCGGAAATAAGCAGAACGTCTTGCTGATATTTTAATATTACCTTAAATTACGCTTCAGTGTTTATTAATATTAGTCAAGAATTTCCCATTTTCTTACGTACTGTTAACTGATATTAATTCAATTTCAAAAATTATGAATTTAAAAACCAATGTTTACACATATGAAAGTGTAAAGCAAAAAATGTAAATCGTAAACTATTACAATTATACCACTTTTACGATTTCACTTATGAATTAAGTTCGGATTTTATTTGTGAAGAAACTGTTTTAATCAAGTAGGGTTTCCATCGGCTAAAATGAACTTTTGGGACAATCGGGCTCAAAACTAGAACAAACCCAGACACGAACCGTCCATCTCAAACAACGAAAAATCGGACATTAGCGTGTCGTTTAGTATTTACTTTATTTTTAGTGACAGTCCATACTTTTCTTGTGTGCCCACTCTGGTAAGATGTTTCTCAATTTTCCAAATTAAACTGACATCATTTAAACACAGAAATCGCAACTTAACAAATACGCTAAACACTCGTCAGTTGACACTGCGTGTAATTGACGCCTAATTTCGCTAACACGTTTCTTGAAATTAGCGATAAAAATCGTTTTTTATGGACAAAATTTCACCGCAGACGTTCCTCTCTCACATGAAAAAGAGGACAAGTCCGGGAAACCCCGAACGGATGGCGACCCTAAAGAAATAGATCTCCCGATTCAAATGGTATACATCATGTGTGTGTGTGTGTGTGTGTGTGTGTGTGTGTGTGTGTGTGTGTTTACATTGTAACTCGTTAAGTTTCTTGCATGTTCTTGTGTGTGTGTGTGTGTGTGTGTGTGTGTGTGTGTGTGTGTGTGTGTGTGTGTGTGTGTGTGTGTGTGTGTGTGTGTGTGTGTGTGTGTGTGTGTGTGTGTGTGTGTGTGTGTGTGTGTGTGTGTGTGTGTGTGTGTGTGTGTGTGTGTGTGTGTGTGTGTGTGTGTGTGTGTGTGTGTGTGTGTGTGTTATTCAGAATTTATTTAGAAACCCCTGATGTTTCTAACAGATCTGTTATGTGAAACATGCGTCAGGTTCAAATAAAACGATTAAAAATAAGAAACATTCTACTTGCAGAAGTAATATAATTTGATAAAAATATAATATATTGCATAACATAATATTTATACAGACAATTTATAATATTATATAGACTATATACTAGACAATTTACAGACAAAATATACTATATGTAGTTATATATTTAACAGAATTATAATAAAAGCTTAGTAATTTTTACTTACGAAAACCACAGCAATAATAATAAATAGTAAACAATATGATAATAAATAGGTCATGAATCGCGCAAATCGAGATGACGTAATTTTATTCTATAATGGCACTTATATATATTTGTTGGTCGGACGCTGGTAACGATTATGGTGATAATATCGAACGTCAGTATTAAAATCAATAATTAAAATCCAACATCAATAGGACAGGGAAATTGTATTACGAATACTTTTTAAGTATGAAAATGAACTGTCGTTTGTTAAAAACCAAATATTATGAAACGAATGTCTGAAGAGGCACAATTCGCCTGCCTTCTGTCAGAAAGGTAGAAGCAACTATAGCCTATGGATCGCGTGCTGAACACTGCGTATGCTATATACTGTACCTGTACAAAGTCTGACATTTCTGCTTTGTTATAGCTTTTGTTGCTTTAGCGGATTATATTTTGCGTTAAATGGTATAGCTGTGTAATTTTAACAATTAATGACACCAAAGTGGGAGGTTTTTAATAAGTTCTTTTCCAAAATAAACTCATTTGTTTCACTGTAAAATTTCAGTATTCTGACACATTATTTAAGTTTATCGCTAAGTTCTGTTGCGTTCTTATTTATGAACATTTATTATTGAAACCAGACGAATAAAGATAAGAATAAGGGAAAGAAAGAATAAAAGATGTGAGCCGTAAACTTTAAAATGTTTATTGCGTTAAAGAAGTATACGCTCGCCATGGTCGTTAAAGTGTCAATAAGCAATGCTAATTTACATTACTTTTTTATTTTATTTAATTAGCTACGTATTAACTGTATAAAAATTGTTTACATTAAACATTACTAAATAATACAAATTTATTTAACTTTTGGCAGACACCAAGCTTAGAGAAGGTAGCTGCAGCGGTTCTTTCCTTATGTGTATTATAGCACAAGATTTTATAAAATAATGTCACTATTAATTTGATAAGTTTCACTTCATGGCTGTCTTCAGAAAAAACATTGTTTGAAATATGTTTTCTAAACACTGTGCCGGCAAAGTTTTTGCAAGCTGATATAATAATTTTTTGGTATTAAGTTTACTGTCAGATATAATCAATAAATTATACATATATTTTACAATCTTTAAAACGTCTAATGACGCTCTAATTAATTTTTCGCTTGATACAAAATCAGTAAAATGAGTGTAAACGCTTAAGTTATTGTCATCTGTTATCAGTTAGGCAAAAGTAAAAACAAACTGTTATAATAATAAAATCTTCATAAGCACAAATTTTCAGTACAACTGTCCCAAATGTAATAATTGTAAACTGTTAAAACAATTGCATTACTGACTGAATGACTCGTTTAATACACGTGTTAACTTAGCGCCAAACGCTTTATTGCCAACCATTGTGTGGGAAGCTATACGTGCTTCGGACCGTTTTCTGCCGTTCACTTTGCCTGGCAGCACGCGATCCATATAGTAGACATCGATGGGTAGAAGTAATTCGTCTCCACACTAGTTAGCTGTTGTCCAGGCAATTATGGTAGGCTTAGTTGTTGTCGGAGTGGGTACAGAGAAATGTTTTTGAAAATAGCGCCCTTTTGTAACACCGAAGTAGTTACGAATTAGCTCGGTAAACGGGTAATAGGCCGGGTAATAAATAGCTCGGTAAACGGATAAGGTAGTGTGACCACCACTACGCTTCAGCCGCTCACCACTACCCCAAAATGTTACTCAGTGTACTAATTTTCACAGTCTGAGTAGACCCGGGGCTAAAAAACGCACCTTCCCATGTTTATTGTGCACTCGGGAATAGAACCCCGAAACTTCTAGGTGAGTAGACAGGCGTCATGCCCACTGGTCTACTAAACTCCACACAAATGTTTTTAAAATTTAGAATCTTTTACCTCAAATATTATATACATATATATATATATATTACTTTAATATTTATACTAAATTTACCTCAAGATGTTTTTTCTATTTGGAACATGTTTCGAGAGTTCCTGTTCTCTCATCTTCAGTCTTCGCCATCTTGTTTCTGGTGAAGTATTTGTGTGTTGGCTGCTGGATGTTATTAAGGTTGTTTGTTGGTCTTTGGTCTTTTAAAGTTGTATTATTGTGTGTGGTTGTGGTATATGTTTTTGTATTTTGTGTATTTTCGATGTTGAGTGCTTTGAATATTGTGTCATGTTTTGTATTGATTTGTATTTGTTCTGGTATTAGTTTGTTTTGTGTTTGATGTTTGTATATCTGTAAATTTCCCCAAATGTTCATTATGGTGCCTTTGTGTGGTATATGTTTTATTAGTGATACATTGGTTATGTTTGGGAATTCGTGTCCTGTGTTTATTGCATGTGTGGCTAAATTGGATTTATATATTTCTGGTTTTTTGTATGCGTTTAGGTGTTCAGAAAGTGATTGAAATATATATATATATATATATATACAGTACACATACAACGCGCGCGCGCAATAAATATATTATGTATTAAATGTAAACTCGCATATTACATAAGCCCTAAATTGTTTATTGCATAATAAATATGTGTAGAAGAAAAGAAACATAAATTTCTGTCTTGTCCGTTTCGTCTTGTTTGAAACTCACGGAAAAATAAGCCGCCCTTTGAGTACTATACTGAAAGTATTCGATTTTATAGCTTGTTTTACATTTCACGTTTTCAGTTGTGTACAATAAGGCATTAAGCGTGAGTTCTTAAAAATACAAGCTACCTTAAACGTCGTTATTTAACATTGTTTGTTTAACAGTATTGCATTCTAAATAAGAATAACCTAAATGAAACCTATTCACATCAGTGTCCCCACAACGTGGCATTATCTCCGTGAGTTGAACGGAAAACCTTTTAACCGTAACCGTCGGTACCGCAGCGGGCTGACTGCTTCCGCTAATTGCTTATAGACTCTCTATAGCAGCAAATTAACACAGGCAAGGTAGAATATGCAGTGAACGTAATGTGGCCAGCATTAAGCCCAACCTAAGGCGAATGGTACTGACTTTCTTTAAATACTCCAGGAACTATAAAGGGCTAACAAGAACCGAGCGTAGGACATCTAACTGGCAGTCACACCAAATTCCTGAATTGCCAAATTCCTTATTTGTCGAGGTAAATTGTGTACGCAGGCCTTTATGACATACTGTTTGTGGGAATAAAACATTGGTTCAAGTCGGCCTGTTGGTGTGTAACACGTACGTAAACATCGGATGGACTAGACACTGAATGTCGCTTGTTACCCCAAATAACACCTTCAGAAGCGAAGGCGGACAAATTCAGTGTTGCCTTCGTCACATGATTTAATGAGTAGGTGCTAACAGTACCTAGTTCTGCTGCCAAACGTGTGTGCGCATTTAAAATGTATAATAGGGCACATAACACTGACTCATCAATACAAAAACGTTAAACCACGTGTAAGAAATAATATTGTATAACTGTAGAATTACGTTTGGGTTCAGTCGGCTGTGTTCGGACGTAAAGAAAAACTTTTAAAATGGAGCTTATACGATAAAGAATAAGAAGAATTAAAAATCTACGCAGTTATCTCGTTAATGTAGTTTTTTTGTAGATAAGTTATAAAGGAAGCAGAGTCATACGTATTTATGAAGAATCATGAGGTCTGTAATCGGATGACGGAAAGCGACAGTGATCACATGGCGCCACGAGTAGACTCCAGTCATGGCGTTTATTGACGCTAAAAAAATATGAATTTCTGTTTATGATAAATTAAGTGAAGATATGACTCGAACTATGTCCTCTGTGTCTCTGCCGCCCGAATGTTATAGCTAGCTAGTAATACGAATAAAACGTTAATAAGTAATTTATGTTCAGGGCATAAGTAAAGAGCAATGGAGCCGTTGTAAAATGTGTTTTGTCCTCTACTGTCCTTTATTTTACTTCTATTACTATAAAATCAGACAAATACGACAAATAATGTAAGTACAATGTTACGTAACTCTTAATCTAAACATGTCTTGTAGAGTAATATCTCAGTGGTTGTTTTCCAAACTACTACCCTACTACTCGCTGCTTATAGATAGTTAAACACCCATTATACTTCGCTTGGCCAAAAGGATAATATTCCCGCCGACACTGTATCTGTGTTCCAATCAGATTTCAACGTGCACCTATCAGATTGCGCCGTTCGTAAGATGAGATTACCGTTTTTGTGCCCCACGTTGCTACAAATGGCATTCATCAACCGCAACTTAAGTCTTTCTATAGAACAGACCCATCCACGTGCGAGAAACATGTCGCCAGAGTTACTATATTGGTGCGAGATACAAAATTAATTACCACTGACAACAATTGCTTTGAGTGAGAAAAGACTGAAAAACTCGATCACTTATCTATACAAAGAAAAACGGAACTCAAATTTAAGTGAAAAAAGGTTTTAGTTTGTAGCCGTACGTCTTCTTTTTTCTGTTTCATTAAAACTTATAAATAATGAGTAAAATATTTTAGTACATATTACTAAAACACTATAAATAAAATATTCACCTATATAGAAAATAACCGTTGTAGCTGGTGTGTCAAGTTGAAACAGCCCCTTTCCCCCAATAGAACCGCCGGGACCTTGGTTAGCCTTTGTCAACCACTGCTTGACAATGACTGGCGAATTTTTCTCTAATTGGTGGCGTCTTTAAGTCAGTGTGTAGAACGCGTTCAGGTATACCACAGCTATTGGTCGCAGAACTATATTTCGTTACTGTATTAAATAAATAATCTTCCTATTTTTTAAATAAACTGTCTGTCTTAAACAGTATACATTTATGAAACATTCGAAAGTACATGTTAACATAGTTTGAAGTTATAAGCTGAACACGCGCATACTTGTTATTTATCTGTGACACGTTTATAGGAATACGACATAAGTAAAGTATGGCCCCCAGAATTTATGTGCATAAAAAGTAGCGGCTTTCTGACACTCCAAAGTTGAATAGCCCTGATGATAAATGACTCTCATTAACAAAACTGGTATAAATACATACTTATAGTCACGTATTAAGAGACTAGGAGATAAGAAACTAGCCTAGTACTTGGTGACAGAATTACAAATAAAAACAAGCTAGGTTCGGTGACGTTCAAGCTTTTGATCTGAGACAGTCTCTCGTTCAGGACGCAGCAGGAACACAGACCGTGTATCTATTAAGACAGTAATTGTGCGCTCGTGTATAGACGGTAACTTTACTGGCTAAAAATTAAACACGAAAGTATCAAGTGGATTTCAACGAAGAAACTGCACTCAGGATTCTGTATGCGGTGTTGTGCGGATTCTTTTTTAACTTGTAGGGCCTAGTATGAGTTTTTAGCGTCGACTAGTTCTGCCCAAAGGATACTTAAGTCGAAAAACATCTGTTGTTAACAGAAGGAATTCTCAGGACGAGCCTGTTTCGTCGAAACAATAGACTCAAACGGAACCAGTTCCTAAAAGAGCCACATAACCGCCAGGAATGTCTCGAGCCATTGCTGTGTATAAATCATTGAGTATAGATCGCTGACAGCAGATGTAAATAAATGACTACAGTGGATGAAAAAAGAACAGCATCAAGGACGAGTTGTGAGCAGAAATGTCGTACAGTAACGTGTCAAGCGCACGGCTGCATGTTTTTGTTAAAGGCTGTTGAAGAAATTGTAAAACTTAACTTGTATGTAACTATTAATGGGCCGAAAACACACACACACATATTGTGTAAAACATGAATAAACATTTAAAAAACTCATAACGTGTAATGTTCAAGAAGTCTTAAAATTGTTTAATCCAAGGACATAAAATTGGCGGTGTAAAATAGAAAAAAAGAGGACGAAAATGTGTAGACGTTGACTCTGCGGTAATTTAATTGTAAAGCCGGAACAAGTCATTAGAAAACCTTGAACATTTTTAAACTTTAGGCGTTGCTAATATTGCAGTTCTCTCTCTCTCTCTCTCTCTCTCTCCCCTCACACACACACACACACACACACACACTTGGGCATGTTAGTATGTGTAAAGATGACACATTTCAACGGTAACGGTGTAATAAAAGTATTATTAGTAGTTGGATTGACACTGTATGCTTATTTATTTATTTATTGGGGTCATTGACCACAATGTTTGTATACAAGCGGCGTGAGCGCTGTTATCATTAGTAGCGAGATATGAACAACGCACGGATCGTTTAACACTGCAGTGTGTGTACGTTTGCGTCATAACATTTTCAGAACTTGCCACAGTTTAGTTTAAAAAAGACAAACCAAAAAACCGATTTCGTTTCATTATCGAAATTGCCCAGTTATCAAGCTTATTCTATATTGTTATTAACCTTATTTCTTACAGGCCAGTAGCCTAGGACAATGAGTCATTAGAGGGATAGGAATGCACAGAAGTGAATAACTAGTTGGACTGATAACGTTATCTTTATAGTTTATTGAACTTTCGCGCTTATCGCGGTTTCCAAGCGCTTGTAAATTATAAAAGAAATTACGTATTATTTCTCTTTTCCGCAAATAAAGTTTTTAACATGCTGATAACTGGACTGTGAAGAGTCTGACCTGATTCTTTTGTCAGCGAAGAGGGTTTGCACCATAAATCTGTAGATTACAAGTGGCCCACATATTATCATCCTACAGTGACGTTCCTGAATTAATAGTTTCATACACTTTTCATTCCCAAAAGGTACACGCCTGCCTATTTTCTTCTTCGCACTTGCTGTGTTGTAAGAATTTTAGTAACTGTCATGAAATAAACATCAATTTTGCTTGCTGTATTAAATATCATCCAATGTGTTTCAGTACAGTTCCTCGCTTTGAACCGGTAAAAGCTTGTGTTGGCGCAAATAATGAAGTTCTTTTACTGCCCAAAGCACTATGCACAATAGCACTCAGTCAAACCCTAGTACTCTTTTAGTGCTAGACTCTAAGTCTAGTGTCTACCTTACTACGAATTGAATAACTTTTGAAGGTTTCGCGAGGTTCGGCTCAGCGAAGTGATATACTCAGTTGAAGATCGTATTGATGCATGGAGCAACATTTACCCGGAGACGGTATTTAGTAATATGTGCTCAGAGAATGGCCTGGAAATTCATAATTAGTATGACTTTAGGGACTTACACTTCCAAGAAAAACTAAGAAGTTTGTTCCACATTCTGTGTGAGTTTAATTCACATTCCGCTGGTTATGATACATGAAGGCTTGTTGTATATTCAGGAAAGCACGCCCGAAAACTAGAAACTGCAACTAGCTGGCCGGTAGCACCGCACCAACATCTCCGAAGGTTGGAATCAAAGAGTAAATAGTGTCGTTTCGAAACCATATCCAAATAATTACTCACTGGGTAAACCCATTCGAAAAATGCTGAGTATTAGGCGTTTGTCAGAATATAGCTTCTAGATCAAAAGAAGAGAACAGCCTCTGCCATGAGGATAGATAAATGTTTTCAAATATATTAATTATATATATAACACTACTCGGATCATCAATTTTTTATTGGTAAAAATGATAAACTTTTACCTGATAGCCTAAACTAGTTTTCGCTGTTAGAGCTTCGTCAGAGGCCAATGAAAAATTTGTGATCCGAGTCAGTAGTGTTTTATATATATACATATATATATTTAGTCACTTTCTGCTACAGTCCGTTTCTTGATGTATATAATACATTTAATATTTATAATTAAATTTACCTCAAGATGTTATTTTTTTTTCCTTTTTTGGAACATGTTTCGGGTACTATCTTGTACTCATCCTCAGCCTTCCGGTCTTTTTTTGTCTGGTGAAGTACATATGTGTTGTTGGTTGACTATTATTATTGTGGCTTCCTGTTGGCTTCTGGTATTTCAAATTGGTTTTATTGTGTGTGATTGTGGTGTATGTGTTAGTTTTTTGTGTATTTTCAATGTTGAGTGCTTTGAAAGCACAATATTCAAAAATGTTAATAAAATACAGCAACAAATATTATTGTTAATATTATACAGCAAATATACAGTAAAAATTGTATAGATGATTGCTGTCGTTTGTCGTTAGTTAACAACTTACAGAAACTCCCCCTCAAAAAAAATAAAAAAATAAAAACAAAACATTTGGGGAAACAAAAGATTATCTCCTCGTGGTGTTCCGTAGAAACGAAACACTGCTAACATCTCTTCAAAAATAATAATAAAACAAAAAATAAAAATCAAGCTCATACTTTTCCCCGCTATGCTATCTCTACAGTCTTGAGCCTTAAAAACTATTATAATTTAAATGTAGTATATAGGCCTAAAAGGGTTTCACTTTGTGTGATTAGAGGCGTATTACGGAGTACGCCTCGTAGACACTTTTATGTTTACAATAAAAAAACGTTTTAGCATCTCGGTGGTACAACGAGATCGAGAGAGCGAATCTACCGTGAAGCCTTGGATAGATGTAATAGTTTTGTAAGAACATCCAATTTAAAATCACAGGAGTTTTCAACTTGGGCAAGAGGGGAGGTGAAGTTCTTAGTCCACTAATTTTCATAATGCAAGACCAGTATTAAAGGATTCCATGATGGGAATTGTTGCGTTTGCAGATGATATAGCCTTACTCTCCGGTACAGAAGAGGGACTCCAAAGGAACCTTGATGTTTGGGTGGAGGAGCTGGAAAGAAGAGGACTGCAAGTAAGGTTAGGAAAGACGAAGACAATGATAATTGCCAGAGAGCCATTTCAACACCGGATTACCATCAAAGGGAAGCAACTGGAACAAGTCCAAAAGTCCAAATATTTAGCCTCTATAATATAAGCTGAGATGGTAAAAACAATGCGGGATATGAATTAATAATGCGGAAAATGCGGTAAATTAATTAATGCGGAAATTATTTCAAGAATAACCAGTGGCTCAAGACTTGTCCATTCACTGAAACCTGGGCTCTAACTGAGAAGCATCTAACCTCTCTCCAAACTATGGAGATGAGATACATCAGGAAGGTTGAAGGAAAGACAAGAAGAGATTGAGTCTGAAACACTAGTATAAGACTGAGTCTTAAGACAGTACATTTGGAAAATCAAATTAAAAAATTACAGTTGCGCTGGTTTGGACATGTTCAGAAGTTGGAAGGGGATAGACTCCCAAAACAACTGTATGAGGCAAGAATTGACGGGAGAAGACCCAGGGGTCGGAGAATAGTGACTTGGAAGAACAATGCGAGGTGTTTTCTGCAGGGGCTGGGAGTGCAGTGGAATGAAGCCAAGGCCCTGGCCATGCAGAGACCATGGTGCCAAGACCTTTGCTTCTTAACCTCTACACTTTGCGATAGAAGAGGATTGAAATACGAAGAGAAGAAGAAGAAGAAGAAGGAGGAATATATAGGTCTAAAAGCCTTTCATTTTGTGTGATTAGAGGCGCATTACGAAGGACGCTTCATATACATACTTTTATGTTTATACTAAAAACGAATAATAAAGTGGCGTAACTACCATGAAGCACTTGGAGCAATACTCCAGAGCGTCAACCTCCCGGAGGCGCAAAAATTTGAAAAATAGGAGTTAGAAAAATACACACGTTCCTGTATATCGTCCTGCAGTGAATTATTTCAGAATACACAAAACATTACTGCGTGTGTTTTATCATTTGGCATTTAAATATAGTTATATGTGATAATTATGTATGGTAATAGACTTTGTGTAATACCGACTAAGTATCCTATTGTTTTTATGATAGAGAAGTCTATGATTTGCTTTTATTTTGCTAATAATTAATGTTTACAGGTCATTAATTAATTAATATTTTCATGTCTTTATCGGTTCGTTCTGTATATTTATCAATCATTTAACATGATAAAAAATCAATAAGTTCTTCTTGACAGAGTTGTCAACAAGGTTTATGTCAGAGAAATAAGGTTGTCAGCGACTATTTATTTATTTCATTTTTTACTTTTTCATACCTATGAAATGAGTATAAAAAGAGTCAAGTCTTCAAAAAAATAAAATCAAATAAAAAGTTCAAAGTACAAAGAGCCGATGAACTCGTCTTTGAAAGGATAATTTTTCGAAATTTTTCAAGGAGAAGGTCTTCTGTTCCGTGAGAACAGATATTCCTGTAGACCCCGAGATTCTCTTGTAGTTTACTTCCCCGGGAAGGTCAACGGCAAAACTGTCCAGGCTACTTAAAAAACATAGTTAAACCACTGCAATCCACGTTGATGATGAGATCAGTTTGATAGGAGGCGATTGGCCAGGTTAACGACTAACTCTAAGGAGAAGGAAACGGTCAAAGGAGACGTTTGAACTGTTGGAACAACAGAATTTCGACTTCATTCGAAATGAAGTATAGACTGACCCTTTAGCATCTACCAAACAGTGGAGACGTCTTCACTAGTCGCAGGAAGGCACTATGCGGAGTGATGACATACAGCAACTGCTTACATTTCATCGTAAGACACTTATTCAGTTTTACATAAGTAGTTTCCTGGACGTAATAGAGAAATGATCACGCAGTGAAGAATCAACTTCAACGATGATAAATCTGATCGTGTTGCCTTCAACTGACATCCAGTCTCTCTAAATGGATGCGATCTGCTTCATTCTGACCGTGTGAAATACCTGGCACTATACTTTGATCGAAGTCTGACGTGACATGACATGACAATTGGTATCATTGTGTTTTTGTGTCTTGTTTTCAGACCCTAAGGTAGAAACTGGCTCACTAAAATCTCTTTCTGAATGTTAATTGTAACTCAGTGTCTCATAACATATTTATTATCCGTAATGGTAGGTTGTATCTAAAATAGAGGTAAGAAACAATAAATACATAACCAATTTAAATGTAGCTGAAAAGAAAGTGAAAAGAATGTAGTGATTTTTTTTATTAAAAAGAAAACGAAACTTGAGGTTATAAACATCAACAAAAGACATGTAAGATTATACGCGTCGAGATGATGCGGTAATTGCGTATCAGTACGAGTTCAATGCGCGTAAGCTGCGGTGAAGTTATATATGTACTACAATATGCACTCACGCCAAACGGTCTGGCCTTGACGTCTGCCTTGTTTATACCTTTTATATGGTCGCACAAGGATGTCGCCTATTTGTTGATGCAAGTGTTATAACTGGTTATGTAATTAAAATAGGTACTTTACATGTGCGCGTGTGATCACATTTTATCCGGGCGTGTGTGTGAGCTAAACCAGTCGTCTGAGCTGGCACAGTATAGCCGCTGCATTTCAATATATATAACGAGTGCTGGCGGCAAAAACAATTACACGTCAAATGATGTTTCTCTGGCACAATGCTACTGCTGCTGACACCTGAATAATGGCACTAGTTTATGAGAGACCAGACCGGCTCGTGGCTGTAAACAGGTCAACGATGTATCTGGGGCGGTCGACGACTTTAGGGAACACACACACACACACACACACACACGGGTCTTACCTGTGAACACGCGTACAGCAGCTGAGATTTGCGAATCGCCTTGCAAGGTGAATTTCATTTACATAACCTTTTTACCGTATAAATAGCATATGCAAACACGAACACTCGCGTAAATAGATGAAATAAATAGAGGCGTAACAGATTCATAAATAGACAAGGTAAACAATAATAGCGCTTATTGTGTTGACACTAATTATTATACTTTGTACACTTTACGATGTGGAGGTAAGTTCATTGCCCTGCGTAAAGATTTTGTTTGTATAGTTGTGTGTGTTTGTGTGTGTGGGGGGGGAGAGGAATATTAGTTTCACATAAATATCTGTCTTCTTACCTTACTAATGAAATGATCCCCGTATTGAAGTTAACAGAAATAACACGGACTAACGGAAACAGCTGGACGTGCTGTGTTGGATTACGAGTTCCCACTACGTAAATGCTGGATTAACGTTGTTATGTAAAACTATTATTTCATTACATTATGCAATCCAAACAAATTTGTTAAATATTACAGCAATGCAATATTTGCATTTCTTTCTGCAGTAAATTTGGGCGCGACGGAAGGTGGAAGCAGAAATTAACACGGTTACTCTGACAAGGTGTTGAAAAACTGTCTGTTTTGTGTAACTAGAGTGCAGAATGATACCAACTTAATACGTCAGAAAGTCGGTGTGGCGTATTATCTCCTTTACATATTGGGATTTTGATGAATCCTTTGTTTCCTCTCTGAGCTGCTGAAAGTAACACATGCGTATTCATTCGAACACCATTTTAACCAACGAAGAACGGCAAGGAATCGACATCCTGATGATGCCAAACACGCTGATCCGTCGGAAAACCGCTTCGTGAAACAGAAGCAGATGCCACAGGGGGACTCAACCCGAAATAACGTGGTGCAAACCATAGAAATATACACACACAGGTCATATAAAGGGTTATAAAAATTAATAAATACTGAATATTGTCTTTTGTTTCGTGTTTGGTTTACAAGATTTAACTGAAGAAAACAATTTTAAGCATAGGCTATATATGTTAATGAAGGTACACGTGTCCGGTAATGCTTTTTTCCAGTGGACTGAAAGCTCATGTTCGTATTGCATTTATGTAACGCGACTTACAATCGGTCTACGTGTATATGTACTATTTCATTTTACGTTCTTATATGTTATCACACGCGAATACAAAAAGTACTAAAGACGATATGACAGTAAGTACTAAAGACATGCGTTAGAAATGATGAAAAGCAATGCTTCTTACTCGTATGGGGTGGAAATGGTCTGGCGGGGTGAGGAGAGTCTCCAATTGGGGTGCATGAAATGTAACATCCCTATAGTCGCGCGCAGTTGGGACTGCGGGCAACGTGGGAGGCGCAAACGAGGCACATGCATATAAAATTAAGTAATAAAATTAGTATTTCAAGATATCTCAAAGGTTAATTCGTACAAATTTTGAGTCTCTCTTACCAAAAGTGCAAAGGGCACTTCGTATTTTTAATATTATGTTATTGGTACTTTTAAAAAGTTACTGAAGACCTCATACGTTTTGCGTAGCCCTGTTAACGTAACTGTAATGTGATATGTACAACTAACAAAGCGAAACACGTGGCCAATTATAGGCCTGTGATAACGCCAAAGTATGTTGCGAATAATTAACACGGCGAACTATTTTAAAGTTAATTTTGGACTACTATAATAAATTGTCGAGCGTAGTAATTATCACCTGTACTCAATTATGATTAAATCCGCAACAGAATACGTAGGCTGTTATGCAAATATCTTAATGATAATAACTTTAGGAAATGTTTGGGTGGTTACAAAACTTACTCAAATATGGAATCGTCCGATCGTTTCGGTTTCGGTTCTTAGCAAAAATATACACGTATACAGAGTAACTTTGTATATGTATGAGAAAATATTAACAGTGGTCTTTCCTAAACGAGTTGGTTATTGATAATTATTACATTTAATTTAGTTTTTTCTAGTCCTAGCTTTGCGTCGTCTTTGGGAGGTGTGGCGACTGCTTATATTAGCTGCTCGCTTTTCTATGGGAGATCGCAGTTGAAACGCCCGCGATAATCACCATCTTCTGACCAACATTCTTCTCAATGAAGTACAGATGCAGGTCTCATCGGCGCGTATTGTTGCTGGGATTTTGGAGTTACTTTATACCGTCTTCATAAAAATGTTAAATTTTGTTTTTTGTGAGACGAAAAGTTAACTGAAACAGAGATCTGGCAGATCTAAAATTATAAAGAATTTAAAGGCTTCGAAATATTATGAAAATTCGTGTACAGAAGAAATCTGAGACTTTACGAGTTGTTACGACTTCCTCGCTCCGATATCAGGGATGGAACCACACAATTTATGTCCCCCCCACCACCCACTATTAGGGTGGATAACAACCCAGAAGCTGGTCGGCATCTGCTTCTCACTCTTCTGCGTCTTCTAGGGGGAAAATGACAGTTCTAACGCACAAAGGAATGCCGCCTTTCTTAAAAAACATAAAAAACGATAAAAAACAAGATCAAAGAGATGCCGCCGTTCCCGCGGTCCAAGATTTTTTCCCACGCTCTCCCCACCACTCTGGACCCGCAGTATCCGCGAATTTTCGCGAAAATAATTTTTTATATGCAGCCTTTCGCGAGCCTAAATCACTTTCACTTTCTAATTTCCGCGAATATAATTTTTTATATGCCGCCTTTCGCGAGCCTAGATCACTTTCACTTTCTACTGGACCACAGCATCCGCGACTTTTTCGCTGATCTGTGTCAAGATCCGCGACTTTTTCGCGTATCTGGACCACAGCATCCGCGAATATAATTTTTTATTTTTTTATATGCCGCCTTTCGCGAGCTTAGATCACTTTCACTTTCTATCATTATAGTGTATATATTAAATATATGATCGGGGAGTACCAACCTTGCATGAGTTCAAATTTGTTATAATGTATATTAAATCTATATGATCAGGTTTACCAACCTATGGTGGGGGGGTTCCGACTTGGTGCATTATAGTGTATATATTAAATATATGATCAGGGTTACCAACCTTGCATGAGTTCAAATTTGTTGTGTGTTATAATGTATATTAAATCTATATGATCAGGTTTACCAACCTATGTATGGGTTCAAACTTGATATGTGTGTGTGTATTATAGTGTATATTAAAATATATGATCAGGGTTACCAATCCTGCATTATTGTGTGTGTGTGTGTATAGAACAGATCTGCCAACATTTTTCTTCGGTGGGAAATTCAAACTATATTATAGTAAATTGTTGACGACGACTTCGATATCAACTCTCTCTCCCCTCCTCTCTCTTTGTCTCTAGACACAGTTGTCATCAGTTTTACATAAGCGTCGTGCTACTTATGGATTATTGTAATTAGCGATACTAAAATGTAATCACCAGGAAATATATATTTATCGCCTATCTCGTGGCGTCCTTTTTTGACACATGACAGTCATTGACTACGATTTAGAAATTAATATACTGCCAAGTCTGTGTGTGTGTGTGTGTGGTAAAGTGTTACGCATAAAAAAATCTCCTTGAAATAAGGTATTTTCAAAAGTTTTGTGTACACACACACATTGTATAATAATTTTCGTAATTGTAAGATACAACCTGCAAATTATTAAAATGTCTCTCTCACACATTTCTGATTACTATACAAATAATTGGATGCATATTCGAAGATTTCCCTTATTCAAACGATTTGTATGTGTGTACACGAACTTAAATACAGACGATTGTAATTTTAAAAATTCATTTTTTGCATTAAATATATATCGTAAACAATGAAATAATAATATTTCGTCATTGTAAGATTTTAATAAAACAATTATCAGTTTAAATAATAATTTTCATGATTGTAAGATACAACCTACAAATTATTAAAATGTCTCTCTCACACACATTTCTGATTACTACGATTTAGAAATTAATATACTGCCAAGTCTGTGTGTGTGTGTGGTAAAGTGTTACGCATAAAAAAATCTCCTTGAAATAAGGTATTTTCAAAAGTTTTGTGTACACACACATTGTATAATAATTTTCGTAATTGTAAGATACAACCTGCAAATTATTAAAATGTCTCTCTCACACATTTCTGATTACTATACAAATAATTGGATGCATATTCGAAGGTTTATAACGAAATAAATTAAAATAAACCATAATTTGTTTTAAATAATTAAATATATATATTTACAACACTGTACACAAACATAAAATATATAGGTTACAAACCGCTATAATACAATTATTGATTAAATATACATATATCACAAACATTGTTATATATAAAATATTAATAATAATATTGTTTTAAATGATTAAATATATATTTACAGCACTGTACACAAACTTAAAATATAGTTTACAAACCGTTATAATACAATTATTCAAAATACATTTTACATTGATTAAATATACATATATCACAAACAAACATTGTTATATAAAATAAATATTAATAATAATTTTTGACATTGTAAGATTTTTAAATAAATAATAATTTCACGGCTGTAGATACAGTTCACAAGGAAGTTTATCTGTAACATAACAATACAGTCGATATTAGAATCACTGATACGATAATATTCAATTATCACACGCACACACACACACACACACACACACACACACACAGTTAGTGGAAAGAATCAAATGTGTTAAGTAAGTAAACTTTTTCAAGTATATGTCATTTTTCATAAGTTAATGTACTTTCAAATAATTTCTAATCAAACCAAACCAAATATTATTCACTGGAAATTTGTAAATACTACTTAGAATCAATGATACATTTATCGCATAAAGGTAATGTACTTTCAAATAATTTCTAATCGAACCAACTATTATTCAACGAAACTAAATAGAATCAATGATACATTTATCATTTACATACAAATTCAATTATTAAAGTGTTAAGTACAGTGAGTTGAAACTACACACACACACACACACACACACACACACACACACACACACACACACACACATCAATAAATTGTTTGTTAACACAATTGCTACTTACGACGTTAGGACTCAATCTCTACTTGTGTTGTTTGATTTCTCGTCCCTCGATACACTAAATGTAGTTCTTTAGGTTTGATATGTCTGAGCTCCTCATTCGTGAAGACACCTGCATACCTCTTGGGAAGATAGACACGATACTGACGGTCGCCATCCTCCAACGTAGCAAGCACAGAGTTCCCATATTTTGTGTCCACATTTGTTAATACCATGATGGGATATTTTTTATTCACTGTCAATTCTGAACATCGTTTGTACTCGATAGCACTTACAGCATTAAACTTTACAAGAAACGACATTATTAGAAGACACTAGTGAACACGTCTGTATCAAACCAGAGAGAACCAAACAATGACAGAATATTCGACACAAAAGGACAGTAGAATGTGATAGTGGTGGTGGTGGTGGTAACGTCGGTGTCCCACTTTCATTTGCATGTATGAACATGTCCCACAGACGAAATTAGAGACACCAAAAATATAACAATGTCATTAGGAAAGTCCATTTTCATAAGAAAATAGTCACTGCTTACAGCTATGCATGTATGTACATGTCCACAACAGAATGAGAGAGATATAAATGTCATCATTCGCGGTGACCTACTTTCTAAATTTGTTACATTAAAAATGTTTGTTTAAAGCAAAAATCATGAATCATCCATTCCCGAACAGCATGCACCTTATAGTTGGCACAACGGTCAGAAGAATTGAAATGTCTAAGACATTCTGTTCCATGAATTATATACGGTATGTTTTTAGGACAACCAAAGTCATCGAGATTGATGATATTATTGTGTATTATCTTTGATTGCAAAAAACGTTTTTTCTCAAAACCCTTCACAAACACATATTTTTATATATACGTGTATGTGATGTTAACAATGAAACAAGATTGTCGTATGGTGTCT
The DNA here is from genome assembly GCA_034769895.1 of Magicicada septendecula. Classification (NCBI taxonomy): domain Eukaryota; kingdom Metazoa; phylum Arthropoda; class Insecta; order Hemiptera; family Cicadidae; genus Magicicada; species Magicicada septendecula. The sequence goes on from CM068367.1 coordinate 688,768,628, forward strand.
CTCCTTCGCTCCATCTAAGTCTATGATAATTTACAGTCTGATGTATAGCATTCAAACATCAGACTTGTATGCAGACATGAAGAAGGACCTACACGTTTTTGACACATCGGATTACCCTACGTCTCATCCTTGTTATAGCCTTAAGTGAAACGTGTGGTCGTCATATTAGAGAATTCGTGGGTCTCCGTGCGAAATGTTATTCGTTCCTTGTGGCCCACGAAGATCCCACCCAAGAGTGTCAAAAACGTGTATGTAAAGGTGTGCCTCGAGTTGCGATTAAGAGGAGTCTGCGACACGATATGTATCGCAAGTGTCTCACTGATCATTGTCAGTTTTCTACCAGTGCGCTTTGTTTACGTAGCGATCATCATACGCTGTACACGATGCGTGTAAATAAGCAAGCGTTGTCACCGTATGATGATAAGCGTTATATATTAGACAATGGTCATGATACACTTGCATACGGTCATTATCGGATACGACAACGCATCAACATGGAGAACGACGACACCTCCCCACCTACTAAAAAAATTCGTCTCCATGTATAGTAACCCTCCTCAACACTTGTTTCTTTCGTCAGTTGATGTCTCTCGGTGCTTCAGTCCAGACGTCTGTAAACGTAAGTTCACATATTAATATCGCAACGATATTTGTATGTTTAAACATAATATATATAGAGTTTGTAATGTGTGTGGTTTCTTTGTCTTACAGTATTATGGATAACACTGCGGTTATAATCGACTTCCAGTGCTTTTTCGACGACAACGGAAAATATATTGTGAAGGAACTGTCAATCATGGACGTTCTGAGATTTGCTGGTAGACATTGGATTTTGACACCGCCTGCTACATCCGTGCATTGTCTGACAGTGATTTGTATGTGTACGCAAAACTTTTGAAAATACCTTATTTCAGAGGAGTTTTTATGCGTAACACTTTACCACACACACGACCATGGAAGAATGAGAGTGCAGTTGTTAATCTAGACAGTGCAGAAGGACCTGGTACGCACTGGGTTTGCTACAAGAAGCGAAGCAAACAAGTTTACTACTATGATGCGTATGGTAATATGCAGCCACCTCTTGAGCTGACACAGTATTTTGGAACCGACACTGACATTTACTACAATTACGAGCGTGAACAGCCACCACACACAGTCATCTGCGGGCATTTATGTTTGGACTTCTTAACGCGCGAGTGATCAGTAAGCGACAAGATGTCTTCGCTGTCGGTCACCTTAACAGGTACGAATGCTGCTGCTCTTGTATGTGACTTTTTCCCGCCTCTCGAACTAACAAACGGCGAATGGTATGTAGGTCTATTGGACTTTACTACATACAACAGTATACCGAACGTGATTGAAGGAAAAAACAACGTGTTTCCAGTACTACGAGACGGAACAACGTGGGACTTGATAACTTTACCTACAGGTGCTTATGAAATCGGTGACATAGAAGCCTTCCTCAAAAAGCAGTTAGGAGACTCAAAGATTAGTCTACGTCCTAACAACAATACACTGAAATGTGAGCTGACTTGTGCACTGGATATTGACTTTCAACAAACAGTGTACGGTATCGGTGATATGTTGGGTTTCAAGGGAAAGCGTCTGCTTGAAGCGAATAAAACTCACACGTCTGACGCCACAGTTAACATTATAAAAGTGAACAGTATACTGATAAGGTGTAATATAGCGCAAGGATCATACAAGAACGGTAAAACCGAGCACACACTGCACTCGTTCTATCCGTCAGTCGAACCAGGATTCAAAATAATTGAATCGCCTACAAACGTCATATACCTACCTGTGAATGTGAGTCGTTTGGACAACATAACATTATCTTTACACGATCAGGACGGTGACGTAATAGATTTTCGCGGAGAAGTCATCACTGTGCGTTTACATCTAAAACGACTATAGACATGGGTTTGTACTTTGTTTCTTCGCCACCGCTGCTACCACAGTCGTCGTCAGTAATAAAAGAAGAAGAAAGATCAGTTAGGAAACGCATCAGTACTCGTTCGAAACTGAAACGATTAACATCAGTTAACCGCCGTTTCCTGATTTCACTGGGTTTTGTTGTTGTAAACAAGTAACATGGCGAGTGGAATATTATCAGTGGAGCAGCAACCGTTCTTTGAAGACAGTATCACACACTTTTCATTTCACTCACACGCACCGTACGCAACAACAAGATATGGAAACAATGATGAAATACGTGTGCCAATACAACAACAGGACGTCTTTACACTGCCGTCAGAAAGTTTCCTCTACATCGAAGGCAAGTTGGTTAAAAAGAACCCTAGTGCGGCTGCAGATACTTCACTGAATGTGGAACTGGTGAACAATGCTATAGCATTTCTCTTTGAAGAGATTCGTTACGAGTTGGCCGGTGTGGTAGTGGACCATACCAGAAACGTCGGTGTTACGTCAACTATTAAAACTTTTTTATCACTCAACAACAACGCACGTAACGCAATGGAAAACGCAGGTTGGGTGGCACCGACCACGAACATATTAAAAGTGAATGATGACGGCGAATTCAATTTTTGTATACCACTGAAAATGCTAATGGGATTCGCAGAAGACTATACACGCATCGTGCTGAACGTGAAACAAGAACTTATACTCCTACGCGCTTCTACCGACATAAATGCTATGGTTTTAGTAAGCGGACAAACGACTGCTAATTGTGTTCTTGAACTAGATAAAGTTTACTGGAAAATGCCTTATGTACATGTAGCTAATGTGTACAGATTACCACTGTTACGACTCATAGAGAAAGACCACCCGATAACTATGCCTTTTAGGACCTGGGAGTTGCACGAGTATCCTGCCTTACCACAGATTAAAAGGCAGAATTGGATTGTCAAGACCTCGAGTCAGCTGGAAAAACCACGCTTTGTTGTGTTAACGTTTCAGACAGCAAGAAAAAATGTACTGACAGCACACGCTGATGAATTCGATCACTGTAACGTGATCAATGCGAGACTGTTTCTAAACGACAAGTATTATCCTTACGATAATTTAAACTTGGATATTGGGAAAGACCGTTTTGCATTATTGTACAATATGTACGCCAGTTTTCAAAGTTCGTATTACCACCGTTTAGACGGCAGCCCAGTACTGACACCGGAATTATTCAAATCAAAAGCCCCGCTGGTTGTTTTCGATTGTAGCAAGCAAGACGAAACACTTAAGTCTTCAGCAGTTGATGTACGTTTAGAATTTGAATCGTCAATGAATTTTCCTAGACAGACAACCGCCTACTGTATGATACTACATGATTCGCTTGTAGAATATACACCATTGTCCAACACAGTACATAGACGTGTTTAAGTCTTATTTTATACATATTTTGTAAATACTAGTTTTAAATATATATATTTTCATCATATTTGTAACATTATAATATTGGAGCTATGTGTGTGTATGTATTTTTAATTGTAAAACTAGTTTAGATATATTTTAATACTTGTAACAATATAATCTTGGAACTGTGTATGTTTTTTTTAAAATTGTAAATATTAGTTTAGATATATTTTCATACTTGTAACAATATAATCTTGGAGCTGTGTATGTATTTTTAATTGTAAAACTGTTTAATATAATCTTGGAGCTGTGTGTATGTATTTTAATAAATGTATATATATATTACACACACTTTATTATTATTTGTATAACCCACTCCATAATAATTTGATCATACACACGCACACACACATGTATTAAATTCAATAATGCGTTTGATAATGTTTTAATGCAAATAATTTTAGGAAAGTCTACATTCCGCATTCATAAGGAGATAGTCACTGCTTACAAGGAGCTATGTATGCCCACAACAGAATTAGAGAGAGATATAAATGTCATCATACGCTGTGACCTACTTTCTAAATTTGTTACATTAAAAACGTTTGTTTAAAGCAATTTTTCAGAAAATTTGTAACAGACATAATAATTTGATCATACACACACACACACACACACACACACATGTATTAAATTCAATAACACGCTTGATAATGCAAATAAGTTTTACGTTTAAATAAAAATCTGCACATACATTAAAATTAAAATTAAATAAAATCTGTACATGTGCGTTGTCAACACTGAAGGCGTACAAACAGTCTTTCAACTATTAAAAAAAAAGATGTATCAGCACACGTTGGTGAGAAATTGCCACTATAAAAATACAGTAAGAATATATTTTCAGAAATTGTAATTTGATCATACACACGCGTACACACACACATGTATTAAATTCAATAAATAATGCACTTGATAATTTTTACGTTTAAATAAAATCTATACACTTACCAAAAGAAGATGTGTATACTGGAAGACACGTACAGTATCAGCCAAACTAGTATGTGCGTTGTCTACACTGAAGACGTACAAACAGTCTTTCAAAAGAAGATGTGTATACTGGAAGACACGTAATACGTGCAGTATCAGGATGTACAAGTAGACAAATAAGAAATTGCCGCTAACTTACTTAGCGTATATATAGTGTACTCTGTAGTGGGGAAAGCACGTGTGTGTGTGTGTGTCCGTTTTTAGAGTAATTACTGTAAGCGGTGTTAATGCTTGACAGGTGTCAAATTAGAAAGTAGAGTTGTCCGTTTTTAGAGTAAATACTTTATAATCCTAATCACTGCTAATGACTAGCAGGTGTGAAATTAGAATGTAGGACGTCCTCTGAAGGTTAATGACCTCTGGTTTAATTTAGTGAATAATAACTATATCTAATTCAGTATCGTTGTGTGTATGTGTGTGTGTGTGTGTGTGTGCATAGACTTGTTTCGCTGTCAACGTACTCCGAATATGCATGCAATTATTTGTATAGTAATCAGAAATGTGTGTGAGAGAGACATTTTAATAATTTGTAGGTTGTATCTTACAATCATGAAAATTATTATTTAAACTGATAATTGTTTTATTAAAATCTTACAATGACGAAATATTATTATTTCATTGTTTACGATATATATTTAATGCAAAAAATGAATTTTTAAAATTACAATCGTCTGTATTTAAGTTCGTGTACACACATACAAATCGTTTGAATAAGGGAAATCTTCGAATATGCATCCAATTATTTGTATAGTAATCAGAAATGTGTGAGAGAGACATTTTAATAATTTGCAGGTTGTATCTTACAATTACGAAAATTATTATACAATGTGTGTGTACACAAAACTTTTGAAAATACCTTATTTCAAGGAGATTTTTTTATGCGTAACACTTTACCACACACACACACACACAGACTTGGCAGTATATTAATTTCTAAATCGTAGTCAATGACTGTCATGTGTCAAAAAAGGACGCCACGAGATAGGCGATAAATATATATTTCCTGGTGATTACATTTTAGTATCGCTAATTACAATAATCCATAAGTAGCACGACGCTTATGTAAAACTGATGACAACTGTGTCTAGAGACAAAGAGAGAGGAGGGGAGAGAGAGTTGATATCGAAGTCGTCGTCAACAATTTACTATAATATAGTTTGAATTTCCCACCGAAGAAAAATGTTGGCAGATCTGTTCTATACACACACACACACAATAATGCAGGATTGGTAACCCTGATCATATATTTTAATATACACTATAATACACACACACATATCAAGTTTGAACCCATACATAGGTTGGTAAACCTGATCATATAGATTTAATATACATTATAACACACAACAAATTTGAACTCATGCAAGGTTGGTAACCCTGATCATATATTTAATATATACACTATAATGCACCAAGTCGGAACCCCCCCACCATAGGTTGGTAAACCTGATCATATAGATTTAATATACATTATAACAAATTTGAACTCATGCAAGGTTGGTACTCCCCGATCATATATTTAATATATACACTATAATGATAGAAAGTGAAAGTGATCTAAGCTCGCGAAAGGCGGCATATAAAAAAATAAAAAATTATATTCGCGGATGCTGTGGTCCAGATACGCGAAAAAGTCGCGGATCTTGACACAGATCAGCGAAAAAGTCGCGGATGCTGTGGTCCAGTAGAAAGTGAAAGTGATCTAGGCTCGCGAAAGGCGGCATATAAAAAATTATATTCGCGGAAATTAGAAAGTGAAAGTGATTTAGGCTCGCGAAAGGCTGCATATAAAAAATTATTTTCGCGAAAATTCGCGGATACTGCGGGTCCAGGGTGGTGGGGAGAGCGTGGGAAAAAATCTTGGACCGCGGGAACGGCGGCATCTCTTTGATCTTGTTTTTTATCGTTTTTTATGTTTTTTAAGAAAGGCGGCATTCCTTTGTGCGTTAGAACTGTCATTTTCCCCCTATGTCTTCATCATTCCTCTATTCCTCTTGAACAGTGTAAGTCACAGTTCATGTCTTTAACTATTTAGCTCATATACTCCAAACGAGCCTTTCCTCTGTACTTTTAGTTTATATTTCCCCTCGTTATAATTCATTGTGCCAACGTATAGCCTATACTCAATTAGTTGTGCTCTTCTCCTTACCACATGCTTTCATAATATCCTCTTCTCTTGACTTCTTCGAGAAGAATTCATAAGCATTTCTCTTCAACCTGTTTTCATCATTTTTTTACCATATACGAGAGTCAGTTGAAAAGTTCGCGGAGCGTAATCTACAGTTTAGCGGAACTAAAATTTCGTGTGTTGTAGCATTCATGTTTCATATAAACACTTGTTAGTTTCGAAATCTATCTGCCAATTTATTCACTGTTTACCAGCTGGTCGAAATTTATGTCACGGGTGTTTTAAAAAAATTGACAAAATCAAACATCCTCCTGTGATCGAATTGTTTGTTAAAAAGGTTTTAACGCAAAAGGAAATTCATAGCGGAATGGTAAATGTGTTACCAGATATTCCGCCTTCAAAAACAATGGCTTTTAAGTAGGAACTCGAGTTTAAATGTGGTCGTATGTACAGTTAAGGTGATGCAGTGGACCCCCAAAAAGAGCAGTAACTCCAGATATCATTTAAAAATCTCATACACTGTGTTGGAAGACCGGGGATTAAGAGTGGATAACACTGCTGAGATCACAGACATCTCACACGAGCGTGTGTATCATATTTTAACTCTAGAACTTGGTGTGAAAGAAAGTTTGTGCAAGCTGGGTGCCGCATTTTGAGTTCTCGCACTTTTGGGCATCCACGCCGGTATCACCTTCAGCGTTCGTTCGACCGTGTTTAAATTCCATTGCCCACTTACAGACAATTTGTTTTTGAAGGTGTAGAATCATCTAACGCATTTACCATTTCTATCTGTTAACGCTAGATAATTTTTAATAAAGAATTCGATTTTTTAATAACAAAAGAGGATTTTGTTCATTTTATAAAACACGTATGACGCGTGTATTTCAAACAACTGGTAGAGAATGAGTAAACTCACAGATAGATTTGAAAACTGACAGGTGTTTATACAAAATATGAATATTACAACATACGAAAAATTTTAGTTCTATCGCTAAGCTGTAGATGTCGCTCCCCGGACTTTTCAACTGACCCTCATAGCACACACTTCGAAAGCTAGGCACACAAGGCACACACATACTTTCCTAACCTCTGTCGTCCTCGAATATCTTTTATACGAAGCAGAAACCCGTGGCTCTTTAACAATGTAACTTTCTAACTATTTTTTCCTACCTTTAAACTTATATTCTTCGAAGTGAACAGATTTTTACTCATTCTGAATCCATGCTTAGAGTCTAAATTACATTTTACGTAGAAAATTTTCCATTATCGTCGATTTATTACTTATAAGAACTGTTTATTAAAGGGAAATATGTAACCGGATAAGCGATGTAGTTGTAATTATATACATGACTACTGTATTCACTTATAGTACGGTGACATACAGGGGCGTATTTACGGAGGGGAGCGAACGGGACCCCCCCCATGATAAAAAAAGTTGACGAATTTTATTAATCTCTTAATTTTTAGGCTTTGATTATTTTTTTAGCGGTGTATGCTAATACAGTTGTAACTCTTTTTTAAATAGGCTATACAAACAGATTTATTACACAGCATTAGCGCATACGTTTGAAATATAAGAAAATGAATTCAGTCAATAAGTATCTTGTAAACAATGTTTTAATAATGCGAATACGCATTCTTATGGTATTATTACCGCTTACTTTAATGTAATTGATTTCATGATATTATCACACGTTTTCAGCCACTTTAAAGATAGTAATGTTGATTAATCGTAACTTGTTTTTTATTTTCCATGAAACCAAATTGCCCCCCCCCTAGGCCAAATTCTAGATACACCACTGATGGTATATAGGTAAGAACTGTCATGTAGCTGACTGATGTAGCCGGGCTTTAGTCAGTAATAACGCGACATTTTCACGTGAATATACATAAGAACACCCTTTCTCACCACACAGCTTTTTACAGCGAGTGGTCAAGTAAATTCAGACTGGTTTCTCTCTGTGGTGTGTGAGGGCGCAGGAGGCCGCGGGTCTAATACTTGAGGTAAGATTATATGATGTAACTGTTGTTTATCTCTTTAACTATGGAGTGGTATTCCCTATGATTACAGAATTTAAAATATGACGCAAGAGGAGAAATAAGCTGCTTTGTATGGTACTTTGTTTTCTACTACGAACGTTTTCTTATTTTCGATGGTGAATTAGCTAAACTTAACGAGGCCCTACTCCATTTTATTCAGTCAGTGATGTGAAGTTTTAATTTTCATCATACTTCAATTTCAGAGCAAGAGAATCGTCAAGTTTGATAGGCGTCCACTGAATTCTGTTGTCAGTCTCCATTCTGACATCAATTGTAATGAAACTTAGAACGAAGTCAAACTGAACTGGTCGAATCTAAAAAATTCTCGTAATTTCTTGTACCCTTGTATTCATAAGTTGAAAATTCATTCAACGAACAATAACCCTTCTCCAAGATGGAGTCACTCCGGGTATAAGACAAACGCACACACGAAATATGGTCACCTTGAGCTATCGTATAACAGATAACCTATTAGTAATTAACTTCTACGGGTCAAACGTATTATGAAATCTGTATTGTGAAATCACCCTTTCACGACTGAGGAAGACGAGAAATTGTTATAAGGAATCGATAAATAGTAGACAGAGAGCTGCGTAGGAAACACATGTTTAATGTCTTACACTGAGCGTAAATGTCACATATACTCTCAGTATACGTGCATCATCAGCAACAGTGAAGTCTTGGTTTTCGTGGGCGTAGGTTCTGTCGCTTTCACTTTTGTGGCCTTACTAACTAGGCCTAGTTCTCTGGATTGGTAAGTGCCTGTGTATATCTATGTTACGAGTAGGGATTGCAGTTTTACTTGGCGCGCGCGCGCGTGTGTGTGTGAGTGCGCTCTTGCGTGTGTATAGCAACACGTAAACGCTTTGGAAGCTGGACGAGGTTGTGGATTATATTTTTGTCGTTTTTATTCCCATTTCCTTTTTAATTTCTTTTATTATTCATCCACTTCTGTTGGCTCTAGGTTGGCTCAGTCCTTTGGCTCAGTGTCTTTGTAACGTTCATTCAACATTACGGTTTTACTCATACCTTTAGTTTTCTTAGTGCTTGTTTACATATGTCTATATAACTTTTAGTCAAAAGATTAAGAAAATATATTTTGTATGAAATTTTACTTTGCATTTATAAGTCATGGTAGTCGTTTACAGTTAGAGTAATACTCTATTACCGTACATTAATTTACTGTATCTAAATTAATAACAAAACCGTAGGAATTACACACTCCATTCATAAGAAAATAGTTACTGAGGAGTGTTCCAGCTTTAGAGGAAAATCTTCTCTGAACGCAGTATTATGAGCAAACTTCCGTATACTTGAACGCTGAACAAATCGTGAGAGGATATCAGACCAGGCTTACGCCAGGGAAGTCCGTTTTTGTTACAACTATGTCCAACATTAACATTGTTAATTCCTGTTGTCAGCACTGGGAATGTAAGATTGTAGGCACGGAAAGAGTTAGTTCAGTGAACATCAGTATACATATCACAACATCAACAATCGTAGGTTGAGTATTGTCAGTAACCAACTGTACAAAATGGAGTAAGCTGACATACCGAGGTATCTGACAGGACCGGACACCATCGATTTTATTGACAGTAAATCGTCAAGTAAGAATAAAAGGGAGAAGTTCTAAAGATGAAAAATGAACTGAAGACTACGACAAAGCATTGAAGAATCTGATACTCTATTCTAGTGGGGTAACTAGGAGCTGCTCCTGAGGGGGGTGAAACTAGTTCCTGGGGGGGGGGGGAGACTAGCTTCACTCAGGACAAATGAGATATTCAAGATTATTTCCACATAATTATTTATAAGGCTGTTTTAACACACCTAACTGGCGTAAAAATAGGCCAACTTTAAATGATTATGGAACTTCATTGAAATTTTTAATACCTTGATTGTTCCCCCCCCCCTAGTTACGCCACTTCTGTGTTCATACTTGCCCATCATAGTACACGTTTTTTACTATGTGTAGAATATACCTCTCTATAACAGACCTATTGCAAGATTTTCTAATGACCTGGATAAAACCCGGATTCTTAGGGACATTAAAAAGTTTGTTTTTACTAATTGAAGAAGCAACGAAGATTGAGGGTCTTATAAAGAACCTGGTAATAATAAGAGTAGCCTACTCAAACTTCTATATCTATAGAAACTATTAAAGGATCAGAAAAAATCATTGTATAGGCCTTTTGTATAAATTTCGTTCTATAAACTGTTAACTTTATATTGTGCAAACATCAAATTACAACGTATTCAAGAATTCCCTTTTAACATTTCTGTATACAAGGTATTCTATATTGGCCATGAAAAATCTCGAACGTCTAAAAGAAAACTATTAACGACTTGAAACGAAAACTAATCGTGTAATTAAACAGCAATAAATGATTAACCTGTTTGCAGTCATTAGTTGTTGAAACTTCGCCGTGTAGGAACCGTAAGTGGCCTGATATGAAACGTCATATACAATTTCGTGATCGTCGGGTGGTGATTAGCATTTTATATCTGAGTTTATTATAGTCCAGTATTACGTTTTTTATACAAATTTTTGTTGTTCTCCAAAATATGTACCGTAGTCAGAGTGTTAGAGCATACCTTCTAGAATGCCATAGATGTTTATTTCGCAAAACCCTAACGTTCAGAAATCATTTGCGATACTTTCTGAAATAATACTGGCATACTAAGCTTTAGGTACTTCCGTTATCCAGTGTTCAGTGTAGCAGTGGTTCTTTTGAATACGTGGTTCTAACAAGGCGTACCCGACCCAGGAAAAATTTGATTTTAGAAGAAGACTTCTCTGAAGCAGCCAGAGATTTCACATACCTAAGAGCGACGATATCTGAAGATGGGAATGAAGAGACAGAGATAAGGAGAAGGATAAATCTAGCCAACAAGGCCTACTTATCACCACCTTTAAATCAAGAGTTATTCATAGGCAGCCAAGAATGCGCATATACAAACCTACCATACGACCCATCCTGTGCTATAGCAGTGAAACCTGGATATTAACACGAAGAGCAATTGAACGCCTGAAGATATTTGAAAGGAAGCTCCTGAGACGGATCCTGGGTCCCATATATAGAAATGGGGAACGGAGGATACGGAATAATGATGAGATATATTGTCACTTCAACGAACCAGCGGTAGAAGTGTACGTAAAACTGATGAGGCTGCAATGAGCTGGCCATGTCGTAAGAATGATGACAAACGAACACCTAAAAGAGTCCTTATTTGGGGAGTATGGATGACAAAAGAACGAAAGATCGTCCAAGGAAAAATGGGAAGATGCTGTCGCTGTGGACGTTGGGAGTGGAATATTTTTGTACTGACAGAGAGAGGTGGAGGGTCAAGATAGAGGAGGCCAAGGCTCGACTTCGGGCTGTATCCCCATAGGAGGAGGAGGAGGAGGAGGAGGAGGAGGAGGAAAGATTCTTTGGTTCATGTCTGATAAGAATTTTGGTTTGTTTATTTAATTATTTAATACTAATTGTGTAGTAAAGATAAGAATAACCACATTTACTACCTCATGTAAAGTACTCATTTTTCTTTAATTTGACGCAGACTTAAACCCTGTAGGTACTGAAGACAATTGTATAAATTTCAAAACAACAACATACAGCAGAGTAGGTTGCTGGTTTAATTTCTATTTGTAACTGTGATTAAAATATGTAATTTATTTATGGAATAAATATCGCTCTAGCTATCTAAATTATTTTTGGTAACGCGATTTTAATTTATTTACAGCTTCCCAGCTCCATCGGTGGAATTTCTTGTACGTAGGCTAATTAGGCAGAAATTGTACAACTTTAATAGACTTATTTATTTCAGATACAGTCCTTGTGTGCTTTTTTGTTGTTGTGAATGATATAGGCTAATCCACTTGTAGAGACTCAACCTTCTTAAATTATCGCGGTTTTTCTTTTTAACGCTCCCAAAAAAATTTAGTTTCTCTTGTTCTACCGTGTTTCTATTAGACATTATAGTTACCCTTCATTTATTATTTTTACAACCAAAACACTTATAACATATATAAAGCAACAATTTTGTTAGAAAAACATTTAAAGAATAATTCATTCTCCTTTCAAGACGTGCCGTGAACTTCCTCATCTACATTTTCAACATAAGTTACCTCTTGTGACAGCTCGTATCCATTTTTACATATGTCTGCCAAGTTTTGCTCGCAACGAAATTGTCGTACTCCCATCGCCTTTGCAAATTCTTACGCATTTTCTGTTATCACTGAACTCTAAACCACAAACTTTTTGTCTCTCGTTAACGTCATCCATTTAATTGTCTTTATTACTGTATAAACACTGTCTTAAAATTGTGTGACTTGCAGATCAGTGTAATGTCTTCTCATATTGAGTATTAACATGTCTATTGATTGAAAACTGGCTTTTATATTTTGGAGCAGTGGCGTAACTTGGGGGGGGGGGTCAACAGTCTCTCCAGGGCTATTAAAATTTCAGCAAAATTCCAGAATCTACTAAACGTAGGTCTATTTCTAACCCAGGTGTGTGTGTGTGTGTGTGTGTGTGTGTGTGTGTGTGTGTGTGTGTGTGGTAAGGTTTATAAATAATTATAGAAATATTTGTGAATTAGTAAAACAAAGGGAAGTGCAGCCACCAAGTTAGTCTCATCCCCCCCCCCCCAACAGTAGCTCCTAGTTACGCCGCGATTGTTTTTCATCGCCCTCATCGCCCCCGATTGTTTTTCAACGATGAGGGCGCGATTGTTTTTTCATCGCCCTCACCAGATTCATTTGTTATCTTGAAAGCTTAACGGCTGAACCCTACTGTTCACATTATGTTTCTTGAACGCTTACACCGAATACTCAAGTGTGAGAGTAGTTTAGTAGTCTGCTCTATTTATTCCTATTTACATTCTGACGAGTGATAGAGTGCGCGTATTCAGCTACACGCATACATAGGTTGCTCATGTCATAGAAGAAGAAAAACAATCGTAATGTGAAAACTACATATGAAAATTTTAACCACTAAAATGCTTAACAAAAACTGCTTCGCAACACCCAATTAAGCAATATAAGAACCGACTGAAGATTTTTTTTTCTTCACTGAAACGTCCTTGTTTGTGTGCTGAATCCCACACGAATATGATTCACTTCCTTTCAAGACAACTTTGTATTTAAAAAATACTATGCGGTTACGATCATGTGACTGACTGTAATCTGTGTGTTCTAATACAAAACACAGTGGTGACGCTTAATTTCCTTCAATTTTCTTTATTAAGGGCGACCAACACAGACTTTGTTCGTAGTCTACTGATACGCGAGTCTACGAGCAAAAACAACAAATCCTTTGAAGAGTGTCAACTGTTTACACTGTCATAATTATTAATCAACGATAGATAAGAAAACGTTAATTTCATTGAATTTTTTACTGAGTCGACCGAAACGGATAATTTATAGCGCGATTAGTGAGTTAATGCTACCGACAGTTTGTAGTTTATGCTGAGTTAGCGATTGTATATAATACAGAATGTTGTCATTACATATAAACTTTAAGACATTACTGTCTTTACTTGTCTTATTCTCTTTAAGACAAATAAGATCCCATAAGATATCGATTCTCTGAACCTTAGAAAAATTGTAAGAAAAATAAATATACATTAGTAAAATAGAGAAATTCACAAAAAACAGTTCGTTGTGCTACGTGTTGACTGTATAAGAAAGTCGATTAAACGACAGAAAAAGTTAACAGGTAATAATATACAAAATAGTCGGTATCACATAAAATGTCAGAAGTGCAGATTAAGAGCAAAAAAGAAGATATACGGCACAAGCAGTGTACGATAGTCACTACACGTAGGCCTACCACTGAACAGGCTTTTGCGGCAGTTCTTTCCTATCGTTGAAGTGTCTTGGATTACAGTCACAGGCCTACAACACGTACAAGAAACAAATAATAAAAACGTCTTCTATTATTATTGACATATAAGCCTATGTTATTACTTCACTTTTGGAAAAAATGTTTAAACACCATAATAAATGGGCAAATTGGAAGAATTAGAGCAGTTTAAATAATTGGTTAGCGCAATAACGAATTATGGCAGATGTACAAAAAGAATAAAATCAAAAAGAGAGCAATACCAAGAATATGTGATCTTTTCTCACAGTCTTTTCTGTATAGGCTACTCCGAATTGCGTAATGACTTCAATTTTTTCTGTGTCCAGAAAGAAGAAAAATGGTTACTGGCATTATTAATATTTGAGAAGATTAGTTTCAAAGAAAATATTATTAACGAGCAATGTCTGGAACGTAGAACTGCATGGAACAGAGACATTGACTGTTGAACGAAGTGACGTAATTTACCTGGAAGGTTTCGACACATGGACCCGGAAGAGAATGCAGAACTTAGTATACGCGATAAGAAAAATATTCACCAGAAAGATATGGGAAAAGGGAAAATTATTGAAGTGTATTAAGAACAGGAAAACCCCAACTGGTTAAGAAAACGGACGTTCTTGTAAAGTAGTCCTGGAGGAGGTCAGAGAAGCAGAAAGAGAGAGAGAGAGAGAGAGAGAGAGAGAGAGAGAGAGAGAGAGAGAGAGAGAGAGAGAGAGAGAGAGA
The DNA here is from genome assembly GCA_034769895.1 of Magicicada septendecula. Taxonomy (NCBI): domain Eukaryota; kingdom Metazoa; phylum Arthropoda; class Insecta; order Hemiptera; family Cicadidae; genus Magicicada; species Magicicada septendecula. The sequence goes on from CM068367.1 coordinate 688,783,736, forward strand.
GAGAGAGAGACTGATTGAGGGGGGAAGAGCCAGTCAGATTCGTAAGTAGATCTGGGACCGTATAGATTTCCCAGATTTTACGAGATTCAGTACACTTCTCGAACACAGTAAATTGTCTGTGAAAACTAGTCTGTAAAGTACTGTAAATATTCGGTAATGTACGGTCGTAGAAAACTATGAACTCAGCACAATCTTAGAAGCATGAATGAACATCTTAAACGTTAGCGAAATGGATATATAGTTTGTTATAAGCCTTATCATGATTCAAAACATGGTGGACGTAATCCTGGATAGAATCATATGTGCAGCCTATAAAATGCAGAAGGAACTGTCAGGTTGTTGTATGCTTCAGTTGGAACGAAAATACCATAAACTTTATGAACAAAACCCAAATCTCATATTAACATTGAATAACTAACATCGAATAGTTAATATTGAAATATACGTATTTATTAAACCGTTTTCTAGCCGCTGGATTTTTCTTTCATAGCAGAATGAAGTAAATATAATGAAGTATTTCTCTGTTATAAAGAAAATAAGTTTGCAGTTTGTAAAGCCGGCTCTAGTAGTTAGTGCAACCTGTTACACAGATTATAAGCATTACATTTTACTTAGTATATTAGACGTAATACGTACTGCGTGGAATAACGGAGCTCCAGCGCATCGTACAAAGAATATTTTATAACTTTTGTATTATACATTACAGCTTCCTTTTAACAGTCGTGTTAAAAAAACATATCTTACGATTAAAATCGCATAAAACGTTATAGCTTCTACAGATGTTTATGATCCTGCTTAAGTTCCATATTAAGCCATGATGACAGAGACTAATGTAACCGCTCAGTAGAGTCGGAGCCTACACAAAGTTACGACTTACACAATACAGAACGGGAATTAATCCCGACTTCCCCAGCAGTTACCGTATTTAATATGTTGTAGGCCTACAGTATCAGCCACAGGTGTTATACAGAACATGGTAGAGTATTAGCACTGGAGTGTAGTACGGTGGAACTGTTCTGTGTACCATGCCAGCAGACAACAAAATAAAATATCCAAACCACTGATGTATAGCTCAGCACGTGAATGAATATTTACATAATCAGCAGCAAAAATATTTACAAAATCAGCAGCAACTGTAAAGGACTAGAATAGTACAGTTGCATTATGGAACTCTGTGTTTTTTGTAATTATTTTAGTATTTTGCAATCGTTAATTTTATTGGGTTCCGTTTACTGGACTTTTTAAGTCAATCCGAATCCCAGTTATCATCCACGAGTCGATCGAGCGATTGATTTTTCGACTGTCGTTTCTTACGTTTTTCGCACCTCTTATTTCCAAATCGTCTACCTGCATGAACTGTTTGTTGTTTTTTTTTCCAAATCGTCTATCTACATGAACAGTTTACTGTTGTTTTCTACAATGAATAGAATTGATGCCTACAATATGATTCTACAATAGAATAGATGCCTGAAACAGTGGCATTCTGTTAATCATTGTGATCGACTCAGGAACTAAAAAGAGCCTTGTAAAATGGAAAAACAGAATACATGTAATTGTCTAAATTTTAATTCTTTAAAAGTATGGACATCTGTACGTGTTCAGAAGAATTATTGTAATTCTTTATGCATGCTCTATTTTTGTAACGAAGAATGCGTCACAGTTCTATTTTTTATTATCGTTCCTTTCCATACATCGATCTATTAATACGGTATGCGTTGCATGACTTATTGTGGAGTTCAGACGGTGCACTTTGCAACGGCAGGTTAAAATTCATACCGGATTTAACCCACATAAGTAGTAGATGAATAAAACGAATTTTTGTAATTAAAATGAAATGTATACGAGTGTTTAGTCTGGTGTTGAGTTGACGCGGAGCACGCACACTCGGATTGTTATGTCTGCGGCGTAGGAACGTGTCAAACGTGTACAATTTCATCGAAATATTAATACAGAAGGCGGTGTCGCCGTCGCCTTCAAGTCATATGCACTTTCTCACTGCCGAGGAGGGTTCGCTAAAATCTCCGCTTTAGTCGTGAAAAGACACTAATAACCGTAGAATCAATTGTTTACCAATAAAAAACAAACAAATTTTTACATTAAATATAAACGTTTTAATATCAAAATTAGGTTACTGAATATTACATTTTTGCAATTGATCAATTCACTACAGTTCATGCATCGTTCAACTGTGCTATGGTAATGATTTCTCTTCATTACACCTAATTCGAAAGAATTAGTCTACAGGATAATAGTAGTGGATTTGTTGCTATGTTTTTATGCTCAAATAAGCATTTTTGGTAAAAATTAATTTTAAAAAGAGCAATTACCCTCCCCCATAATAATGATTTTTTATACAGAATAAAGGACTTTACATGAAATATTAGGGGTACGGTACGTTATGTGAAACTTTATAAATAAATAGAATTCGTTTATCTTGTGAAATTCCCAAATCGTATTTAGCATTCTAGAAATAAACATTTTAAAATGAAAGCATTAATTCCGGGTTTAATGATTTAGTATCGTTTTCGGTTACAATTTGAAGTCGGAAAACAAGCCAAATCCCGACTGACTATAGTTAATAATTCCTTCGTATCATTCCCTCTGGACCTAATCTCTGATCTAATTTTTCTTTAATTTTTAGATCATGCAGATATTTTTTCATTAATGCCAAAAAAATATATATTCTACTTGTAAACAAAAATATGTATTTGCGCGCGCGCGCGTGTGTTGTGTGTGTACAAGTATTTGCGAATGTGACAATTACAGCAAATTTCTTTGCCCACTTCTTCATCCGCCATCAGAAACAGTTTTTACACACTTTTATGAAGTTAACAAGACTACAAAAGATATTACATTTGTAGTATAGCAAGAGTATATTTTGTTGAAATTTACAGATTAGATCGGTTACAGTGCCAGTTGAACTCGCTGCTAGGAAGACAATCTTTATCAATATAACTACAATTTACTACTACGTATATTTACAGTTAAATTTCTCAAGAAAGCAGGAGCATTAAGAGCAGTCAGTTCATTTCTTCACACACACACACACACACACACACACACACACACACACACACACACACACACACACACACACACACACACACACACACACACACACAAATGGGTCTGAACATAGTACATAATCCCACCTTTACCTGTATCCTGTAAACTCATTAATAACCGGCTGCGAGTACCTGGAGGGTTACGGTTAGTTGTAAACTACTACCTGGCCGTTGTAAAAGGGTCCTCTCTGACAGTTTTAGAAAGCCTGTAATGTGTCTGGCGCACCGAATTATATTACCGTCTACAGAAACTATACAATTTACAGTTCGTAGAAAAACAATTTTTCAGAGAATAATTTGGATAATAAAACTGTGTGAGAAAAGACAGTTGTGATTATTGTATTTTGCTTTTCAAGGCAATAGGTAAGTATATGAGGTACTTCTGTAAGAGGCCGATACTCCTGTTTCGAATTCTACTGATGTGACCTACTTATCACTGTATCCCCAAAATAGCAGCTACAAACTCACACAAAACTAACAACATTCTTGTTTACTTCAGTACTTACGACGTACCTCTGTAGTACTGGAAAGCGCGCGCGCACGCGCGAGCGAGCGTGTGTATGTGTTATTTTAGTGCCAAAGCCAGACAGACATTCACTGACACCTTTACCATGTTTCGTAAACATAAACGTAACAGCTCGTGCATTGCTGAAATCGCCCGCTCTGTCCGACTGTACGTGTTGGGTTTTTGAAACTCGTGGGAAATTCGTCTAAATTATTAATAAACAATGGAGAAAGAATCGAGTTCCCCTCCACGCGATTATATTTTATATCGTAACAAGAAAATGAAATCATCTTCGTATTTCAACGAATACGTTAGCACAAAGCATCTGTCTTTCTATCTCATTAATAACTTACCATATGAATGTGAGAGCGTGTGTATTTATATGCTGCTGACTTCGGATTGGTTTTGCTCGTGTCGTTTAAAAGGAATACGACGTTTTGACAGTATTCCATAAATCTTCTTTAAACTTTGCACTAGCATGCTCGCGAACTGCTTAATCATGACCACGACTGTGACAAGTGTAGTGGGTCACCTGCTTTTAATTGTTCATACTACTATGTATGATTGTGTGTGTGCGTGTGGAGGGAGGCGCGCCCTATTATCATACTCGGCCCGACAATATCATACGCTCTTCATCAATACAAGTAAATGCCTAAGTTGGGGAATAACTTAATCTTCACGTAAAATGTTTTGAAATAACGACACAATTAAACAGAGTGAATCGAATTAGTTGTCCCAAATCTATTACGAGTTGAACAGTTGATCTTTTCACGTACAGAAGTCCGCCATTTGCGTCAATTGATATGGTATACACAGGGAAAGTGTGAACCACTACATTTTTAACGTTTTGAGTGCAAATTTGTTACCGCAAGAGATGATTACATGAATTTTTCGTTTAAATGGTTAGTTTTCAAAGATCTTAAAAATAATGAACCACGACTCATGTAAATAAGTCAAATTTTCAAAACCGAAACATGGCAACGTTTCTGGAAAATTCTGAAATTTAAAAATGAACATATATTTTCTACGGTCCCTCATTATGTAGTTTTCTGGAAAATAATTTTGTTTCTTGGTTGTAAATCGAACCGTTCTCCCGTAATGGATTTGGGACAACTTCTATGACTCACCCTCCATTTGACACAGTTTGATGTTGGTGTACTTTTAGTAAAACACAACACAGTGGTCAGGAGTTTTAGTTTCTAAAACGATGGTTCGTTATCATGTTTCTCTTTCAAGACAAAACTGCTTGGCCACTTATTATAAGTGAAAGAATTAGGCCTCTACGTGTTTAAAGAATTAGGTTTCTACGTTATAGGCAAATTTGACGTACCAGTAATGTTTATTTTTTTCTGTAGCTTCGGCGACCTCTGTTGGATCCAACAGTGCTGTGTGTGTGAACATGTATAGAGGACAAAGAGAGAATGAGAGAAACAGCACAAGAGCTTGAAAACGAGGTGTCACAAGTACAAACCTATGAAACACAGGAGTAGAGAAACGGATTTGAAAAAGTTTGGATCACTAGAGTAGCCACAGGAAACGAAAACAGGCGTGAAAAAGAAGTAAATGAGAAGACGAAATTTTGAGAATCGGGAGAAGCTAATGTTACGTTGAAAACATATTGGAACGCCAGAAGCGTCCAGAACATAGGGTTCGTGATACGGTTATGTTATATGAAAGACGAATTGTGTATGTACGGAGGAAAATGGTAGACAAACAACTCCAGACACTATAAAGGGAAAAAATATCAAAGCTGGGAAGGGAAAAAAATATGCTACAAGCTGGATGCATAACAGGAAAAGAAAAATTGAGTGTGAAGAAAATGAGCAAGAAGTGGAATTAGAAAATGGGTGATAGGCATCCACACAGACTACAAGGAAAGCAAACACGAATAAAGACAAAAAAATGAATTCTACATGAAAATGGTATGTTACTTATCTGAAGGCAATAAAGAGTCTGTTTTGTTGTTTTGTGAAAGTGGTCGTTAAAATTAAAGTACTTAATAAACTAAGATCACAAAATATTTTTCAGTCACTGCGAGAAATTCTATTACGATTTTATATACATCCTCCACAGCGAATTAAATGTGGCAATAATCCTGTCTTAAAAAACGCCTCATTTATTCGCTTTTCAAGATTAATTTGGACTGCGGTCACTTGCGACCAAATCATACAAAACCCGGTCAGCTACGACCGAGATGGAAATTTGAACTCGGTAAACTGTGATCAAATACATCGTTTAATGAGCTACAGACACAGACTGCGTCTATCAAACCGTGCGAAGATATGAAGGCTCACGCCTGGAATGGTAATGCATACTATTTTTTCTAATGTTTATATAGTCTACTGTTGTGACCAATCAACTCTAACCTCCCATACCAACATTCACACGTTTCGTCACACCACTACTATAAGGTACGTAACTCAATAACTGCTAGCACTTTACATTCACAACAACTCTGCCGCTCGTTGTACCATGTATATTACAATTACTTACCTATTGTACAATAACGTTATAACACTACGTCTTACTTTTAGACGGAGGAAGCAAACTAAAAGAAAACCAGCCTAAGCAACCTAAACAAGAAGGAACCAACCTAACCTAACCTCACATAACATAACAAAAATATTGGAAGAAAGAGGTTACTTGCACAAATGTAAAATTTACAGAATTTGAACCTCATCGAAGTTGGGAACAGGAACGTTTCTACTAGTTGGCCCGGATATGGTCAGTTGCGACCAAGTTAACGTGCGGGCGCAATTGACCGGGTAGCCTAGACCTACTATAAAAATATAGTTTTGTCGCAACTTACCGAGACCGATTAATTTATTTTAGCTTGTATAGTGCATAACGGTCGGCCTTATACATCAGTGTCGACCGTATCCGTTAGAGTGTTTCCAATTTTTCTATTAGGAGATTTTTGTAGAGAGTCGAACAAGATTTTGCGCTTACTTCAGAGTTTACGTTTTATTTTTTGGAAGAAAAATTAATATTTTCGGAGAATTATTTTATCAGCAGCCTACATTATTGCCATACGATATATGCTGAACCGCAGTTGCTTCGCGGACTCTTCCATTATCAAGTCCTAACCGACTGCATTAAGATTTGAGAAAGTCTTCCGGCATGAAGCAATACGGGGTTCATGAAGCGGAATATTAGCTTTATCAGCTGGACTATCGCCGTTGTAATATTAGTACAATGTCTTGAGGTAGTCCTTTTAGCCTGAACCTAGTTTTAAAAATCTGACTTAAGATTTTCCTATAATTGAAAAAAAGACAAACTAATATGACCGTAAATCACGCAATAAAAGTTATGCCGTGCTTGAATAACTAAAATATTATTTACAGAGAAGTGTAGTGAATCTAAACAAAAATAAATCAGAATAATGCAACTTTTGACTAGCAGACTAACAGCAACAATAGATGTACTGGTTTTGCATAAACTAAGGTAGTTTGTGCTTAGAATTTTACATTCTAAGATTAAATTTACATCAACTGAAGTGTGTGGTTGAAGTTTTTTTTTGTAAAAGGTTTCTTTATTAAATTTACATGAAGTACACATTACAAAAGAGCACTATTCAGATGAATTCCAATTGTCTGCGAGAATGGTCTGAACGATTCACATGAACTGACACTATCTTTTATCTGTACTGAAGCCCCCCCCCCCCCCAAGTAACTGAGCAAAACAATTCCGCTAACAATATAACAATGAATTAAACAGAGGTAGCCAGACTTGACCAAATACGGAATGCTGATAATTATGAGAAGTGAAACATAATATCTCTGAGAGACGAAGCCAGGGGCTGGAGAATTGGCCGTCCGTTCCTGTATAGGGTTTCACTCGATTTCTAAATAAATTAATTTATGAAAAAAGTCACACGGGACGTCAAAACCAAAGGCTACTTATATAATAATAAGTAATATATGTGGAGAATTTTGCTCTCAGTGTAGTTTTTTAATTCGCAAGTTTTCGAAATAAAATCAACACAACAGAAACTTTTGTCATTTGATACACCGGTATTAATGTCGTCGAGATTAACTGTTACTGAGTCCAGACGCAACACGCGCGCGCACGCACATACACAAATTGTCAAATTGTCCAAATAGTAACTCGTATCTTGTAGTTGTACTATTTCTTGCTATTAAAATTATAGAAAATAATTATTTCTTATGTATTATAACTGTAGCCTGACATACGAGTCACAGAATCTCGTTCTCCATCATTGAGACTCAGGATACGAGTATCTTGTACGAAACCGAGCAGTGTTATTAAAATCACAAAATGTGGCAAAGAAGCATAGCCTATACCACAGGACATAGGTTGTAAACATCAAGTTTTATTGGAATTTATAAATATGTTTTTAAGCTGTGTCATAACAATACAAAAACATATTTATTCCATATACATAATATGCAATAAAAACATAAAATACATGAAAACATAACCTTTACTGCCGAATACGAACACAACAATAGCATAGGACTAAACTTCTTAGACCTGTCCATCACAAAACTTGAACACAGGCACAAATTCAGTATATACAGAAAACCGACTACAACTGACACACTAATACACAACACCTCCAGTCACCCAATACAACAAACTAGCTGCCTTGAGAACCATGATACATAGACTTAACAACATCCCCCTAGATGAAAAAGACTACAAAGACGAACTAAACACGATAAAATATCTAGCAGAATCCAACGGATACGACAGAACATTAGTCAATAAACTCCTACACAAAACACAAAACAAACAACAGACAAAGACAGAAAACAACAAATTCATAACACTGACATACATCAACAAACAAACTGAAAAAGTAGCCCACAAATTCAAAAAAGCAGGATACAGAATCGCTTACAAAACTACTAACAAAACAGAACACACACACAAAGCACAAAACAAATTCGATCTACCTGGTGTTTACGAACTAAATTGCTCAGATTGCAACAAATTCTACATAGGCCAGACAGGACGTAGCTTCAAACAAAGATACATTGAACACACAAAGGCACTCCACTCCACTACAGAATCCACCTTTGCAAACCACCTCATTGAAGCAAACCACACATACAAAAACATCGACAATAACATGAACATTCTACACGTACACACAAAAGGCCGAAAACTCTAGAACAATTGGAAATATACAAACACACGAAAACAAATAAAAACGACATCCTAAACGAACAGACACAATTCAAATCACACGCATTATTCGAACATATCACACCCCACACTCACAACATCGATCTTTCGAAAATCGATTCCGTCGCCAACAACAAGGCGGACAGTGCTACCAGCTTCAAACCTCTGAAGAAGCTTTTTAAAAGTGAAAACCGGTTCAGGTTATAAGGTAAAACTTTTACGTTTTTACCCATAAAAAGTTTTGTGTTCCGAGTCGTAGTGAAATAATTATATTTAGTTAAACAGATTGCTTTTTGAAGTTTTGGAGATAATTTTTCTTTATTGCGTTATTATATGAGCTTCTGTCTGAACATATTCGAAAATTTAGTGTTAGGTCACCATTTGTAACCTATGATAAAGTACGACTGTCTTGTATACAAAAGTTCTTTTTAATAACACCTTTCAAAACATTGTAGGCCTAATAATGTTATCTGAAGTAAGAAGAAATAAGACGGAGGTCAGTAAAGTAGCCTATATGTTTAACGAAAAACTTGATGAAGTCACGGAGTAATATTATTAATACGAAATAGTGAAGATCATATATTTTTTGGGATTGAATTGAAGTAATGGTATCAAGCAGTGGCGTAACTAGCAGCTGCTCCTTGGAGGGGGGGGATAAGACTAACTTCAAGGTTGGACCCCCTCCTTTTTTCCTAAGGACCAAAATGAGAAATTCAGAATTCTTGCCGCATAATTTTATAAATTCTTTGTATCTCAAAGTTTTTGAATACACTAATGTGAAGTATAAGGTTTGAAAAATATGGAAAAAAATAGCTGATTTCAAAATATTCTATCTCGATTGATTGTTATTCAGATAAAAAGATAATAGATTAAAGCTCATGTCAATAGAAATCATTTTTATTCTAAATTTGTACTCTTAATAAATCTTGCGAAAATGAATCTATCTAAAGATATTTTGGAAATCCCGGTTTTATCCCTTCCCACTTAACAATGTTGAACTAAAGATGTTTTAAGCAACTTATAGTTTGTGTTGAAGTACGTTATTAATTATTGTAAAATCCAGCAATAAAATCTTCTCATTTCTCCTAATTAGAATCAAGGAACTGCTAGTTTATCTGTGCAACGATGGCAGTTAACCCATAGAAATATTAGACTAGAGGAGTCATGACACAGACGACGACGCTGTAAAGGAGAAGTTTGGAATTTTGCTGAAATTTTTGATCCCCCCCCCCCCGTAGTAATGCCAGTAGTATCAGGAACGTTTTGGTAACTACGAGTATGATTACCTCATTCAGTATATCTTTAAAGTTCGTAACGAGCATAGTTAAAAAGAACATGTAAAATGGAGAGCGAATCAAAGAAGCGCTTAATGGGTGTCTGAATAGAAGAGAGCCTGAAGGCATAATCCTTGATTAGTGGAAGTTGAAAGAGATATATTTCAGCCAAGACACGATTAAGTACTATGAGCAATAGGCTAATTTAGTATTAACATTTAGTACGAAAAACGGAGTGAAAAAATCTGAAGACATTCTTGTATAGGGAATAAAGACTGCTTTGATCCGAAATATTTGTGAATTATAACGTTACATCTTATATCATACATTAACAAATTTTTAACAGTTTGTTAACGTCAAACGGGCAGATAGTGTCGCTGTGTAAGGGAGGTGACTTTGGTTACGTCAGGCGGAGGTAGTGATCAAGCCGTCCAGTCAGCTGCTACGGTTTGCGTGCTAATGTGCAAAGTCGTATTCACTACGTTAAATTGCAGTTTATTAAACTGAGCATTTCCTGCTCCGGTTTCTTTGCAACGCTACGTACTGATTATGCAAGTCCCCCACAGCAAAACGATTCGCGTGTTTATCTCGTGAAACTTTTGCAAAATGCAGTCTCTGTGTTCGGGCTCTTTATGCAGTAGGCCAATTAGATTAAAAAGTGCGTCGCTTTCAGACCATGCAGACACAAGACTTAAAACTTATAATTATAATAATACGTATATTTAAAAATTTCTTACGTTTTTAACAATGAATTCAAATAAACCTTCACAGACAAAAGATTTTTGTTTTGTTTTGTTCTTTTTGTTGTCCGGATTTAACAATGATTTACGCATTACCATAAAACGGGCACACATGCGTATAATTACAGTGGATTCGAAGGCGTGGACCTCCTGAACGCAGCCTTAATGAAAATATAACGTTAAGAGTATGGGAGGTTATCTTTGGGAGGTCACACGACCTGATTAAAATGAACGGATCCATGCACAGGTCATTCCACGCAACGCTACTCTGACACAAAGAGACCTGCTCTGACCTTCAATTCGTAGTGTGAGTACGTGAAGAATGGTCTTACGTGATGCTTGAACTGACACTAAACAACCGAAACAATTCTGAACGAAGTGAAGATAAAAAAAATCTAAGATTTGTTCTAAACGAGTGGAGAAGCACAAATAATCAAGGTAGAACATTCTTGAAGTGTAACAAGGTAGAATTGTAAAAACGTATTTTTTAATAACATATTGTTAGTGTACATAAGTAGTTTTAAACTAATTTTTGAAATAGCAAATGAAAAAGAATCATTGACGCCATGAATCATTTGCGAAGAACACTTGTTAACTGAACATTTGTTTTGCAAAATTAAAACGAAAGACATTGTATAAGAAGATTACAGGTGCAGCGCGAGTCAGTGCTCTGTTGGGACATCCGTCATCCGCTTTTAACAGACTAAATAAAATATTTAGAAAGAGTTTGGTTCTTTTAAATATTATCCAAAACAGGAGCTTTATTTTTCCTCAGCTTATGAATATTTTTGTTTTTCTTAACACCCATACGTCTGTCTACAACGTATTCTCAATATTTATTCGTTAACACTAGGTATATTACAGATATTTTAAGTACATTGTCAAAACTACAGTTTAATATGAACCATTACCTGTATACACACATATGTCGGTATGTTATAATTTTACTGCACGAACTATCTTTTCATTGGTTAATTCATCTCAAGACCTTTCCTCACCAGAGGCGGATACACAGGATCATTATAGGCCTAATAGTATTTTGTTGACGTGCCGTAAACTCAAGTTTCACTTAGAAACTGTAATGAAGTGAGTGAAGATCTGATTACGATTTCGAGTGGAAAGTGTTCCTTGTTCACACTGATTTTTGTGAAGCTAAAACTCGAGTAAGAAATATGTAGGCCTACATTTACAAAATCTAGCAGACTGCATGGGGCATTCCCTGAAATTATGGAGGGAACCAAGTTAGAGTCGCTTAGTACCGTATACGGTCAGTATAGGCCTACGTTGTAAATTAAAGACCTGGCACCATTTAAATAGCATTAATATCATAGAAATATTTAAAGTTTCGGCTGTAAAGTACCTATCGAAGCAAAAGTAATTTGAAGACTTATGACGTACGTCTTTCTCAATTTCCAAGATATTAAACGTTCGAGTAGAATACTAATAAGTTAAAAAACAAGGAAAAGGCAATAACAATACAACATAGTACACACACACACACCAGTTTACTCTCATGTTTTTCAGCATTTGCCGAGCCAAATTCGGTAGAACCACAGAGAAATATTTAATGTGGCTTGTCTATTTTATTTATACCTCTTCTTCTCACATATTATACGAATAACTGAAATTAAATTTCTTGTAAGCGTCTGGAGTAATTGCTGGTAATTGACTATTCCATACTTGACGCAGTCGTATGTGTTTCCAAACATTTTTCGTATTTGAATTTTCAAGTTTCCCGTCACCAGTTCACAAAAGATTCATTATTTTTTACTTTACGTGCATACATTCTAGCTGCACAATTCTTTATACTATCTGTTTCACTTTTATAGATCGGTTGATTAATTTAGAGCTTATGAATAATGGAGAGATAGACAGATTAACAGTAGACAGGTAGATAATAAACAGAGAGAGAGAGAGAGAGAGGGGAAGAGAAAGAGAGAAGTGTAGAGAAGTTTTGTCAAGACAGTGGACAAGAAGAATTACGTAAATCTGTAAATGAAAACAGATTACAGAATACCGACCCTCAAGGAATCAATTAAAATAAGATGTTTACTTGTTGGTAGAATGATTGAATGGAATCGATTGGTAATCGGGAGGTAGGCCTATAGAGATTGGCGAACATCTAGTCGTGTTGTCATCCAAGGTTTTGTACAGATGCATGAGTCTTTACAAGTGAAACAATGATGATTTAACCACACGATCGTACTGCAGTTAGAAATGTACGAAAATAAAAATTATAGCCTGACTAATAGCCTTCAATGGTAAAAAAACATTTAAAAAATTTTTGAATTCAGAAAACAAAACAGTAACAAAACGAATCTGTATAACTGACAAACAAATGGACGCTAGCAAATTGTGCTATACACTTTGAAGAAACATGCTGTTTCGCACGTTTTAATGTCTAATTCTTTTTTCTACATAATTACAGTTCACTGGGCCGATACAAGTAATCATCGGTCACTAATGTAATTACGTAAGTCCCACTTACTCAAATTAGACGCTTAAATGGAGTACGAAGTGGAGTTGGTTGAAACTTTAGTCCGAATGTGACTTGCGATCATATGAGAGAAGCGTTACGCGATAACGTTTCTAGAAATGATACTGCAGGACCAGAAAAATAAACACGAAACCTTTTTTGCATGACTTGTAGTTCTATATTCGAGCTTCGCTTTAGAATTCGTCACAGAAAATATCACAATTCCATCATTTTAATATAATCTGCTTAAGTTGGTGGTAAAGGATCTGTGAAAAATTTTATTTTATTTTTTTTTAATTTCACAGTTATACATCAATAGTATTAATGGAACTAGCGCTTACGTAGCTTTGTGATGTAACGACTCCCTCAAGTCTGACAGGTTACAATGGATAAGAAATTAATTTTGAATGCTGCATTGTTTATGAACAGTCGTGTTGACGCGACATAATTGCACTTATCTAACCTTTTGTTTATCTAACCTATCTAACCTTTTGTTTAACTCATTGTTTTGTTTAATATTGATCTACAGTTGTGGCGTATAGGCGTTCAGATCATCGTGGCATGCTACAAAATAGATTTATGTAGTTTTGTTAAATAAAATAATCGACCCTTCAATTATTTTTGGAAACTATTTTGAGAAACAATTACGTTACAACGTACGGTGCAACAAACGAACAGCCTGTAGAAGAAAATCTCAAGAATATTTAATAATTTAATTCAGAGACAAAGGAAGAAATACATCATGTTATGAAGAAATTTACGGTAACTTTAATTTATTAGTTTGAATAATTTCTGAATGACTATAACAAGCCTTTAAAAATAACGGCGTAATAGAAGAAAGTAAGAAGACACGTAAATTAAAAACATGAGGTTTATTAAACTGTACATGAGACCTGTTTTAAACCTAACCTATAACTTTTTTGTTTATTCAATTACACTTCAAAAAGTTATTCTGAGTTTCTGACTTTTAAAACTAAGTCTAATACTCAACAAACGATCAAACGGTAACTGGTTTCATCTACTTTTACACTGATGTTTTGTTGTTAAAGGATATATTTAAGTCACCATATGTCTAATAGTCATTTCTCGGCACTCTTTCCTTCTCTTCCTCTATCCAAGATTAATCTTTCAAGCTGTTTCCCGACAAGAAAGCGTCCAGTCACGCTGTCTCACCAGAAGTAGCTATTGGCTCCAGGAAACTTCCCAGACAAGGCAACGTACAGTCCTACCGAAATTGTAACCAGGGGCTGTCACCACACACATTTTCCTATAGATCCTTTTCCACTGCGATATCCTTTCCTCGAAATTTGAATCCCCATCTTCCGTTGTATCAATATCAGGACTACACTCAATAGGAATCGCCTAGACTAAGAGCATTAGATCGGAAACACTTTATTGTCATCCTCTAGATCGAGAACCATCCTCGGTTATCGTTTGTTGCCTAACAAGCAAACCTTCTTTAGATTCCGATAGTCCCTGTATGAAACTGATCGTTGCTTAACAATCGGTTTACGTATTTGCTAGGCACCACCTTGGGACCCACTCCAATTTCTTGGAAGGATCCCTTGGGAAGGACCACTCTTCCCTACCCTGAAAAGTATTACTCCATTCTCTGTCTAAACGAGATGAATACAATTTGTTCCCCACTCATGTCATAAGCCTCTGGGAATTGCACTAGGCCTATGCTCAGGTGCAGTTCATATGAATTTCTGCACAGAACAATAATTTCTGTTTATTTTTCTTGTTTTTTTATTTTATTTTTTATTATGAGTGTAATATTAATGTCCTTCTTCTTTCGTTACACACAACGTAATCACTAACGAAATCTAATGGCAACGCTGAATACATCAAAACAACAATAATATTTGAACTGAGGGCAAATGTGACTGCACCTCGTCATATCATCAATCCTGACAGCTGAACTCCTTATGATACTGTTACAATTGCTGTGGTTCAGTAGAAGCCTATGTGAGCAATCTGAAATATTACAGGAAATTATATTTACACGTTTTAAATTATCGTGCTTTTAAACAATTATTATACAAATATAAATTCCAAATAAACATGTTAAATACTATTACAAAAATTCGCATCTGAAACATTTTACTAGCTACGTGGGTAAAGATATAATATTCGAGCGAAAGTGACAAAGCAAAGAACATATGAAGTAACATTATTACGTATTTTGAAATGTTATTAACAGCAGCTATGAATATGTGCTTGAATGCAGGGTTCCTGATAAACGTAACGAAGCGGCGTGCTGAAAACTAATTTGCGACTGGAAAGGTTGAAACACAAATTGAGTTTTGTTCGTCAGTCTCGTAAGTTCGTTTCAAAGCGACTGTAAAAGAAATTTAATTGCTTTCTGTTTAGTGCGACCCGTTAGTATTCACATTAAATGTGTTTGAATCGGTTTTCACAGCGTTTAAGAGTGCGACGTATTAAATTAATAATAATTCTCAGCTTGGGCATCCATTTTTTAGTTACGATCTCATAACATAAGTCCTAACCAGTACTTATTCAGAGACACCTGTTTATGAAGACATAATTTCCTAAATCATGTCTTGTTCTCAATCTACTATTACATGTGTTTTGTTCCCATTTGGAGTCGAGGCATTTGGATTTGGTTTTCTTCAAATAAGTTTCTTTTATTAGAACTCCTCATTCAACCAAGTGCTCCTTGTGCCAACACGAGCCTTCTTTTGATATCAATCACTTCATCTCCATTCTCGGAGTCTGTCGCGCTTCCCAAGTCACAGAAATCTTTCACTTGTTCATTCTTCACTCTTAATATCCCCAATACATACCTTAGTGTTGAAACCTTACATACAATAGATACCCGTCACAATACAATAAATATTTGTTAGAATGCATACTCGTCACTGAAAATTTTTATTTTTATGTTTTTATGTATGTATATATATATATATATATATATAGAGAGAGAGAGAGAGAGAGAGAGAGAGAGAGAGAGAGAGAGAGAGAGAGAGAGAGAGAGAGAGAGAGAGAGAGAGAGAGAGAGAGGAAGTGCACCAAAGTCGGACCCCTCCTCTTAAGTAGGACCCCCGGGTTATTTCGTCAAGGAAGTGCTGCAGACTAGCGGCAAGTGGCGTAACTAATTCACAATGTTGTCATCGTCCAGTGGAATCGCCATTACTCTGTTCAAGCCAGTGTTCTGTGAGTAGCGTGTTTTTTCTATCTTGTAGTGTATGAAATTGTTGAAGCGTGACTTTGTGGCGTCATCACTTGACTTCTAAACAGGTAAGAGTTTGTTTCTCATTACTAACATGTAGTAATAGAAAAGAACAAATGGATTATGCGCTTTTTTATCCGTTTCTGACATGTAATAATTGACGACGCCACGTGATTCAAAACATTCCGTTTTCCTAAGTCGGACCCCCAACGAATTCCAAAGTCGGACCCCTACTTTAGTAACTTAATATTGAGGTCGACTGATTAGATCTTTTTTTATGTTTACCTAGATTGAAAACAATGGCAGACAGTGGGAGGGATAAAAAGAAGAACCGAACATGGTCATCAGAATCCATGACTAAAGCCATAGAAGCTGTCAGAGAAAAGAAGATGGGATGGAAAAAGCAGCGAAAACATTTCGGGTCCCAAAAACTACTTTAATGAGGTTATCACAACAGAAATATGGCAGTCCTGAAGAAGCATCGGAAGCAAAGATGGGTCGTCCAACTGTTCTAAGCCGAGAGCTAGAGGATGAGCTAGTAAAATACTGTTTAGCAATGGAGGCTACTTTTTTCGGTTTAACACGCTCAGATTTAAGGCGCATGGCATTCCAACTAGCTGAACGGAACAACATTAACCGTCCCTTTTTTCAAAGGGAATATGGCTGGCAGAAAATGGCTTGCCTTGTTTCTCAAGAGGCACAAGAAACGCCTTTCCATACGTCGACCAACTGGAACATCATTTGCAAGAGCAGTTGGTTTTAATCGAGATAACGTGAATAATTTTTTTATCTTCTTATCTCAGCATGTGAAAAGCAGAAATGCACACCGAACCGAATATTCAACGTTGATGAAAGTGGCCTGGCCATAGTCCAAAGTAAAGTGGCACAAGTCATAGGTCTGAGGGGGAAAAGACAAATTGGTTCACTTCGGCTGAACGAGGAGCATTAATAACCATAGTTGTTTGCATGAGTGCAAGCGGAAATTATGTCCCTCCTATGGTTATTTTCCCAAGGAAATACATGAGTCCACAATTGACAAAAGGCGCTCCTCCTGGAACTATATTTGATGTCCATTCAGATGGATCTATTCACCAAATGGTTCAAGCATTTCGTGGAAACCACAAAGCCTACCAGTGAAAAGCCAGTTCTTCTGATCCTAGATGGCCACTACAGTCATACACGAAATATCGACGTCGTTGACGTAGCACGAGATAACCACGTTACAATTATCTCGCTGCCACCACACTCAGCGCATAAGATGCAGCCACTCGACAAAACGTTCATGTCACCACTGAAATCGTATTACAGTGAAGAGGTTCGTCAGTGGCTTCTAATAAATCAGCGCCCACTGAGTGCCTATGATGTTATGGAACTATTCGGCAAAGCGTACATTAGATGTCAGGCTGCTGAAATAGCGATCAATGGATTCCGAACTACAGGTATCTACCCAATTAATAGGAACAGGTTTAGTGATGCTGATTTTATTGCAGAGGCTCAGCGAGAAATTGTGACGGTATACGACATCAGTGATCATGATGTGGAATTAGAAGAATCAACTGATGATTCAAACACTCCGGAGGTTAGCGTCCAACCTTCTACCTCAGAAACTAATCCTGCCTTGTCCTGTCAGCTTTCTACCTCTTATGCTTCCTCAGCAGTTAATCCTTTCTTGTCCTACCAACCCTCTACCTCCTCTTCTACGATCTCTCCCGTACGTCATAACGCCAATAAACCCAATACCTTCAATACAAGTCCTTTCCAAATCCTGCCTATGCCAATAATCAAGAAGAAACGTACAACAAGAGGTCGAAAACCCTGCTCTGCTACTGTGATCACGTCATCTCCTCACAAAAAGGAGCTACAGGAATCAATTGAGCAGAGACAAAATAAACCTGTAGGACGAGAAAAGGGAAGAGGAAGGGAAAGGGGAAGAGGAAGGGACGGTAAAGCCCTCTTCCACGGAAATGTGGGCAGAAGGACTCTTAATTTTCGTGAAGAAGATGAGTCGTCAGGAGACGAGGCCATGGTCTCACTTGAGTCAACTTCATCAACAATGGAAACTCCACCTGGTGATGCTCCAACTGAAAACGATGCTGTCTGCATTTTCTGTGACGGAAAATGGTCATCAGATTGCCACGGTGAACTGTGGGTGAGATGTGTACAGTGCAGTGGTTGGGCTCATGCAGAATGTTCAGCAGCAGAGACACATGAATACTATATTTGCGATTATTGCAAATGAACTTTTCATTCCTCAGTACATAAACATATGCAAGTTCCTCTGTACATAAATATGTTCAAATAAATCATTTCAGGTCATAATTTGTCTGTTTTATTTACTACATAAATTATCACTTAATTTCAGGGGTTCCAAATTTGGAGTAAAAAGAGGGGTCCGAGTTTGGAGCACTTTTTCCAAATGGCCATTTTTGACACTCTTTACTTAATTCACAACTGCTCTTTACAAAAAAATGTTAACCGCTTCTGATGAAGAGAGTTCTTTGGCAATTAATCAAAGAATGTTTTGGCGTTAAAAAAACAATTTTCATCTCAACATAAATAAAGTTACAGTGAAAAAACGAATTGGGGGTCCGACTTTGGTGCACTTCCTCTATATATATATATATATATATATATATATAGTATTATAATTTATATTTATATTACCTCAAGATGTTATTTTTCCTTATTTGGAACATGTTTCGGGTACCATCTTGTACCCATCCTCAGCCTTCCGGTTTTTGTGTCTGGTGAAGTACATATGTGTTGGTTGACTATTATTATTGTGGCTTCCTGTTGGTTTCTGGTACTTCAAATTGGTTTTATTGAGTGTGATAGTGGTGTATGTGTTAGTTTTTTGTGTATTTTCGACGTTGAGTGTTTTGAATATTGTGTCATGTTTTGTATTGATTTGTATTTGTTTAGGTATTAGTTTGTTTTGTGTTTGTATATTTGTAAATTTTCCCAAATGTTCATTATGGTGCCTTTGTATGGTATATGTTTTATTAGCGTCACATTGGTTATGTCTGGGAATTCATGTCCTGTGTTTATTGCATGTGTGGCTAAATTGGATTTATATATTTCTGGTTTTTCATAGGTGATACTTCACCAGACACAAAAACCGGAAGGCTGAGGATGGGTACAACATGGTACCCGAAACATGTTCCAAATAAGGAAAAATAACATCTTGAGGTAAATATAAATTTTAAATACTTTATATATATCAAGAAACGAACTGTAGCAGAAAGTGATTGAATATATATATATATATATATATATATATATATATTTATTTCTTCATAAAATTTTAACTAGAAGAAAAAACTCTTCCTTATTTTTAAACAATTAAAAATATTCGTAGCAAACAAAATCATTGTAACTGGGAAGTTGGAAAGTAAATCCATATTTGTAAATATAAGAAAATAACACTTCAGGTATACTGTTAACGAAGAATACAGACAAGATAATCGTAAAGACATGCACTAAACGATGAGGCAACACAGACAGAACCGAGAGACATCAGAAGTAGGCCCAAGTCGTGATTCTCTATACCATCCTCTTTTGATTATCATTTCTTTCTTCCGTTTTCTTTTTTCGTCCGACACGACCATTTACCGTTAAGCAATTAAAATGGACTGTAATTTTAAATGGATCAAGTATCTTCGCCCGCAAGCTGTCGCCGACCATTTGCGTACTAATCCCAAACCCTATTTCGTGTAACAAAAACTTGAGTACTTACTGTTTAAAATTAATGAATTTTAATTTTTTTTTATGAATCGATATTGTAACCGTTCCAGGGGGGGGGGGCAGGATTATTCCGTGTCGTGCTATGTCTGTGCGCTTCATTTCACTAAACAACGGCCGAGGTTTGGATCGCATGTGCATTAGCGTTTTGCGTTCATAATGTCTACATGACTGAGGAACGCTTATAAACGATTTAACTTTTTACATATTCCTTCGTGACAACTTTAAATTCAGAAATATAGTCGCTCATGCACTATTCCATAACTGAAAAATCACAACTTAACAGAACTATTTACATTGTTAATATTTTCAAGAAAACTGTGATGGGGAAACGACACTTCGATCTGAAGAAGTTATTGAATCCCGCAGAAAGTTATTGAGTGCGAGCAAGTTAAGAGGGCCAGCAAATAATCCGGTAGCCTACAATTTGGCGCGATGGTTCTTCGATCTCCGGTCACTTTTAACCTACAGTGAAATATCTCGGAAATGAAACAGACTAAAGCAAACTTTACGTTCATTGAAAACTTTATAATTTGTTCACATCATATTTAAAAAAGGTAAGTTTGTCCTTGACCCGTATAACATTCTGGAGCAAAACCTTATCCTCACAATCTTTCCGTATATTCCATCGTACGTGAGGACATAATGCACACATCACATAGTTACATGGGCGCACAACGTTTGTTTCGTGTTTCTACACGCTGAGTCTACCAGCGTCGGTTGTTTTCGCCGTGCTGATTGGCCCCCTGTCTGACCAGTTCTTTGATTAGTATAGCCTACTCCCCTTGTTAACACGCAAAAGCGAATTTGACATGGACCTGATCGAAAAGTGTGAAATCTTAGTCTGTTACGGAATCAACAGAAGATAAATTACTACAAGAAAAATGTGAAGATGCTGAGTAGTGAGAAAAGCCAAACTTTGGCAAAGTACGTGTCGAAGAGAGCGGAGCGCACCGCATCATTATCAGAATATGGTACGAAAAAGGCAGCAAGTGCGCTAAAATCGTCTTTATTCTTACTGTCGACAAATACTGTCCCACAGTCCTCTATAGCTACTACAATCATGTCGGATTTTATTGAAAACCTGAACTCAAGAATTTATCATGCTTCAGTTTGTGACCAGTCTCGTTACGCTCACCCCGGGACGTAACATTGCATTTGCTACACATATAGGCCCACATTATGCATCCCTCAGATATCGGCTCTTGGTTTGGAACGCATTTAGGTGCCAACAAATGCATTATCACTTATAATGCCTCTGATATAACACTTACTTATTAAATAAATATAAGTCGAATATTCACTAGGCCTAGGCCTATAACGTGCTGGATCAGTTTGTCTGCGACAGAAGAATAGATAGAGAATAGGAGGGAATGAGAGATGGGGTCCCCCGTGCCCTCTCCTCCGGAAGTGAAGACTAGAAAACTATTCCTAGCTTATTAAAAATTTCAACCCCCCAAAAAACGTTTTTCAATTCGTGAATAGCGAGAGCAGAACCCCGGCTTGGTGTTACGATCACGTATACGCACAACTTTTGGCAATAATCCAACAAGGCGAGTGTCACCTCGAGGCCCAGAATTGTTGTGAGCCAACAATCCAGCTGCCTCGCACTCCATCCAAGTCCTCTGTCATACCAGATATCTTGATCTGGTGATAAGAACAAAAGAGCCCTACGACTATTACCTCTCTCCCGATACGCCGTTATTGGAGAAGCGGGATACCGTCCCCTCCCGTAGGGATAAACAGCACGACTTAACAATTTCCCATCGCCCCCAAATAGTCCGTAAGCGAAGTTTACCCTCATACTAGAAGGTCGACCCAAATACCTTTGTGAGGCTTAATGGTGGTGGCAAGGTGGGCTTGGCACAACTACTAGTCACAATTCAAGTCGTAACTACTGAAAAGAAGACGATTCACATTGCGGGATGTGTGGATCATATAGTTTATCCCCAACCCCGAGGCTACCAACATAAAGACAGGAGGAGTATCCATTCTGCACGATCGTAGACAGGCCCGATGTTGTGCTTTTGGCCCGAGTTCCACAGAAGTGCATCGCCTTTTAGGCTAACAGCTACTAATCTAGTGAAGAGATTTCTGAATTGCTGCGCACTAGGGGTGAGTACAAAGAGGTGGGAACTACACTCGCCGCTCTGGCAACTTAACAGATTGGCAGGCGAACGGAACCTTACTGGACGTGTATCTAGACCTCCACCCGCGGAATTTGGTATAGTTCCGACACAAAAACAAATAAAGAGCTAATTGCAGATTTTTATAATGAAGCATACACAACTTACGATGAAGCACATAGTACGTGCGATCGTAGGCCTACAGCCTATCGGACTCAGCAGCGAGACAACGGCACGCTCCGACAGTACTGTGGTTCGCAGTGCGCGCGACCATACATGTATATGCGCGCGACCGTCCCGGAGCATGCGCTCACCGTGCTGGCTGAGGTCTCAGCTAAAGTTGTTCGCGTCGTTTCATCTATACGCGCTTCAGAACGTACAAAAGTAAGAGTGGAACTTCGACGTTTTGCCTCCATATACATTTCTTACATAAGAAAGGTAACAGAAACGTCTCGCTTTTCGCCGTTTTGTTTCCTCGGTAAAGATGATTCTGTAACGTCATTTTACTATGAAAGAACAGAATTATGTAACCCGGTTAAAGCAGTGAAAGTGCCAGACCGCGCGGCTATCAGATGATAATAATTAATTCATGTATACGGAAAGTTGTGAAACTTCCCTCCCCCACTAGTTCCATAAAATCACGAATAATTAAATGAAACGAATAAGTAAACAAATATAGCGTAGGCCTACACGTGTGGGGCAATTGCGTCGTGATGCCAGTACACGCGCCGCGCTACGTCACTAACAACAACGCTTTTGCGTCTCACCACCGACGATTAGATATGCACACACACACACACACACACACACACACACACACACACACACACACTGTTCCACAGCATTTGATAGTTTCGCTAATCACTTTAGTTTTTATTTCGAAATTCGTTTTTCGGGTTAACAATCCGCGTAAACTGTTTATTGGTCTTAAGTTATGTAGCTATGTTTCGGCACAGTCCCGTACGTCATCTGGCTGAGTCCTGTTCGATAATCTACGATGGTCAATGCTTGGACTGTGTGTGTGTGTGGGGGGGGGGCGTATGTTGTATGTGGTACACCACCTCAAACATTAGTTTCATCCTTATAAAACATATGATACATTAAACTAAGAACGGGTTCGGGTTCAGAGTATTCACAGTTCAAGTAAATTGTAGTACAAAAAGGCAGACTCATATGTGTGTGTGTGTGTGTGCGTGTTCATAATCTAAATCTATGCTATCAGAGGTTAATAATATGAAATTTCGCGAAACGTGCTGAAGATGCCATATCACACACACACACACACACACACACACACACACACACACACACACACACACACACACACACACACACACACACACACACACACACACACACACACACACACACACACACACACACACACACACACACACACACACACACACACACACACAAATCATTAAACTTAACTATTCTTGTTATTAATGAATATTAATAATAATCAATATTTTTTCTTACAAGAATAGGCCTATATTTTTTATTTTTCTGTATTTTACACTGTTGCACTGCTTCTACAGTTTTTCTGTACTACCATCTTCATTCTACCAACTTTTTCTGAAATAATTACAAAAATAATAAACAATAATAAAAATTTCTTCTACGACACCCTACGACGTTTCGCAGACATTCATGTTATAAATCTCTGATTGTGGAAACTGTTTCTGCAGAGGTGTTTCTAAGTTAAGGAGTCTTAATACAATCTACCTAGAGGATAAATTAACGATTATTGTTCTGATACAATAAGACGCGCGAATACCTCACTGAACCTGTAAGTGATACCTCAGAGCAGTAGACCAAGCCTGTCCAACTGAGACGGGGGAAGGCAGTTTCTTTCCTCTTCGGCTGACTTGTTGGGAAACGAAATACGTAGTTCAGTAAGTCTGCGATGTACGTGTAACCAGTCGAACACATTAACAGGTAAGGACAACACTTTATTCTACACATCTAGTAAAACATTTATAAGGTTCTACTATATGAGAACCTTATAAATTATTACTAATATTTATTATTATTATTATTATTATTCTGAGACAAAAAAATACGAAGCGTAGTAGAAATACTCAGAAAGAATTAGGCTATTGTGGCTTTTATTATAACAATACATCTAGATAATAGGTCTACTTACTAAAACAGCGATTAGTAATGGACAGTAATAAGCAAACGTAATACAACTGCTTTTATTTGTATTGATGCGTTCTGTAGCAGTGACAAACACGGTGGAATAGTTTTATACATGAACAGCACCTGCTATCGGTTCAGTACTGGAGAATCCATCCATCTGGCATATTAATTGCGCTGTTAGCAAACGTGTTACTAAACAACATTAGTGAACGCGTTTGTGACTATCGAAACAAATGAGTTGCACACAGTAAAGGGGGTCTAGCAATTAAGAAATAAATAAAATAATAACGTAATAAAAATTAACAATTATTGAATGCAATTCTGCACGCGCTTTCACCATAACGCAAACCTAGTGGCCTTCCACCATATCACGTTACTACACGGGAAAGCTACAACTGGCTTTTCCGTGGAAATCGTTCTGAAACACCATTCCGTTTCCTTCCCTCTTCTTCATTCAAGCATCACTGTCCTATCGTTTTACACTCTGTTTCGTCTACAGCTAATTCTGGGAGCACACACACACACACGTTATATTTAATTTTTATATTGAATTTACCTCAAGATGTTTCTTTCCTTATTAGGTACATGTTTCGGGTACCATCTTGTACCCATCCTCCCGAAACATGTACCTGATAAGGAAAGAAACATCTTGAGGTAAATTCAATATAAAAATTAAATATAATATATACATCAAGAAACGGACTGTAGCAAAAAGTGTTTGAAAAAATATATATATATATAACATTTAATATTTATAATTAAATTTACCTCAAGATGTTATTTTTCTATTTGGAACATGTTTCGAGAGTTCCTGTTCTCTCATCTTCAGCCTTCGCGATCTTGTTTCTGGTGAAGTATTTGTGTGTTGGCTGCTGGATTCTATTAAGGTTGTTTGTTGGTCTTTGGTATTTTAAAGTTGTATTATTGTGTGTGACTGTGGTATATGTTTTTGTATTTTGTGTATTTTCGATGTTGAGTGCTTTGAATATTGTGTCATGTTTTGTATTGATTTGTATTTGTTCTGGTATTAGTTTGTTTTATGTTTTATGTTTGTATATTTGTAAATTTTCCCAAATGTTCATTATGGTGCCTTTGTGTGGTATATGTTTTATTAGTGATACACTGGTTATGTCTGGGAAATCGTGTCCTGTGTTTATTGCATGTGTGGCTAAATTGGATTTATATATTTATTGACTTTCTGCTACAGTTCGTTCCTTGATATATGTAAAGTATTTAAAATTTATAATTATATTACCTCAAGATGTTCTTTTCCTTATTTGGAACATGTTTCGAGAGTTCCTGTTCTCTCATCTTCAGCCTTCGCGATCTTGTTTCTGGTGAAGTATTTGTGTGTTGGCTGCTGGATGTTATTACGGTAGTTTGTTGATCTTTGGTGTTTTAAATTACAAATTCTAAATAGCTCACACAACAAAGATAATACAACAACTAACGGTATATACAAAATTGAATGCCAAGATTGCAATAAATGTTACATAGGACAAACAAAAAAACAGCTGAAAAACTTTATTTTGAACACCTAAACGCATACAAAAAACCAGAAATATATAAATCCAATTTAGCCACACATGCAATAAAGACAGGACACGAATTCCCAAACATAACCAATGTATCACTAATAAAACATATACCACACAAAGGCACCATAATGGACATTTGGGAAAATTTACAAATATACAAACATAAAACACAAAACAAACTAATACCAGAACAAATACAAATCAATACAAAACATGACACATTCAAAGCACTCAACATCGAAAATACACAAAACACAAAAACATATACCACAATCACACACAATAATACAACTTTAAAAGACCAAAGACCAACAAACTACCGTAATAACATCCAGCACCAGAAACAAGATCGCGAAGGCTGAAGATGAGAGAACAGGGACTCTCGAAACATGTTCCAAATAAGGAAAAGAACATCTGAGGTAATATAATTATAAATTTTAAATACTATATATATATATATGAAGTGCTTTGATATATATATATATATATATATATATATATATATATATATATGCCATACTTGAAACAGAGAGGATTATGTTTTACGTTTTTACTGATTTTAACCCCAAATCGTAACGCGGCTATAATCCTGATTTTGGACACTTAGAGAGGGGAAGGCGGTCCTGGAAAACTGTTTCGACTTCAGAAGTTTATTCAAAAATGAGATTATAAGAGGGTCAACAAACACTCTCTAAAAAAAATACTGGCTTTTCCTGGTTGAGAATTAATTATTTTCAATAAAAACGGGTCACTAAAACCGTTTTTTGTTGTGGTGGGGGGTACCCTCTGTAGACCAGCAAGTTATTCTTAGAGAACATGGAAAGATATTCATCGAGGTTATGAATGTCTAACCACGTTCTTAATCTAAAACTATTTTTTAACATACTAACTCAACAATTCTCAGTACTTTTTACATTAATACCATTAATAATTATTATTCCCTTCATTTTGTATTAACCCCCCCCCCCTATAATCGAAAAACGCGCAATAATATTTTGCAGCAACAATGGCACACGTTACAAAGAGCAATTAACGGCACTAATGGTTTGCACACATGACGATTCCGACTTGGTAATTAAGGAAATTCCGTTTTAGAGGCGCAGAATTCAATAATAAATAAATTCGTAGGCGTAAGTTATTAGTTCATGAATTAATTCATACACACGTGTGTTTGTGTTTAAATTAAAATTTGGTAATAGTATTTGTAGCAGTAACTTTTTGTCATACATAATTTTTAAATATACAATTTAATGCATGAATTAACGTGCCGATAGAACACGCGTGGAGTAGCTGTCAGAAGCTGTTGCTACAAATAATCGCAGCACTGAAAAACCTTGGGGGAAATTTCAAATACGTAAAACGGCACGTAGTTTGCACCTTAAAAAAAACAGAGTAAAAAATTATTTTGCTGTAAATATAATTAAGCCTGCGTAGAAGAAAATACGTTTTTGAACCTACTTTTACTAGATGACGTTTGTTTACACTGGCTAGAATACTATCATATGTTTCGTAATTACCCTACATACTGTGCTGCAGCTTGCGGACTAATACAGTACTAAAAATGATAGTTCTGTTCTGAGAGAATAGTCCAACATTTAATTTCAATTGCTATTAAGTATTATTGCATTTGTTAACTGTGCTGTCGACTTGATTCAATTGGTAGAGTGCAACTACGTCTTTATTACTGGATACAAATTTGTAATATAATTTACCGTATACCTAAATTTGGAAGAATTCATTTAGTAGAGTTCACATCAACAGCTGAGTGCTTTGTGAAGCTTTATGCTAGTGTGGTGGTACTCACAGTGACGCCGTAAGATCCAGCTGATTTCTTATTGGTTAGAGTGTACTAGTGGTGGGGATTGTTGTTGTTCGGAATAACTCGCATGTTTCCATGCTGTCTTCAGTCAGTCTTTGGGTGGCAGTGGATTGGGGCAGCAAAAATGTTAACAAACGTTGTTTTAGACTTGATCCAACGTGTTTGAATAAACTAGTTAAAATACATTGGTCACTGAGAGTCTAAAACTTGTGATTTCTTTTAAATGTTGTGATATAAGTATATTTGACTAAAGTGCTGTGTACGTAAAAAAAATTGTTTTTGGTGTTTAGTGGAAGGGCATGATATATTTGTTTTGAATATGGTGCCACAACAAGGCGATTTAGTCCGTTCTGATAGCCCAACTTCATCAAATGGGTTGCCACTTTTTGGTTCGCAGCTTGTGGATAAAAATTCATCTACTCCCTATACAGATGCTACACAGGTATGCATTTAAATATATATTTTTACGCTAAAAATTTGTGCACTTACCTTCTGTCGTCTGGCTGAAAAATTTATTTAAGTGATTTATTTTTATAATTAAAAGTAAGTTAATTCTTTCGATCTTTAAAATTTTTCTAAAAAACACGTCTTTACTAAAACAAAATATTTTTCCCTTGTTTTATTAAGTTTTAACCAAAAGCTGAAACTATTGTAAATTTGTTGAATATTCTACTGCTAAATTAGACAGTTGTAAATAAAATTTATTATTACATGGACAGAATTAGGCCTGTTAAAATTAATAAGTCATGAGCAAATTAAACAGGAGTCTGTATAAGTTCGTGCGACAGTTTCCTGTGACAGCGAAGCCGCGAGTGCGATAACCGTCAGAATGTAAAATCATATATTAAAAGTGATCTTTGTATTATTCGGTTATTTTATATACGTGTATACATGGTTGCAAACACAAAATTTTATTTCATCCTGGGTTCTTGCAGTCCTTACATTCAATGACTATTCACGAGTAAAAGTTCGAATAAAATTCAGAATAATAAAAGATAATATAGTTCACTATTTTAAATATAGTTTATATTAACCCTCACGCATTTACGTGCATGAATAATTTCTCGTATGCATACATTTTTTGTTTATAAAATAAAAGCTCAATATAAAAAAAAATGCAGGTACCAAAATGCAAAAGAGAAGTAACTAAGTATAAAGTCTGCAGGAAATTAGGAGCTAATTCTTCAATGAGAAGGGTAGATACTACGATATGTATTCCGAGTTGTTTCTGATTATTTGAGTATTTCAATAACTAAAAGTACGGTATCGAAAATGTTTTGAATTTCGTGGGCTTGATTGAGGAACAAATTTGGTCACTCGAACAGACGGGGGTTTAGGGGTTCGTTATTGAATTTGACGAAAACCAGTGAAAACTAGACAGACTTCGCGATTTGGAAGACCGTTATGAATCCTTGTCCCTTTGTTTTCTGTCAGCGTGTTGAAAGTACTTCACAAGTCTTCCAATAATACCCGATTTATGTTGGTTATACCAAAAGCAGCATTAATGATTTGAGTGTTTTAAAATGTGTATACAATCAAAAGTGCGCTTTCGTCCTTGAGCGTGTTTTAGTATCGTTTGTTAGCAGGCACTGTGAAACGAGTACTACTATTAAAAATACTAATAAACTGGTATATAACGAAAGTAAAAGAATTGAATTATCGTAATTATTGGGGCAGTAACAGTTTACGGCCAATTATATAACATTACTTCTCAGTATAGACAGATAACGCTGCGCGTTAGATATTAAAAAGGTCTTTTAAGTGCCATAAATATTTGTATTTTAATTTTTAATTCCAGATAACAGCGTCTGTGCATATCGTGTTGAGAACGTCAACTCGTGTCGTGTGTGTGTGTGTGTGTGTTTTGCAGACTGCTTGGCAACGCGTCACAAGTTTTATCTGTTTACAAGTTAGAATATGCCCGTGCAGAGCAATGAGAGCTCTGTTACGTGCGTGTGCGTGTGTGTGTGTTTTTGCATACTTATTCACGTAACAAATACTTTTTTTTTCCTGCGATGTCGGAGCGTTAATCTGTTGTTTGTATAACCCAGTTTTGTAACAAGTTACGCGAAGAGTCGTCATTGACTTAACATTTATTTGCGCATTGTTTATGAATACAGTTAGTGGTGACTACTCATTTCGCTCACGCTGTTTGCAAACCTTGTTTATGTCAAATTCAACATTTTACGTAACAGGCCTACATTTCTTTCCACATGTAAAGGAAATCCATTATTTTTTTATCTTATTGTCATTTTCATGATAAGAGAAAAAATTTTATTATTGCTTAACAAGACTGTAAAAAATGTTGAGAAATGCATCCCATAAATTGGTTTCTGTTGACAAATCCGTAATCAGGGTGCCAGGTAGTTTTCGGTGTCGTCTATAATTTTAACAAATTTTCATTATTATCCTAATAATCTACGCATTCATCCGTGATACGTTCTTAGTTCTATCACTTATAAATCTACTTTAGCCGACGGCATGAAAGAATTATGCGAACTTGCACAGGTGTCAATAATATATTTATTATGCTGATGATACGCTTGGATGATAAATATTATAATCTTGAGCCCTGTACATTTATGCAGTTGGTAACCCAACCTGCTTTTTTTCAGTTGATGCCGTACTGTATCTACAAGATTTGTAAAATTCTATTATGAAAAATAATTACGTATTTTCACAGAGGAAATTTACGCACTCTTTATTCTAGACATTTTCACGAGTGTATATGCAAAGTAATTTTCTCGTGCGTGCGCGCGCACGTGTGTGTGTGTGTGTGTGTGTGTGTGTGTGTGTGTGTGTGTGTGTGTGTGAGAGAGAGAGAGAGAGAGAGAGATTAAAACTAGAATTTTTTGAGTTCATGGCGTAGCGAACGTAGATGGATCCGATGCCCCCCCCCCCCCCTAAATATAAAGGTATACTGCTGTTTGTTTTAAAATATTTTTTATAATTCTGTCACTCTGTTCTACCAATGCTATAGTAATGGTATGAGGTACATACGAACAGCGAGAATCCGGGATAATTCAGCCAATTGGTTCAGTTAATTCGGTGCGCCAATTCTTGTCTTGTTGGATAAATATTAAGTTAATTAATATTGCCGTGGAGATTGTTTAATTCTGACAATTTTACTAGCTAAAAATGAGGTCTCCTTATGAGAAATTCAGAACTTAAAAAAAACAGAACCCAAACAAACCAGTAACGCGTACAACTTTATTTAATCAAGTATGGACGTTCTGTGAAATCGGCAGGTCTATACAAGTATGAAACCAGTAGTCGGGCTACAGCCTTAGTTTTAGTTAGAATAAAATAGATTACGTATGTCAGTGGATAGTTTGCACAATACGTGCGAGTAGTAATGAGAACACGTGAGCTGGAGGAGGAAGGTAACTTTCTGAAACGCAGAAACCGTGCCCCGCTTATCAACCGAAGAAATTAGTACAGCGGCGTGTGGAATACTGCGCACAATTATGTAATTATTGCCACTACTGCTACGTGGTATTGTTGCGTCCAAATTACATGTTTTATTTTGTGAAATTATTGTAAGTAGTTAAAATTTAATGGGCATTGTTTCGAAGTAATAACATTGGCAAACGTGAGGCGGAGGTGGCCTGTTGCTATTAATTAGCATATCTGTTGTTGGCACGTGCTGCGCTGATTCAGACAGGTAGTCGGCCCGCTTCAAGGCGACGCGACGTGGAAACGAATATGTACATGATAGACAACTGTTACCTCGATATCGACCACTTCACGGGTTTGTGTGTAGCGGTCAGCACGAATGATCGTTGTGTGGGGGAAGAGAGAGAGAGAGAGAGAGAGAGAGAGAGAGAGAGAGAGAGAGAGAGAGAGAGAGAGAGAGAGAGAGAGAGCGATTGTCTTCATCACTTCCGGGATTGGCCCATGCCCGTTCCCGGTTTTATAAGCACACACAAGAAACCCGAGGCACACATGGGTTTGCGTATGTACAACGACGTTCGATAAAGAGGTGGAAAGAAAAAGTGCACGTGTGGGAGAGAGTGAGATAGCAGGATGAAAGGGGGAAGAGAAAAGTTATCAAGTAAGGGAGGGAGAGAGAGAGTGATTGAGAGACGGGGGATTTGCTATTCTACAACACGAATTTGTAGCTGTTTATTTTTCTACGCGTACGTGTATTTTAAGTGTGTGCGATATTTTAATTTCTAACTCCCATGTATAAATGCAAATTGTAGTTTTACGTGAGCGAGAAGGGTGCAACGTATTTTCCATGTAACGTTGGGAAGGGAAGAGGGGGTTGCAGGTTCCTTGACATTTGGTGATTACCATCTTACGTTCTCTCTCTGCTATCTGGTTGACGACATTGTACTTTCCCTGTCTCGTAATTAAGCCGAATGTTGTTGGAGAATCGGTGGAATTAAGCGTTTTATTTCGTGCGCATAAATTTTCCACCAGAATCGGACACGTAACGTGTATGTTATGTTGATTTGCAGAGGCCGTTTTTAATCTGCAGCTTAACGTGTAGCGAAATACACGAGTGCATTGCCCGAGTCCACCCCACCATAAAACTTCTGTTGCTTCAGTCGAATTGTTTGTAGTAAGTAGTAAAGATGATCGATTTTTCCGCGTGGGTTGTTTTTAATATTGCCTTTTTTAATTAATTTTGTTAGCGAATTCGTTTGTTATAAGTGTGCGAAAGGCGTAACGTTTATAAGACCTAGAGACCTTAGAAACTAGTAACACTGATATTATTAATGGCAGGTCATACTAACAACAAGTTTTGTCGAAAACACAATAATTGGATATTATTCACAACAAAACTAATAATACACGTACATAAGGTTATATGGGTGAAAACTGCGGAGTATCTGAAGTATATTTCGTTGGACACCTAAAGCGTGTTTTCCCAAGACGCAAGTCCTATTCCGATTGCCTCCATTTGTCGCTTTTGCATAAATTATTTTAAAATGGCAGTGGCCTTTTTTTTTTATTAATTTTTCTTTTTTACACATTATAAACTGTGATATTTTTAGAATATCGCATAACATTCCGAATTCCTGTCGGCCGGGGGATTCGATGGCAAGACTCCGACTCGGGGACTGTAGTCGTTACGTCGATATATTCGGTGAAACGTCATTTTACGTATGCTACAGAATTGTATTTATTGGCAGTACGAGACAAGTTTTGATTACTTATTTTTACATGAGAGAGGTTATGGACATGTCGTTGTAATCCTCCCACATTTAGGAATGAGAATGAGGTACCATATGGGGGTTTGAAGCCGCTGCAATCTGCAGAGGAACCGAAAACATGACCTCACGTTACGAAATTTTGAGCTGTTGCAGCTGAGAATACGGGTGCATGTGAAAATTAGATTATATTTTATTAGTGTAATTAATGCGCAACAGTATTCGAGTGCTGCTGTACGGTAGCGATGCGTATTCGTAGAGAGAGGTCAAACGCGCTGTTGTGTATAAATAAAATCCCGTGTTTCCCATATTTGTAAACAGAACAGTAAGTTGGCCGCTATACAACTTGAGCTGTGATCAGTTCCAAGGTCCTTCCTTATTGCATGCTGTGCCCGTACAGCGTTCTATTCCAATGCCATTGCGCGTTCGTAAAATCGGCATCGTACTCACATGCTGGCGGTTTGTGTGCGGTAAGGTTCCGTGTTGTAATGGTTGCATACGTGAAGGGAAATTCTCTAGAAATCAGCCTGGATGGTGCAATAACCGCGCGTATGCCTGCATATATACGTTAAGTGAATGATGGACGGTAATAAAAACAAATCTTTATTTTGACATTGTATATGTTGAAGTATGTGCTTTACCGTACTTGCTAGTATGTGAGTTATGTTAGTAATATGCATGCATGAACCTGAAAATCTATAGGGTTTTCTAAATAACGTGATCTAAATTCACAGGATTTTGGTATCAAGTAGTTCATAGTCACTCGTGTATAAGAAAACCGAATGTCAACCAGAAGTAGGCCTACAGTGAAATCTGTGAAGTTTCCACGGGTACGATTACCGCTACAGTCACTTAAAAAACGTAGGCGTACGCGTTTGTTTTACGTTCTCAACTTTTCGGTGCGTAGTCAATTCAAGATGTAAGTAGTCGGTTTCTTGTAAGTTAATTGGTTTCGTCTGGCAAATGATCTGTTTGACCTTGGAAATATGATGTCTGCCAGCTGTTGGCCTTGGAACACCAGGAAGTCTATGGCCTAGCCTACGCTCCACATCCAGCTGTCTTCCTTGCGATAAGTTTCTCACAGCTAAATGCAGTCAAGTATTGACACCAGCACGCATGGATCTTATGCCGTCTTTCGACGCAGCTTTTTCAAGTCGCTTTCAGCTCACTTGTGCGCTGATCGGCAGGACAGTACTCCGGCATTTTGTTTAATTTCGTTCGGATAAGCGTGGAATTGTCTGGAAATTAAACATTTATTAAAACTAAAATATTTGGCACCTCGATGTCTTCCTCAAAACGCTAATTTTTGATAGATTTGTTTAGGCTAGAATTAGTTAACCTGTTGTAGTACCGGGCATCCAGTTATTAGAAATAGTACTTATAGCTATTGTATAAAAATATACATAAGCCATGGACATGCAAGCTCTGTGTAAATACATCAGGGGGACAGGACAGATATTTTAAATTTGTCGTAATATCTAAGTAAATACCGAGGGACAAAAATATATTCCGCTGACAAAAAAAAAAAAATTTTTTTTACAGAACAAATTTTTTTTGATCTATACTTTTTTTTTAGATTTTTCATATTTTAAGCTCGTTGATCGTTTTTGATTTCATAACTTTCAGGCTATGATCAATTATTTTTTTTGTATGATATACCTACATTTTCCTCGTAATAATTAAAAGTATTCCATCGTTTTATTAGTGTGTTAGCATGAAAATAAATTTGTCGTAAAACGTTAATGTATAATATAATAATTATTTTTTTTGTTTTTTTTTTTTTTGTTTCAGACAAAGAAAAATAATCCAAATCACATAAAGCGCCCCATGAACGCTTTCATGGTATGGTCACAGATCGAGCGTCGTAAGATTTGTGAGCAGCAACCTGATATGCATAATGCTGAAATCTCGAAACAGTTGGGAAGGCGGTGGAAGTTGTTATCGGAAGAAGAAAGGCAGCCCTTTATTGAGGAAGCGGAGAGATTGCGGTTAATGCACTTGCAAGAGTATCCAGATTACAAGTACAGACCGAGGAAGAAGACAGCAAAGCCCGTTCCTAAGGTTTCCCCATCTAGGCCAAAGAAACCCAAAAAGTCTTCCTTAGCTCATAGTCCTTTAATTAACGAGAGGAATGATTCCAATAATAATCACCATTTAAGTGATGTGAAACACAAAACAGAAACATTAGTTAGACGCAATGGAATCATACAAACAACAACTCTGAGCCCTGTGAATCAGAGCAAGTTGAAAGTGCGTTTGACAATTGATCGTAAACTAAAAGATAGTATGCGGCATAGCACTGGAAGACAGTTCACGACATCGTCTCATGCAAAGGTGCCATCGAGTCCATCGTGTGACACTCCCGATTCTCCCGAAAGTGCTACATTTTACGATGATGCCACGCTTCATATGGAAATAAAAAGGGAACCAGATACATCAAGGCAGAGTATAAAAGTGCTCGAACCTAGAGTCGACGTTCCACTAAAAATGGAGGATTCACTGGGTCCACTGATGGCAATTAAAACGGAACCAGAAGATGAAGTGATAATAAAACAAGAGCCAATGGAATGTGATTCTGAACTGGCTGCAACAGGGCGTACAGGTGAAAACCCAAGCCTAGCAGACTTAGATTCCCTGACAGATCTCCTACAAATACCGTCAGACTTTAGGTTTATCTTTGATTCACTCACAACTGACCTAGATTCTTTTGACACTGCCAGTTCTCGCTCTGGATCTCATTTTGAATTTACCTGTGCTGCACCTGATGTTAGCGACATGCTCTCTGATATTGGCATGTCCAACGAGTGGGTGGATTCCACATTCGTTATATAATCACATTTTGTACATCGCATCGACGTAATCACTTTTGGAGTCGCATCGATTGTAGGTGGTACTGTCAAGAGAGAATAATACAAAGTTTTTTAAGACTAAACGTGTGTTAGCTCATTTGCTGGAACAATTTGTGCATTATTCTGTACTTTTTTTTAATATACTATGTTATTATTATATAATGTTTGTGAAAATCTGACTGTAAACCATCAAGGTATGAATTCATTTATTGACAGTTCTAGATAAAGTATGTAGTTATATACTCTAAAAGGAAATTAATAGTTTTAGATTGAAGATTTTGAACTTTTTACTGGCCTAATTCAGTGTTGTTTAGAAAGTGGCAAACTTAAATATAAGCACAGCTCATTCGAGCAATGATCTCACCATATAATACTATATTTGTACTGTGCCTGGCTTTGCTGAGTAAAAATTCTGTTTTAAAATTTGCAAGCAGTTGTTTTAGTTATAATTTATTGTATGTTTATGAGGTTTTTGAATGTAACATTATGGTAGTCACAGTATGTATGTAATAATTGACATTATTAATATAATAAGTGTTAGGTGAATAATTTTTACATAAAGTAAATAAAACTGCCATTGAAACGGTTTAAGTGAGTTCTCCACGAATTGGTCACTACTGAAAATAGTTTAGTGAACTAAAAGGAGAACTGATAAAACATTTTAATGGGGTTTATTTCTTTCGTTTTTTTATTTAAGTGAAAGTAAATGTCTATAACACATAGTCCCAGTAGATTCAGTTTTTCTATATGGCTAGTAGTCTACATGTATAATAGAGTTAGGAATGACCCCTTGAATATTGAGGCATAGTTATGGCACAGACAAAATTTCAGCTCAGATGAGAAACCCCCCCAGGGATTATACTGCTATCAGGCTGTGATAAAACATCTTCAGAAACTGACCAATCAGAATAATGACAGTGACACTCATTTAATTAAAAAAATTTCAGTTTTCTT
The DNA here is from genome assembly GCA_034769895.1 of Magicicada septendecula. NCBI lineage: Eukaryota > Metazoa > Arthropoda > Insecta > Hemiptera > Cicadidae > Magicicada > Magicicada septendecula. Next base: position 688,820,471 of record CM068367.1, read on the forward strand.
TCTAGTTAGTAAAGATTAGGGGGCATTTATGTTTTTTTATTTAGCTGTTGCATATAAAATAAAACAAAACCAGTTTGTGCAATAATGTGGTGTAAGAAAATGTCCTCACACATTTGTGGAAAAATGAGGGACCACTCAGCATTGTCTTGGTGATTTATTTGATCTTTCACAGAGTTTCATGTAATATCTGTTTAAAATTGGTATGTGTAGCCTATATTTAAAACAGTTGTGATCAATCAAATTTTTCAGATTAATTAAAAAAATTTAATTTATTTTTTTTCTTTAATCTAATAAAAATTCATATGTCGATCATAAAATATAGAGTGCCCGTTAGACACATTTTTTAACAAAGTGTATGCATTGACTGAAAAATATATTATCTTGAGTGAATTTCCATTTGCTTTGGAAATTGTTCTTAATGTTGCATCAGATGAAATTCAATAGTTCTTAAGTTTTTTGTACTGAAAAGACTTAAAGTTTTTGAATGATGAAAAAAAGAAGATATTTTTTATACAAAGCACTGGACTGTACAAAAAACTATTGTATAACAACATGCACAAACAGATGTTCACATTATTCTTCCAGTTTCTGTACTTTCTTCATTTGTATTATATGTCTTTGTGTATTATGTTAATAGTAAGTATGTAATAAATATATACCATTCGTGTTACATTCTAACACATTTAATGATACGCTTATAGTAGTCTAAAATATAAACACGTTTAAAGTTATTTTGCTTCAGAGTAATAATTATTATTATAAAATGTTTGTATATGATTATATTATATATATATGTTTTAAAAATAATGGGTATTGATGTTCAGTTTTTCGTTATTAAATTTTATATTGAAGATTGCAAATAACAGATACATGTTAAATAAATGGAGTAATTATATTGAATTATTATTGTGTTAATTTTGTTTGTAAAATTTTTATTGATTTCAGTGGGTAAGGAAACTTGGTGCAGTTTTATTTTTACAAATACCAATATATAATTTCAATACTCCTAATTTACTATAGATGATGTATACCACACAAAATTCTTACACCAATATGGACATGAAACACACACACACAAACATGCACTACTACACAATCGTCTTTCAGTTTCATTAATTAGAGAAAATAGAAGAAAATAATTGGTAAAAAACATTTAACCATTTGCAATTGTTTTTGTTTGAAAAATTTGGATTTAATGTATCAATTTTTTTCTGCAAAATGTATTTACTAAAAATAAGGCTCATTGAACTTTATTTGTGCCTTTCATTAACTTCACATAACACAGAAATCGTTTTTCGTATATAATAATTTTTTTATAAATATTTATATAATTTTGTAGTGTGGTCTGTTTGCACACTGGTAATTGGGAATGAATTAGTGATAATAGTTTGTAGGGAAAACGTTTTGTATAAAGATTGTAAAAATTCATATAATTAATAAATGCCTTTTCATATATGTATGTATGTACAGACATTACATACATATGTTAATACAGTATGTATTTAAAACCTTAAGAAGTATTATTCAAATGGAGTTTTAAGTGAATGTCAAAAGCCATTTTTGCTTTAGAATTCGTAGTTATAATAAACTTGAGTAATACTTTAAAACGTTATTTAAATATATATATATTTTTTTTAATGTTTACATGTTAATTGTACAAAACGCATATACCGATTAGTTTATAGTAAACTTTTAAAATATTTATGAATTGTATAAAATGCTCGAACAGTCTCCTTTGTCCTGTACTTATTAAAGATACATAATGTAAAACGTGCACACACACACACACACACACACACACACACAAATGGTGTTTTCTAAGTCAGATTACAGTGTGGATAAAAGTTGCCTGCGAAAATACTTCATCAGTTGTAGAATGTAGATATGTAAAAACTGCCTTACACCACCACCTTTTAATCAAACAAACCATGTTTATTTGAAGAAATGTTAATATTATTATCTGAGCTGTTGTGCTTTCTTTATCATATTTCTATGAGGAGTGAGTTATTGTGAATAATTTCTGATGATGAAAATTGTGTAAAAATATCCTACTACTTATTTTGTAATAAAACATGTACCATATTTCGTAATAAGAATATTGTAAATTTTGTATTGTAGTTTTGTTTATATATTCATTATATATTGGTTAATAAACCATAAGTTTTTTTAAATGAGTTGTTTTTTTTCTTTTGGTACGAAAAATAATGTTACCCTCTACAGGTTTTCATTAATGCCCCCACGGGCTGTAGAAATAGAAACTAGGTGATCTGTACAGGGGAGTGCTGTAATGAAGTAGACATGCTGATTTAATTTTGGCTGTGTTTGAAGTGTTAAAAAGAGTGAAACGGTTTTGACAAGCGAATTTACGTTATTGAACAGTGGAAAATATATATTTTAACCAAAAATAAGTTTTGTTTATGGGAGCTAGTGAAAGGCTTTAAAAAGTCTGTGTGTGCGTGTGTGATTTCATTCATCAACGTTCATTTAAAAAAGTTACGAAGTTGATTGCACAGCATGTAAAGCATTCCGGGTCTTGCACCCGTCATTGGTAGGTGTCTGGTATCTATTGACACATCTCTCGAGTGCATAAGTAAAAAAACTAAATTGTTGATGGATTGGTTTCCAAAAAACAGTTACACCAATTGCATAATCTGAAGTGCTTGTTTATAAAACAAATCGGTATTCACAACAGTGAGTAAATTTTTGTTAAATTATTTCCGAAGGAGTGTAAACGGTAAGTTTTCAGTGTAGGCTACAGCAGACATAAAAGACCTGAAGAGTATATTAAAAATAGAAATTTTCTATGATGGGCTTTGCTGTATTTATACAAATACGAGTGTGAAGCACATCTGTGTATTTATGATTTTTGTTACACTGAGAAAATACACTTTTCTTGTACGTGCTATGTGTACGAATGTTAACAAAACTAAGCAAGTCTTCTCCTCGTGTTCAGTACATACGTCCTACGACGTCAGAATTTATTAAAAGGAATTAAACTTCAACTTGGCAGAGGAGTACTCATTTGAAATATTTTCACCATAGTGCTACCACTATTTTAAGAAATTCGTTAAAATTAGTGAGAAAAATATTACTTTTTACACAAATTACGTGTACAATGGGACATACACGATTAGATAACGCGTTTGCCTTATAATACGTTTCTGTTATGTCGAATATAAGGACGACGATTGTGGTGATGCGATAACTTTTTTATGTGTTGAAAACCCCTTATCACCTGGTAGGAAACGGCGCCACTTAAAAGAGTAAACATGAGGAAAACGAAAAATAATCATAGCAATTGAATGTGGGGGCCCGCGCAAACATTTCCATCAATTTTTAAAAAATGGATATAAACCACTGAAGTTAAGTAAAACTAAATTTACCCGTATATATCTAACATAACAATAAATACATTTTTTAACTGTTATTTTACTAGTTTACAAATTTGTAATAGTTATATTTTCTGTGTATCAGAGCTGGAAGAAAGAGATCCACCTGTAGTGACGACTAGTGAGACCAGCGTGACTTGATGGTAAGACAGATTTTGGTTAAGCATTACATGGTTTGTGTTTGTAGTTTGCTGCTAAATATTTGACAAAGATGTGAAAATGTAGGCCTACAGCGAGTCGACGGTTGGAAGTAGCTATAAGCGAATGACGCTGCAGCCACAAGCAGCGAGTGACGAGAAAATCTTTGCACGTTTTCCGTCGACTAGTTAACGTCCGTGCGTGCTGGAGGTACAGTACTACTCATAATGATGAAAACACGGTTCTCTCCTACATAAATGTACTGATTTAAAAAAATATATAATCTCAGTATTTTTACTTTCTTCGAAAAATATAAATTGAAATGTACACAAAAACGTTTGTATGTTGAACGTTCATAATTAAAAACCAATTAATAAAACGCACTAATAAAAATTACCCGGATAGCTGCTTCAAAGTATGCGCCTATCATTGTAATACTAACGGCATTTGACACCAAACGCACTGGAGTGACAGTCGGGCCCGCAATACGGGGGGGGGGGGCGCAAACATTACCATTATTTTTTTTTAAATGGGTATAAACCATTGAACTTAAGTAAAACCAAATTTACCCGTACACATTTAACATAAAAAATAAAATTTTTTTAAACTGTTATTTTTACCAGTAGGCCTACCTAATTATATATTTTGAGAGTATACAGTTATGCTGACATCATGAAGGCGCTAACCGAAATAATTCTCAAGTTCCTCCAAAGCAGACGAGAAAACCTAAGCTACTTTATTAAAAAGAATCATGCATAAATTTGAATGTGTGTTTCAAGTTTTTACTTTTACACTCATTAATATTTGAAGCTGCTAACATAGTATTATAAAGACCTGACTTATAGACCTTCCCAAAGCAACAGCTCTGCTAAAGAATGTGCAATTGTAACAGCTATAGCCATTGCTGAAGAGTGGGGAGTTCAACTGATTACAAACACAAAAGAACAAGCAAGACAAAAAACATTTTAATTGAAATAGCTGATGAACGGCTTACTGATTCTAACCTCTACGTTTATACCGATATAAAATTTAATATAAAAATTCACTGTTTATGAATTTAAATTAATAAACTGTGTTTTTTCAAGTGCATAATTATAAATAGGTGTGCTGTTCAATAAATAAACTAGTGACATGTCTGATTAACAGTATTTTTTTTTTGTATTAATCAAAGACAAAAGACACTAAAGAACAAATCAAACTCTTAATTGAAACCAAAGTTGTATTTTATTGAGAAGAAAGATATTTATTGCATCATACAAGAAAGAACAATTATTCTGTTTAAGTTATGTAATTTTACTAGTTGCCGCAGCTGTAAGGTGGGGTTAGTATTCAAGAGGAAACACAAACTAAGTTAAGTAGACACGGGAGGGAACTTAGGCACGAGATAAGTACCCTAAGAGTAGTAGAAGGGCTGCAAAGGATAATGCGGGGGCCCAGAAAAAAAGAGTTAGGCGTACGCCACTAAACAATCGTGCGGTAAGGACTTGTATCACGTGCGGTAGACGTGTAAATCTGCATGAAATTATTAGTTAGAAACAAGTATTCCATCCAGAATCATGTAACGATCTACAGCAGAAAGGAGATCACTTTTTGGAATTTTGATTGATTACTCCGTAAATATTACACTTCTGGGTGGACACAGACGTGAATTCCATGAAACACGATTGGTAATGCATGAGAACGGATCTTCCGTGTTTGACAAGTCTAATTGCACACGGAGTAAAGCCGTGTTTCAGAGACCGATATAAACGGACCCTCAGTATCGAACTTGTAACCTGCCTCTTACGTATTTCTTTTGTTGGAAAACTGGAAATAAAAGCACCTCTTACTTCTGTATAATATTTACCGTATTTTATCCGTCGTGTGAATTCGTGTTTGCGTTAAATATATTTAACGACCTCACTTTGAGTGATTTTTTATTTCTGAAGACGGAACATATGTTTCGAAACCCGTAAACCATTTGAACGCAACAAGAAGTCACACGACGGATAAAATACGGTAAATATTATACAGATTTAGTCAATAAGTGACTTGGATACCAATTCGAACATATTTTTCACATCTTACTTAATAAAATTTCACTAAATTTGTTTTAATTTTCTTGAGGAAAGGTCTGTCTTCCACAGAGAAGACATTATATGAGTGATGTGATTATAAACTACATGACGTTAATCTCCGAAATTAATAAATATATCTACTAGTAATTTTATACAAACCACTATGTTGTCTTTGGTATTGACGAGCGCTTTCGGCCTGAAAAGTTTTACCTGAAGTTGGTAAATGACCTGAAGATGGCTTGACTGCCGAAAGCGCTCGTCAATACCAAAGACAACATAGTGGTTTGTATAAAATAACTAGTAGAAATATTTGAGACCACTAACACTCCAATACAACAATAAATTAATAAATATAGTTTATATAAATATTCTGCTTGAACTTTCTACTTCTTATTTACTCTTGTCTATTTAATTATTCAATAATTAAGGCACGAGATAGAATACAGCTCGTTTGTCACAGTTTGCTATGATCCACTATGATTTATCCCCTATGCATGAACAAGCGGTGAACAGCTGTACATTAGGGGAGACATCAACCCTACACGGAACTGCATGTGCTCGGCGACGCGGACGGTGGGAAAGCTGGTGACCGGTCAGCAGCCATCAGTCGCTTATACAGAATGCAATCCAACCACAAAAGTTAAGTGCGGGGTTTTTATATTAATAGTTAGCTACGGATGTACTTTCGAGCACTGTCTCTTCAATCAAAAATTATCTCCAGCCTAGCTCTGAATAAAGCGAGCCGTTTGTATATTACGTATATATCCATGATTATCTTATCGGTAAGTGGCGACTGTGCTCCACTTCCTATAATGTGGTAGATCAATGTGCTAGCCAAACATTCGGCTTACTCCTCCATATTCACGTTATTTTGTCTTTCATTCTCTCCCACAAAGAGCGATGCGTACAGGGAGCCAAACTTATTATCCTATTATTATTGTTGGTATAACAATAGTATCCTGTAGTAGTAGCACAACATTAATGCCTACCACTCTACGAATGACTGAAGCAATATGTTAATAGGAAGTATGTTTTGTATTATACTGTTATTCCAAATAAATGAGATTTTTCGTTTTAAGGAGACATTGCAACTTAGACGTTTTATTTGCTTCTCAAAGCGTAGGCCAGTTGTTTGTAACACTGCTATTTTTTGAACAGTCATAATACATGTTGATACGGCTGATTTGGGTTGATTCGCCACTAGAATTTGTACCTAAAACGTTCTCCTAAAATCGTGTTCAGAAAATCATGACAAACCTATTGGGTAAGTATATAAACATATATAAACAACTCTAAATCCACTCTTAAAATATTTTGGCAATACCAAACTTCACACTTGAAAGTTAAGTTGAATGTAATTGTGTTTTGTAGATTTTTAAGGTAACATTGCGAAACTGTTATCTATAACGGAACTTTAATCTAAAATTAAATAACAGTTGTTATCTAATCGGTTATTGTTATTAATTGTTATAATTAGGCTACCATTAAACAGTATTTATTAAAAAACAATAAGCTATTTATAATTAATAATATATATTATAATATAATAATAATATAGTATAATATAATATATTTATAATTAATTAATAATATTTGTTAATTGTTAGAAAATAACAGAAATATAATTAGAATTCGTGTATTTGTAATTACATAATCATTAATGTTCTTATATGATGTATATAATAACATTACCTGTTTTATTACTTTAACATAGGCTGTATAGAATTTTATAGAACTACTGAGAAATAAGTAAAATGATTTACTATTATGTTATCAATTTACAAAAATTATAAGAAGTATTACGAGCTGTTGTAGTGAATAACCTAACTGTTAACACGTTTAGATAACAACTGTTATATAACTTTAGGTTCAGGTTCCGTTATAAATGACAGTTTCGTCATGTTACCTTATAACCTTAAAAATCTTGTTAGACAGTCATACGGATGGATTTTTAGAAATCTGTTCTCCAAAATGTCTCTACTTTATGAATTTAGAAAGAGGATTTAATAGTGTTTTCTCATCTTGAAGTATAATAAAATTTAATGCAAACTACATTCACATTGAAAATGATGAAATTCTAATTGCTTTTGGAACAAAGTTGAAAGATAACTGACAATTACGTTTTCCTTCGATCTACGAGAAAGAAGTAGACACGCATGTCCAACACTGTGTGTGTTTTGTAGTTCACTTTATTAACTTTTTGTCACCACTAGCATCTAAAAAACATTAACAGTTGTATGCTTTTGAAACATACAAGAGTTACTAATTAATCAAAAATATATTCTCTCTTAAATAAGCGGATACGCGGAGACTATGTTTGAACGCCGTCTGTTTGTTAGCTCAAGAGAGAACGCTTTTCAAGTTCCAGCCTGCCACTGGGTTTGAAGGAGCCTGACTCGCGAAATTAATCTGGTACAGTGTACATGTGTACAGTCATCCGCCCCACTTGGGAGGAACCGAGTGTATATGACGCAGCACAGTGTGCAGTAATTACGAAATAACGTAGAGTAGAAACATGTTATTATAATCACGAAGAGCGTTAGTCTGGCGAAAAGAAATCTACGTAAGTCCTGAAAGTTATATATACTACGTAAGCAGTATACTGTATTTCGTTAAGTTACCATGTCTAACATACGTATGTACACTTGTTGGTACGAATTTCCCTAATTTTATGTCGCTCTTGGATTTGCTTTTAGCTCTCGGGTCACAAAACGGGCGCTTATTATAGAATATTCCAAGAATTTAAATGTATACCTTCTAATTGAGTCTAAACACTGATAAGTGATCAGTAAATTCATGACGGAACCGATGAGTAGGCCTAATGCAAATCAAAATTTTACTTTAGGGAGAGTCGCACCCTTCCCGTTAGAATACTATATAATTTTTAATACACTTTATTTAAGATTTTATTATTCTATTTGTTACTGTTTACAACTTCAACGATGAGCAATGATTTCGCGTTACATCTGATGTTTTTTCCGTTCAACTAAGAGTTATATAGATAGGTATACGGCTTGCATTAGGGGTATCTCGTAAAATATCGCCTGTTGTGTTGATTTCAGATGATCGGTGTTGCAGCGTAACAACATTAGAAGGGTCACAAAACATCCGACTGGATCGAGGTAAATTCCTTCTCTGCTACCTGCGTGGTTATCATGAAATCTGTCTGGTTAATGGCTTTTAACTACGCTCTGGGCAGACATATGTTTTTGTCAATAAACAGACAGGCGTTCATTTGTGAGAGGCAGAATGTTTTTGGTCTAGAAACGAAAATGTTTTCGGCCGCCTGCGACCGTGTATCTCAAAGAAAATTCCATTTTTACCAGTTAGCTATATGTCTTCTTGTTTATATTCTGAGTATATTAAGTAATAACAATAATGACTAGAATATATATAAGTAACCGAGACTCCCCACTTTGTTGTCACGTCTTTTTCTGGAAAGTAATCTAGTTCGTTCACGCAGCAGTCTCAACACCCCTGCTGATATTGTGTCATTGTACTGATATCGCCATTTGTACTGTATAAGAAAAATTATAATGAACCCACAATAAATAAAAGTACTTAGACACTGTTAAGTATATGTGAACCTATTATGAACTAATAATATTAACAATATTATCAAGCAAATTAAAGACAAAACAGTTTTATAGATGTAACAGTATTTTTGCGCTACAGGCGGGTCTAGGACTTTTCTGGGGGGGGGGGGAGTTTGTCACCGATCGGATATCACACCCAACTTCATGGTATCATACGCGCTTCATCTATATCAGTAAAAGATGTGGAAAGTAAGGAGCAGCAAAGATGTTTTGAAGTAAAACACAATTAAGCAACGTGAATCAAATGGAGGTGTCCCAAAGTCATCAAGACAGAACTGTTACTGTTTTTGTTTAGAACATTTCACCGCTTTGTAGGCTACCAATTACTATGGTAAACACAGGGAAAACTGTAAACCATTGTAGTTTTAACATATTGGTCGCTATTTTTAAACTGCAAGAGGTGTTGACTGACGCTAAATTTTAATATAAATGCTTAATTTTCATAGTTCTAAACAAAAAAAATAATGTATCACGAGGTAATAGGACGAAGATTGAGATCCAAACCATGGCAACCACGTTTTTCAATTTTATGACTTAAAAATGAGCTATAATATTTTTCTGCGATTTTCCATTACCTACTTTACTGGGAAATTATTTTATTTCGTTAAGTCATACCGTTATCCTGTAGTCTGTTTTGGGTACCTTATACGGTTCACTTTGTGCGTGTTACGGTCTGAGGCTGCTGTATCTTCACGAAATCTCCACATGGTGGTTAAGATTCTTAGTTTTTAAAAATAATGTTGTGTTACTTTGTACCGCTTTTGTGACAAAATCACTTGATCATACATTATATTACAAATGAAATATTAAAAATATTTTCGGCACTGTAGAGACAAATTTCACGTTTTGCAACGCATTAATTTTGCTGAGGGATAGTGCGCCCGCCGGTGTCCCCATTGTAGGCTACGTCCCATAGTTTGTCTTCACCGACAGGTCAACGTTCAGCGTTAATAAAGTATACTTACTTTATAGGAAAAAGATAATATTTTGATAGCTTATTCGCTCATGTGTTGATTATTAAATCAAAACGAATTTTATAGTTATTACAACGGACGTCAGTCTAACTCTGAAATCTGTGTGCAGTCGGTGTACGACCAACTACTCCAGGTTTTGATTTTGCATAGACGTGTATATTTTTATTATAGGCCTATAAAAATTATTAAATAGATGGGAACGACACCACATAACATATTAACGATACTTGAAAGTATAAGTATTTAGGTAGCCTGTTTTCATGTTTATTTTTGTCGTCGACAGCGTGCTTTATTCTAAATACAGACAAATATTGTTGGACCAAGTATCTTCTTATACCTGTATTTCAGCTCCTTTGTATCACAGATGTTCTCAGAAAAGAAATAACGTTTGAACAAGAATTATCAGACATTAACAGCATGACACGAATGAAACATATAGGCTACTATGCAAAGCCCTATAGTGAACAATTGACAAAAGCCAATTATATACAAATATAAAAGACAGAAATCAAATTAGTACTTGTAAAATTCAACTCAATACTAAACACGGGCAATTTTAAAACCACTAATACGAATTAGTATTATACAAAAACACAAAACAAATATTCACCAAAACCAGTCACAATATTCAAAGCAACAAAGCCCTGGCACTGCGAACCAACAGTAAACATTTCATCAAAAGAGAAATACTTCACCAGACAGCGAATAAATTATTTCACATTTCTTAAAAAAATGCATCATCACCTTCGACCTTCTGAATAGCCTATATTATGATGTTTACCTTACTGGCACATATTATATTCTAAAGTATTGAAAGGAAAAGTGTTTTTGATAAGTTTATAAGTAACGTAATGAAATTAAGTTATTTCATAAGAATAACTGTACATGATGGATTCAAGGATAAGTAATTACCAAACCACATGGCCTGCGCGGTGATATATCGATGCAAGTGTTCGCTTGCATTCGAATGCTAACCGCAAGACTGGTTTCGCCTTCAGTAAGTGGAACTTGGACGTGGGTTTCTCAGTCTCGCCCGCTTTAAGTGAAAAGTATTTATACTTGATGTCAGGACACCTAAAAATAATTCAATCTATGAGAATTATTCTTCTTTTGGCTCTACGGCCCTTGGTTTCCTCCACAATATGGCTCCATCGATCCAATTCTGTCCATGGCTCTTCTTCTCCCTTGTCGAACCCATATTCTCACCAGTCCCTCCGAAACATCATAGGTCTGCCACTTCTTCGGTCGTTCTCTCTGTTTACCGCAATACAGTCTTCCCCCCATCACTTCCACTATACCCTCTCCACATCCGTTCTCTCCACCATTCCACAATCATCGTACTTTTTAGGATTTAGTGATTTTGACGATGCCTTTTCACGTATCAGGTCTTGCAATTCGGCATTGCACGTATTATCCAGTTGCCTCCCTCCTTCGCAGACGTCATACATCCTACGATAACATAATAGTCTAGCTTATATAAAAGAAAGACAATATTCTAAGATTACCCATGATGAACTAGCTGTGAATGAACGCGTTTAAGTTGAATAAAAAGTTAGGCTTAGAATCGTGATTTAATAGTGGTATGAAGTGAAGTGTTATTCAGTGGAAGTTTTTTTTAATATAACAGTTTGGATGAGGAGGAACGAAGAAGAATTAACGTTTAATTTTATTTGTTGTCAGCAGTTGGGTCTAAGGGAATTCCTTCAACTAACACTTCTTGGTGGTCTGAGGAGCTGAGCTGTACTTACTGAAGCTAGACAGAACTCAAGGCCTATCAGGATCTCAAAGGAAATCATCCAGATCCAGTAGGACGGACCTGCACATATGGGATAAAGGAGCGAGGTTTCTCTACTCTACGTATCCAAGAAAAGTTAACGAACGCTAATAATTATTTTAAAACTGATAAAGACATTTTAGGAGACATTGAAATCATTATTAAATATAAAAATTTGGTCAATATAAATTTTATAATTTTGTCTTGTATTAACAGTACATTGAATAATTGTAATTAACTTTTTTGACATTATTATTAATACCCACGAGGCAAGTTGTTAATTATATTAATACAAACAAATATTAGTAATGGTATTAATACCTTGTTAATAGAACAAGAATTTAACTATTATATTTCTAAACTACATGAAGATTTGTATAATTTGTATAAAATATAGGATGCTTGTAATTATATCAAGTTATGGTTCAACAGTGATACAGAGGAGACGGTTGTGTTAGAAGTTCTGGATGGCTTTGATGAAATTAGGCCTACGTTGGACAAATTAAATAATGGTTTGATAAAATTGAAAAATCGGAAACAGGGTGGACCAAATGGTATGAATTCCAAGTTACTTAAATACGGTTGTTTGCTTTTAAATGTTAGAATATCGCATTTTTTAAATGTGTCCTCGAAATTATGGCTCATCCATGAAGGTTGGAACGTGATGTCGCTGTTTAAAAAAGGTGATAGAAGTTCTGCTTCTAATTGTAAAGGTATAAGTCTATTACACTCTGGCTATAAAATCTATAGTAAAATAATAAATACAGTTTATCTTGGATGTTTCATTGCTAGACATTCAGACTGGTTTTAGAAAAGGGTTTTCTCTGACCATGCTTTTCATTAAAACGGATAACGAAAAACTAACAGAATTTAACCTGGAGACACAGTAGTCATCATCGATAATGAGAAAGCACTTGATAAAGTTAATCAAGGAAATTTGAAGCAAATAATGATGAAACAAGGTTACCCAAAACATGTAATAAATTCGTTAAAAATCTTTATGCTGGCATAGTGACTTCGGTTGGCATGGATAATGGATACCCGGAAAAAGTATTTACGAGTCAAGGAGTTTGTCAGAGTTGAAGTCTATTGTCAACATTATCTAATATGATTTGATCATAGAATGCAAAGTTGTTATTCACGAAGGGGTACAATTAAATAAGGACGGTTCTGTGCATACTATGCTCTTCGCAGATAATCAGGTTATTCTGAAAGAAACAGAAGATGAATTACAACGAGCTGTATTTAAACCGCACCGAATCAGCCAGGAGTACAACGTGAGCATTTTCCTGTTGAAAACCAAAGAGTTGGCATTCTGTGATTGTTATCCAGCGCGAACGAATGTAGTGGTAGACGAATACGGTGTGGAGCAGGCAAGGGATTTCCAGTACTGGGATGTAGTAGTCAGGGATGTGGAGAACAAAATTTAGATCTGACTGTGAGACGTTTCAAATAACATTAAAAATAAAGTTAGGCCAGAAACCAAAATAAAATTTTATAAGTTTATGACGATACCCACTCTGCTGTACGGTGCATAGTAGTGAACGCTGAGATCTCTGTCCTGAAATAATTTTCTGCCTAAAGCGTTCTTTCATGGCATTATCTTTGACATGAATGCAACAAAGAAGTTGAACCATGGCATTTCTTTGAATCGCTTTCTGTTTATTTCCAATTCATAAGGTGCTCTTTTGATCTCAGAATTAATCAGGGTCTTATATTTGACATCATCTTACTTCCACTTCTGCTTCCACATCTTTATATAACTGCTAAGAGATTTCGCGTAGCGAAAATGTTATTCTACTTTCTACAGAAGATATAATAAAAAAGCAATTAAACAACTGTCTCTAATTACAAACAGCAACTTACTGAAAAACGTTTTTCACGGGAAAGTCTTTGATACGTGTTACTGTTACGATGGCGAAATAAGGAAGTGACATTAAAAGTTGACGCTGATAATAGTAAAATTGGACGACATTGTTATCAACACTCTCACTCTCACTGTTTCCTTTAACATCAGTGTGATTAACTAATATGATTAAAAAACACGATAAATAAATACGATTAACGTTTAATATTGAGAAAAACTTCAAGTGATGAATACTTTCTAAAATAACCCAAGGGAACCAGTGAATTACGGATTTACTTTTCCATCATTTTCAGTCACGTCGCCTGTCACGGGAAGGAATCTTTAAATAACGGGATGTCAATAAATTGTATCATTACCGTTACGAAGGCTGCAGAGGGAATATTCTGTAGAAAGCGATTCTACCATTACTGGGTTCGATAGTGAACTTTATTTAAGCCGATGTTACACGTAACGTGCAAAATCTCTCTCCCCCCCCCCCCCCGAAATTATAATACCCAATACTAGTGGTAAATGTTAAAGGACATTTTGATCTTCTTCTTCTTCTTTCTTAGCGAAGTCTTCTACAATCCGGGGTCAGGTTAAACATTTGATCACAATATAAAAGAAAATAAATAGCAGACGAGTTTCACAATGTGATTCAGCATTCTCTAACGTCTTCGTCTGTTGACGTACTTGAAAGTAAAGTATTGTTATGCAAGTTAGTGAACATAAACACATATTCTGGGTTCTTATTTGAGTCAAGTGTAAAGTTAGTATGGTACCCTACAGGTTATTCATATAGGCCTATTTGGGTCAAATTAAATATTAAATCCTAACAGTCTTGGGGGATGACAGTGCAAATATCGAAACCTAACAGGATGAGCATAATATATTTTTAAATAAAATTAATTAAATACCATAGAATTTGCTTACGAAATTCTAAAAGTGGAACGTTGTAAGCTCGAAACTATTTCCGGGACGATAGTTTTACCGATTCGCGTTCAGACTCTGGGTAAATCATACGTATTTCGTTATCTGAAAACATAATGGTAGTCCTACCACAGAGTGGAAAAGTAATGCAACCTTAAACTATTTCTCGATTGTCTAATACTTTAAACTACACCAACGCCTTTACTAATATTTCATTCCGTGGAATTATTCCGTTTCAAAAAATTAAACCGAAGAGTTGGATGATCGTTTCATTAGATAAGGGAAACTTGAAATTATTTTCACTATATTTTTCTGTTGGCCTGTGCAAAGTCTTTAAGTAATTAAATTGCCTTTCTAAGGAAGACGAATGTTCTAAGGTACAGTCACGTATGTTCGTATACCTAATCAGAGATCGGATTGCGGAGGTATCAGACTTCTAAAATGTTCAGGTGAACACGAAAACCCGTAGCATATGCTGTTTCAGCGTTCTAGTTTTTCAGATCAATGCGAGCGACTGGAAGAGGTAGTGGGAAGAATAACCACCATCCAGGTTAAATGAATGCTAGAACCAGAAGAGCGCTGAATGCACCATTGATGTATCACAGAAACCGGTAAAGCTTGAGCGAGTCAGAGTAACTTAATCGTTATCTTAGTAGGACGGGGAACGTAGTATAACGTTAGAAAAATGTGGAAAACGGCAGGAGGAGACCGTCGCTGCGCCAACTGTGTCTGGCCGTGATGTGCCTCACACACCCGTCATCTGTGGAATCTTTAAGGGATCTTACAGCAGAAGTTTCATTTACCTGCGTAAAAAATGTATGTGTGTGATGTAGGATATATAGGCGTATGCATGATTCATTGAATATCACACACACACACACACCGTCAATTTAACAACTAATTTTGAAAATAAGAAAATTAAGCCCTTGAAATTGAAAAAAAAAACTAATGAGAAAATAATGGACCTTTTATTGAGTCAGGCATCTTGGGAACTCGTTTGCGATAAGTGGAGAGGACACGAGCTGTCGCAGGTCCATACACGTGACAGAACACACCGAGTTTGGGTTTTGTTTAGCCAATACTGTATAAAAAAGTGTACTTTTTGTACAAGTTTACGGTGCGAATGTGTGTGTGTGTGTGTGTGTGTGTGTGTGTGTGTGTGTGCCGTCTGGCCGTCGAGGTCGCTGGCTTTACAGGATCTATAATTCAAATGGGTGGACAGAACAGAACCAGCCGCCGCCATTCGCTAAATATTAAATAGAATACACTGTGTGTGCGCGTGTGTGTGAGTGCGTGTTTCAATAACTGTGAAGGCAGTTAACGTTAACATCAGAAAGCAACACCGTTTCAAATTTATGTTCTGTAAGTATTTTTAAAATGTGTAGTGACACTTGTAGTACAAGATACTTACACTGGATGTGAGTATATCACGGTTGTTTTTTTTTTCTTAAGACCCGAAGGTGTTTTACGATCTTCTAGACAAACCGCATGCAACTCTAGTGAAATGACCGGTTTATTTCTGTCCACGTAAATTTTCACAGAAAGCACTGTGTTAACAAAAACAACTCTTAACTACAGCTACAGGAATGTACAGCCTAAATGTCGAAACCGATAACTTTGTTTATCTAATTGCACTAATTGAAACTAAGTACATTATGGTTAAATTTATTTGACTGTGAAAAGATAATTGCTTTTATTGCACATGTGTGTTGATAACTAGTTTTTAGCTGTAAGTTTATACACTGCGCATTCTATTTGATCACCCTGGCCATCGCCACAGTCGCAGGACAATGAACAATGCTTATTGTAATATAGTGTGTTTTAATCACGTTTCAGGATTGCTAATCTTTCTTTGGATCGGGAACAGCATAGACTGAGATTCATTATTGTTTGTGTGGTTTTCCAACTGGATAACGCGTCACCGTTAAGTGTAAGGATCGCTTTGTACTAGGCTACCGTAATCATCTCCTACAGAAACTCAAAGGATAACGGAGATTTCCAAGCTTCTGCTTGTACCATACCCGGCTCTCCATCGAGCTGGACATCTATTGTTCTGAACGCTGACCAGGCGCCTGATGATGTTATGGTCAGTACCTTGGGTTTGAGACGTGCAGCTCTAACCCTCCACGGGTTCCGGAATATCTACTGTCTAGGATTTAACAGCAGAAAGTAGCATCCAACTCCACTGCAAAATCACCTGCTCTCCGTTATAGGCCGGTCATATGGGCGTGACGCGCACGAGTAAAACAATACGCAGTCAATAATTTAGTCACTTCTTAAGTAGCGCCGTATACTGATCTAAGGTCCAGGCTGTGCTATACGTTGAGCTTCATGTCGTAAGTCTAGAATCTAATAAGTCTTTTATGTATATTATATGCATGCCTAATTATCTAGGCTATGTTTGCCACAGTTAATACTATTCATATGCGTACATAAGTGTGTATAATTAAGAATAAATGACGTATAATGACGTATCGCCGATTCTTTATTAGGATTCAAGCGCAGATTGTAAATCTTGAGTTTTTTATACAGTACTTACAAATTTAACCATTTTCATTGCTACGTCATTGGCGGGCATTCCACATTGGAAACGTTAAACTTAAGTACGGGTTTATTCTGCGAAAAAGTAGATTTTGTATTTGGTGTAATGACCGAAACTCTGGGACTCCAAAGCAGAGAGCCGAACTTTAAGAGTTCGAATTTGAACGTCACCTGTTCGACGCAAATACGCCACTGCTTCAGTGTTTTCTGAAAGTAAATCGAACACAGCCTTTTCTTGATCGTATGTATTGCAGTCTTTTCTTTGTTAAATTACCTGCTTATTAAAACATCAAAATTGATAAGATAATCATCGGTTACTTTAAAGGAAGTTAAAAGAATTTTGTACAGTTTGTTCCAAGTGCACTTATAATCATAGTCATACAGTCGTTTGTACCAGTACAAGAGTCGATAATTGACGGAAAGTGTATTAAAATTACCGTGTTGTGTGTGTCTGCGTGTGTAAGCGTATACATTCGTCATTCATTATTCGGGATTTAATATAATGAATAAACTAAAATTGATCCGTGTGAAAGGCTGGTCTACTAGTGTAATAAATTTTACAAATATTTAAAACAGCAGGCAGGTAAAAACTGTTTTTTCAAATCAAAATATCTGATATATAATTTACATGGTTACGATAATGACAGTTAATTTGTTTTCATAATTATTTCTTGCTGTTCCGTTCTGTAAAAATGTTGTGTTTAAAATACGCCTAATTGAAAAATTAAATAATGAAATTATTTTTTAAACTGATGGCCATCAAAACTAGTTTGTATTAGTCTACAACATAGCTAATGAAACGTACCTACCCGCTTATGTCAGTCGCACAGACGCTATAAATATTTCTCAGTGCGTGAAACAAAACATAAATGAAGTCCTTCCACCGTAACCTGATGGCACTGTACGAGTTAATGGGTGAAACGAGTGTCACAGCACGAATGCAAACTTAGATGGTTGACCACGAGGCGACTCGGGGACCGAAGTCATCCACACTCGTACGGTTAGGCAGAGAACGTAAACATTTGATTGGTTTCTTACCACTGATGTTGTAGTTATTAGGGAAAATTACAGAAATTTATACAAGAAAATCCTGCACATATTTTTGAACAGTAATTTGTATAAAGCGCTGGATTATATTTAATACTAGCGAATGTATAATAAATGGAACGAATAAATGCTCCAAAACAGTTAAAGGCCACAGTCGAGGTCTTATAAGGTTATTTTCATAGATTAGGCCTATACTTCGTAAGGATAATACCGTAGCGATTGAAGAGTCTAATATGAAACAACTTTATTTAAGAGAACGGTGCACAACCAGGTTCTGGAATCGACGGCGGTCGACGGCAACCTAAGTAACATTTAAACCAAAGTTATACGAACGCCGCCAGCGACTAAGATCAGATTTAGTTGCTAGTCACGATAGGTTAGTGTCAAGAGGAGCTTTCAATATACTGTGGACTTGGAAAGTAATTTCTACCGTATCCATGTAATTTGGTGATCTAGTAATTTGCCATATGTAGGCATAATTTGTTACCCAACTACAACAATAAGAACAACAACAACTACTACTACTACTCCCCGTACTGCAAAGAGCTCCCCTAATTTGGCCACTAACTCATTCCAGCATGAATATCAATATCTGCCTTAAAGAGGAAAAACCGATAATTTCAGTGGAATCAAGGGAACAGGAAATCCCTTGCTTTTTCAAACACCGTTTCCTTGCTCTACGTGAATCCAGTAATCCCTTTTTGGTTATTGGTATAGCCTACTTTTTACGTTCATTTAGGAAAGCAAGATTTAAAGGTAACAGCGTGTACATTGTTGTTAAACTAAAACTGACGAGAAAGACTGACAATTAAGATATTACTCAGACTACCCGAGTGTCGTATACAGTACTTTTGTGTTTGTCCGTTGTCTTGGGAAATTTCGTCGAAAGCTACGTGATTGCTCAATTATGTTGCTTCAGTATCGATACTATTCAACGGACCGCTTATGAGAGTGTTAATACTTTTCAGTTAGAATATTATTAAATAGGGTAAGATCTTTAACGTCTGAAAGAATAAACAACATTTAATACGTTTATGTTTACGATTCGTTATGCATTGTGTTTAACAGTGTTTCGTGATCCCTGTAAGTTTCACTTACATTCCGCTTCACAATGACAGGTATTCATCAGAGGTATAGTGAAACTGAGAAAAACAATTCTGTAAAATAATGTAGTGGAAATTATGGGGTGGCGGTGGCCGTTGCAACGCCTTGGCTGTGAGCTTATTCGTAAAACCGTCTTCGGTCTAGCTGCTCAAGGACGTTTTTTATTATATGTTTCGTTATTTGTTTTGTGCCTATAAAGACACGCTTTGAGCTGAAACTTTTTTTTATTTTATGTAAGTGTATATGACGTTCAAAAGAAGAATGTCTGTCATACTCGGCAGTTTACAGGGTATGTTCAGCGGTGAATGTTCACGCGTGCCTTCTATTCTGCGCCGCTCGTATATGAGAATACGTAGCTATTAGACGTTATCACCATAACGCCGAAAGAACACTGCCCTGCACGATATCACGGCGGATAGTTTTGTTTTGTCTGTTCCGCTGTTGCCGATTATTAAATCCATGTCTTTGATAGTAGCTCACAATCGTTGACGGTCCTCTTCCGACGACAACGATAGTTTTACGTTTTAAGCTAGTGAAACCGGACATGGTCAGTACTACAGCTCGCGGTTATCACGCGATTCGTAATATCTCGTTTACCTCTCCAACAAATAGTAGATAAAAAAATTTCTCATAAAGCGTAATCCATTTTTAATAATTGAAAAAGACATTTTGAAAGAGGATTCAAAAACCAAGAGTTAACCATTATTATTGAAAGGTGTAAAATATATATTTTCTTTGTTACTCGTAACTGATTACTGTTTTAACCCTCTACAGTTTGTAAAACATGCGCGTCTATTATATATAAACATATAATTACGATGTCTAATTTACACAGACACGTTTGAATTTGAATGATCAGTTTTATAAATCCATTCGTTCTCAAAGTTTTTAAATTCAGTCGGTTTTCCCATTATTTGTCTACGTTAATCAAATACCTTTTCAGTACGACGTGTAAACAAATATTATAGGTTCGAATGAGATTCTAAGATTGCACTGTAAAATTATACGAAAACCTATAACAGCAACGAGCTACGATTGTAGCTCTCGAAACCGTACAGAAACTAGTGCAGGCTGCGACCGTGTTGCAATACGTGTTCATGACCCCTGGATGGGGAAATGAGGAAACAGACAACTGGCCGTGTTTTATAGCCTGCGGTAATAAACTTTCGTCACAAGTACAACTGCAGTTGCTCGCTCCGCAACAGCATACACCCCCTGATCCGAGTTGGATTTAATTACATCTGTTAGTCTTCTGATTCACTACTATGTGTTGATTGTGAATCACCTTTGACTGCACAAGATATTAAGAAAAGTCCGTTGTAGTTAATTTCACTGGGTGTAAATGAAACAGGAGAAGAACGCGCAATAAATCGGAAAGATATACACATTTGTTTCTATAAATAGCCTATTTAATTCTTTCTGTACTTATATAATCTAAGTGGAGCCGCTGTATGTGACATAACATAGAATGGACGAAACGTCTGGAGGCAGTTTAGATAATAAAACATGGTTTTCACCGCAAGTCTTCAGCTGAGATGAACAGGTTTGTTGTCTGCATACTCTCACCATCAAATACCGCCTCAGGAGCCGACATCCTGTTGCAGTTGACACTGTTACAGAGAAGATGTAAACCAGACATAGTAAAACGATTACCCGTTTTATTAATCACTTTTATTAATTAATGAAGTCCAGGAAAGCAACAAAGTTATTTATCAGTTCACAATTCATGGGTACACGTTACTCTGTACACTCACGGGAATCCACGTGTATCTACAGACATTTTGTATGTTCCTACACATGTATAGGCCTACACGTATGTACGTGTGCGCGTGTATTTCTACCTTCCTACGTCCATGCCCACTTTTTCTAATTTACTTTAACTTTACATTCATATTTTTACGTACATTTATTACTACTTTGGAAGAATTACCAGGATGTATAAAATGTGTTAATTGTCCAAAAATAAATCCCCATTAATTAAGTTTCGTTAATGGTATCAGTTACGTAACTTTCAACAGTTTCAGTGTCAGTCTCAACAGTTTCAACAGTGTCAGTCTTCAACAGTTTATCCTTGGGATATTTCGTCCTAGTTCGTTTGAAGAGAGTACTTACAATTCTTATCATATCCGGCACTGCGCTAAGATTCCAAAGTTCCACTTCCGTCCGACAGTGTACATTTCTCGTAGTTGGAACTCGGAAGCCGCAGTTTACGTCATCGTCGCTCTGATTTTTGTTACTTATTTGCCTCGTGTCCTGCGTGGAACTTCCCCTTCTCACCAACTTTTTCCATCTTTCTTTCCAAGTAAGGTACTAAGGAATACTACAGGGGACAAGTGAGGAAAGACAGATGCTCAAGACTGTAAAAAGAAAGAAGATGAATTGACACTGGACGAGGCGTGATTGTCTGCTGAAGACGGCGCCTGAGGGAGTGGTGAGTGGCGTGAGGCTGTCGGATTCAGTAAGAACGAAGTAGGATGTGAGTAAGATAGGAGGCTGGTACAGAACTAGTAGGGCTGTTATGTGATGACCTGCCAGGCAGAAGCGGAACACGAT
This sequence comes from Magicicada septendecula, assembly GCA_034769895.1. NCBI lineage: Eukaryota > Metazoa > Arthropoda > Insecta > Hemiptera > Cicadidae > Magicicada > Magicicada septendecula. The sequence goes on from CM068367.1 coordinate 688,842,420, forward strand.
TGATTTCATTCTCCTCGCGAACATCTTTTAGCCATCAATTTAATCCACAATTCTTAAATTCTTCATCGCATTCTTCAGCATCAAGTCCTAAATCTCCCGTTTCTTGTTGAACGATCCATCACTCCAATGAGAATTTGCTTTTGCAGTGTATCGCCTAGGTAAAAGGAGGAAGTAAGGAAAATTGCATCTGGGAACAGAGCATACTTTGCCTTGAATAACCTAAATTCTAAAGGATAGGTTAGTAGGTTTAAGTAGTCAACGAAGTTAAAGTTGTGTAAGACCTTAATTAGACCAGCCGTGGCGTATAGGGGTATTAACCTGGACCCTTAATAAATTGGCAATGTAGCTGCTGAACAGATTTGAAACAAAATTGCTTAGGAGGATTATAGGCCCAACATGTGGAAACGGGAAATGGCGACGGAGGGAAAGTAGGGAATTGTGTGCAACATGTAATGATCTCAGCATTGCCTACTTCATTAAGATACAAAGATTGAAGTGGCTAGGTAATGTAATGCGAACTGACGACAGCAGGTGAGTCAAAAGTTGTACTAGGGTTCTTCTGGTGGAGTACGACCTAAAGGAAGGCCTAGGAGTCGGTGGCGAGAGAGTTCAGGCAGCTTAGGATACACATCACCCTTGCTCAGGACAGATATGGATGGACGACAATGGCTGACCAGGCTAATGGGAGGTTACATAATCAAGGATTCTTTCCACACATCCCAACCAGTAAATTATCTTATAATCTGTAGTAGTCATTACATTTTGATTTTTTAGAATATCTGGATTACAAATATCTACACTTAAGACCAAGGTAATGGCTTTTCGTGGAACTGATCCCGTACGGGCAAAAATTGTTGTAGATGGTACTACCCTGGAACAAGACAGCAGTTTTGAATACCTAGGCTACAGTGGGTCTTATAATACAAGCAACGACGTTGTGAATAAGTTACATAAGTTCAACCTTATGTGCGGGACCATCAGGCGAACTCTTAAGTCAACAAGTAAAGAAACACGCCTATTACAAGGTGATGGCCCTTCCCACACTTCTTTATGAGCCTGAGAATTGTACTTTAACGAAAGGCCAGGCCAGTCGTATCCAAGCGACTGAAATGAGATTTCTCAGGCACGTGGCAGGGTATACTCTCCATGATCATAGAATAAACATAAATATAGGCAGGCACTGAGGTGTTATGAGTATACTCGACAGGATTGCCCAGTTTCGGCTGAATTGGTGGGAACATCTTTGCCGAATGGATGGCTGCCGCATCCCCAAACAACTATGGAACTACTGTATAAGCCGAAGGGACGGGAAGGTGTGGGACGTCCGAGAAAGCGCTGGATTGATAGCTCTAGACTCATTGACTGAGACCGGAACAAACCATCCTTGGTTTAATCCTTGCAGATGATGATGATTTTGTAGAGTATTTCCCATCACTATTATTTTATTATGGTCGCACTGATACGCACAATTATTTTGTCGTAATGGACACATGTTATATTTTAATTTATGTTCATGCGCTGACACCTCTGGTTAAACGATTTAACATCGAATAAAAAAGTTTTCCAAGTCTCCATTTACGTGGCTTTGACACGAGACGAGATAATTCAGTTTACTTATTATTATTATTATTATTATTATTCGTTTCCGTTGGTTGACTCGACCGGCAAAGTCAATAACATATATTTATTATCTGAATAAATTTACCGCCGCGCAGACCTTTACCAAGTGACGCAACCACCGGTCACGTACTATTAGCTGTCTTCTGCCGTTTCCAAGGTTCTAACATTACACACTGCATAAATACTAATATCTTTTCATTTCCTTGTTGCAGAATGTTAACAGCCGCCATGACTTTTATACGCTATTGTGAAACTGATTGGATAAGTACGGACGCAGTGGAACGGTAATGACCGAAACGGCAGTGACGTCACCACCATGAAAAGTGTTACTTAACAGATACAAACTACGGTAAATTAAACCAATTACGCGTTCAACGCGTCCAGCGAACGTTCAGTTGTAGATAATTCTGTGATGTATTACCACTATGCAACGTTGTGTTTCATAAATACAACTGGCGCGTTGCCGTTTCTGTGTTCTGTCACGACTGTTACTTTTTAACTCTTTAATTTATAAAAAGTAGTGTTATGATTAGGCAGCTCAGTAGACCAGTGGGTATGGCACCTGGCTACTAATCTAGAGGTTCCGGGTGCGATTCCCAGGCCCGCACCATAAAATCAAGGTGCGTTTTTCAGCGCCCAGGTTGACTCAGCCTGTTGAAAATGATTACCTGGGATAATAACATCCTGGGGATAATAATGGGCGGTTGATACCGTACGGGTCACATAAGGCAGCCTACCCTGTCTTACTCCTAAGCTACTTCGGTGATATACATGGGAGCCATTATTATTTATTAGTGTTATGATTTTGGACTTTGATAAGCTGAACTTGAAAATCACGTGAATATATTAATAACATATATGTAGGCCTATGTATGTATAGGGCCTATTATGAACGTGAATAGTTTTTTTTCACTCGTAGACTCTCGTGGCCGGAACTTTTTAATAACGACAATTTTTACTTCCATGTTCCGTAAGGAAACGGAAGTATGTGATGGTAAAAAAAATCGTGTTCGAGATTATTGCAGATTCTGATTGTACTACCCTCAAAACATGAAAAAAGTCATTTTTCGAAAATTGTGTGTCTATCTGTGTGTCTGTGTTTATCTGTATATAGATTTTTTTTCTATGGGAAACGATAACAGCCGCAAATTCAAACAGAATCAAATAATTTTTTGCATACAGCCCTGAATTGTAGAGTACTCAAGATCTATTGTTTTTGGTGAAGATCGGTTAAGGGAAAGGGGTAGTTTACCAGCCACATTTTATGTTTTAACAAGGGTAATTTCTTCTATGACGAACGATAACTGCCGCACATTCACACAGAATCAAATGATGTTTTGCATGCCTCCCTGAATTGTAGAGAACTGAAGGCCTTTTGATTTTTGTGAAGATCGGTTAAGGGAAAGGGGTAGTTTACCAGCAAGTTTTATGTTTTAACAAGGGTAATTTTTTCTATGACGAACGATAACTGCCGTAAATTTAATCAAAATCAAATACTTTTATGCACACCTGCCTGAATTATAGAGTACTCAAGGCCTTTTGATTTTGGTGGATATCGGTTAAGAGAAAAGGGGTAGTTTACCTGCAACATTTTATGTTTTAAAAGGGTAATTTTATTTTTATGACGAATGAAAACTACCCCATATTCAAAGAGAATCAAATAATTTTCTGCATACGTTCCTGAATTTGTAAGTACTCAAGGTCTGTTGATTGTGGTGAAGATCGGTTAAGGAAAAGGGGTAGTTTACCTGCAACGTTTTATGTTTTAACAAGGGTAATTTTTTCTATGACGAACGATAACTGCCGTAAATTCAAAGAGAATCACACAATATTTTGCATACGCTTTGAACTGTAAAGGACTGAAGGCCTATTGATTTTGGTGAAGATCGGTTAAGGGAAAGGGGTAGTTTACCTGCCAACATTAATGTATTAACAAGAGTAATTGTTTTTATGATGAACGATAACTGCCGCACATTCAAACAGCATCAAATAATGTTTTGCATACATCCCTGAATTGTAGAGGACTCAAGATATATTGATTTTGGTGAAGATCAGTTAAGAGAAAGGGGTAGTTTAGCGGCAACGTTTTATGTGATAACAAGGTTAATTTTTTCTATGATGAACGATAACTGCCGTAAATTCAAACATAATCAAATAAGTTTTTGCACACTTCCCTATATTGTAGAGACCTCAAGGCCTGTTAATTTTGGTGAAGATCGGTTAAGGAAAAGGGGTAGTTTACCTGCAACATTTTATGTTGTAACAAGAGAAATGTTTTCTAGACGAACGATAACTGCCGTAAATTCAAACAGAATCAAATAATTTTTTACATATGTGCCTGATTTGTAGAAGAGTCAAGGCTTATTGATTTTGGTGAAGATCGGTTACGGGGAAAGGGTAGTTTACCTGAAACATTTTTTGTTGTAACAAGAGTAAAGTACTTAATTTTGATAAATAAAGTATCCTGATAAAAAGATGTTAATAATCCACTGTAGAAACGTAGATGAAATATCTATAAATGAAGAGGCTAGTTGAACGGGGTGGGGGTAATTTTCTATAAATGAAAATTATAGTTGAAGGGGGAGGGGATAATTTTTATATGTGTACTACGTTATCGGCAACAAAGTAGTAGTTTGTTGTTAAAATTCCTTCCCGGGATGTTTGGCCGTAGTCCAATGTTTTCTGCAAAACCAGACGTTTCGGCAGTGCCGTCGACTGTCATCATCAGTGAAAATCGAGTGCGATAACGTGTGGTGGTATACGTTAGTGACCATAGTACTGTAGTTAAGGCTGAAGCAATAAGTGGAAAGAAGTAGTTTCTATGGAAACATTTCATTTCGTAAACGATTTTAAATATAAATCTTAGAACATGGAAGTCATGTATGGTTCTCCATACCGATATTTTCGTTGATAATCACGTTTAATTGACATTGACTAAACGTGTCGCTCGTTCTATCATGTGGCGAATTACACTGGCATCATTTACCACTGAAGATGCCACATTGTAGAACGGATGATATATTTGGTGTTAATAATAATGTGAATAAAACGTGGTTGCCAAGCGAATAGGCGTTATAATTTTTTTATAGGTGATACTTTATTTACACAGTTCAAATCAGTAATTAAAATATTACTGCTTTCAGTTGTTAATTATGTTTAAAGTGAAACGCAAATAAGACTAAGGTAGGCCTACTGGAATCGTGAGTAGCCCATAAGACCAAGGTAGGCCCACTGGAATCGTGAGTAACCCATAAGACTAAGGTAGGCCCACTGGAATCGTGAGTAACCCATAAGACTAAGGTAGGTCCACTGGAAGCGTGAGTAACCCATAAGACTAAGGTAGGCCCACTGGAATCGTGAGTAACCCATAAAAGTAATAAGACTAAGGTAGGTCCACTGGAAGCGTGAGTAACCCATAAAAGTAATAAGAGTAAGGTAGGTCCACTGGAATCGTGAGTAACCCATAAACGCAATTAAGACTAAGGTAGGCCCACTGGAATCGTGAGTAACCCATAAAAGATAGTTGCGACTAATATCGAACCGCTTTAGTTTCTTTGCTAGATGTTGATTACGTTGGATTACACTTTTCACTTAATAAAATTAACTGTTTATACACCGCTGTAATATTTTTTCTTTTATTTCAACGATCCACTGAATAATTATTTTTACTTCTACTATCTCGGAGTCAAGTAATGTCCATAAATTGAGCGGCCCGCTTCTGCCCCATCAGCATTTTCTTACTCGGCAGATCTACAGTATTATTGTTTCAGTGCCTGCTGACTTGAGACGGATCGAGGACCTCAAAACGTATACTTTCAGAAACAATTTAATGTTCAAAATGAGTCAAGACATTATTAACTTAAAAACATTATCATCGGTACATTTATTTGATTATTGAGGAATTAAATTTTTCAGAGTATGCATATATGGGTACGTTTGTCTTACAGGTACAATCGTGCGCAATTCAAAAATTTACATTCTATAAAGAGAATCATAGTATAACTAAATTTGGAAAAATTTCAGATATTTGAAGATTCCTTTCCATTGAATCAAGTTATAACATTATACTTCACATTACAAACTATTATTAAGAGGGGACGTTGAAATTAGGATTGTTAAGGATTATATTTTTAAATTAAAAAAAAATACACAATGCACTGAATAAATTTTATAATATTTTTGAGATACAAAATTCATTTTGATATTGATTAATTATATTTTCGAATTCATGTTTAAGATCACATTGTCTAAATGAAGGCGCCCATGCTTTTATTATCAGTGATAGTAAATGTAGAACAAATAGTATCTAAAAAAAAATTATAACGATAATATACATCTTTTTTATTGAAGATTGATTTAAACATGGTATAATATCATTCCTTAGGCGCCCACGCTTTTATTATCAGTGATACTTAATGTTACAAAAAGTTTTGATTAATAAACGTTATTTTCATTTGTTGTTAATGTATTTGGTATAAGATAAATTATTTTATCCTTTTTAGTACATTGATCATTTTGTTAATTTTAAATAAAAGCGTTTTTTTAAAAATGTTTTTTACTTTTTTTTATTTCACACTTTTTAGTCAAATTTTATAGATAAATTACATAATGAAAAGAGAATGATACATAAACAATAAACAATTATTTATGAAATAGATAAATAAATAGATAAATTCCTTTTTATTGTATAAAATATACATAATTAAATGATCACAGTAATTTTACAATTGCATTCGTACATTGCAGTGTATTGACACAGTAGTATTTACAAGATTAAATACAAATTAATATAATTACAATAGTTTACAATATCGTTGTTTATCATATATATTTGTTGTACAAAGTAAAATTACTTACCGTTATTTGTAATCACGTAGACAGTTTCACAAAACTGATTTTAATTTTTATTGCTCCACTAAGCCTAAAAGTATCCTGCCCCCCTTACGAAAATGTTTGCCGGCCGCTGGTACAGATGACACAGTAAGTTTGTATTAACGTAGATACAGCAAGTCAAAAACCAACTGCCATTATTCATTTTTCATTTCATATACATATTTCCAACGGTTGATACTGGAAGTTAAAGTCTTTAGTTATACGCATTGTTTACAATTAAGGACTCGGAATCGAACATCAGACGGGTTAGGTGTACAGTGAACCGGAGTTAAATTATAATCGAGTGATCAAACTATATAGTGAATTGTTAAAATAATAATAAATGAATTATATAGTGGAAACAACCGAAAAGGAATATAAAAGTGTGAATTTAAAAAGGAAAGTATTGTGATATTAATCAAATTTAAAAAATTTTTAACGGTTATTATAAACTAACCTGTGACACTATATATAGGCCCTACTAGCGAACTATTTTTTCACAAACACTGAACTATCACACAATAACACTGTTGTAATTTTTTTTTAGTTGTTAATCATTATTTTTGTGTGTTTAATTTTAAGAAGTGTAGTATTAATTAACCTAAAAAAGACCGTATCTGAGATCGAAAACTTTCAATAGTGCCATATACCAAAGCCAGGGTAATTCATATTAAGAATTATTTATTTATTTTAATTTTAAAAGAGAAAAATTCAAAGTGAAACGTTTTGTACAAAGTAAAATTACTTACCGTTATTTGTAATCACGTAGACAGTTTTAACATTGAAAATGTTTATAAGGACGTGTCGCAAATTTGCGCGTGATCGAAAATGGGAACCGGTGAGTTTCCATAGATACTACTTCTTTGTTGTCAATAACGTAGTACACATATAAAACTTCGCTTATGAATGCGACTACATTTAACTTATAATCTGTAGATTGGTAAATATATGTACGTATTTTTTTTTTCATAATATTGTATTGTCACGTGATTCAAGTGTGTATGCAAAATTTCTATAAAGTCGCTATCACATCGAGAAGTATGCGAAAATTCGATTTGAAGAATCCACTTTAGACCGACTGGAAAAGCAAGTTAAATAAATAAAAGCGTTTAATGAGTCAAGACATTATTAACTTAAGAAGGTGTAAGCATTATTCTGCATCATGACGTATTTGCAGGGAAGCAGAAAATGTCTTGAAACCCCTAGGTCGGCGCTATGGTTGTGCGCCAAGGGGCATGGAGAATGGTTTTGGGGGTTGAAACCCCCCTCCTCTGAAATTTCCCAATCACCTAAAAACCATTATATTGTGTCACTTTTGTGAATGTAAGTGCAAACAGAAATTTCTTTGCTATCTGACCATTAGGTTTAAAGGAATAAATCTCTAATCATTATGTATATTAACCAATGATAATTAATAATCCTGTGTATCTACAGAAATGCGGGCAGGAAAAGGGTGACTACAGTTACCCCTCCACTTTTTGTTAAACTCCGAAATGAAGTTTAACATTGTCCAATGCCTACACAGTTTTAAATTTTGCCCAGAATTATATACGTAGGCTATGTACTGTATGTACTATGCAGAAGAGTCATTTTGGGTCTCATATTTTAGCACTTGTATGATATATTAGAACTCATCATAAATATAAATTAATCTCTAAAAATTCCGGAAAATATTGCTTTTATTGCGGAGACTGTTTTCGATATTATTGGTAAGTAAAGGCATTTATAACTATTTTATTACTATCAAAGATTTCAGTACTAAAATTCAGTTTTAATTGTTCACTTTAAGCAATTTGTGTGAAAGAGAATTAGTGTTCAAATTGCACAGTAGTTTTAGAACACATCAATTGCCTAGAACTATTAGTGTAGCCAAGTTACCATTCTAGATGTAGGCCTATTGATGTAACTTCAGTACTATTGATGCAGGCTTACCAGTCTCTTCAGTACGTATAACGATGATTTTTGACTGTCAGTTTCGTATTTGACTGTCATTATCAGATGTCTTGTAAAACACCTACCCAGAGTTAACGATAACAATTTTTTGTCTGGCGTAGCCAAGAAAAGCAGTATTTCAAGGATTTTATCTTTTACGACGTTTTGTCGTATGAGTGAGATGTGAGATCCAGTCACCGATGAATTGCATCAGATTTACCGAAGCACAGTCAATAGCTAACGTGTATTAAAATGAAAAATTTAAAAATTTAGAGCACATTAAGTTAACTGTCCTGACCCTGTCTTGTGCAGGCAGAAGACAGTGATTAAATACACTTATTTCCTTTAAGGATAATAATTTTTTTCTTTGACAGATCGGTTTTTATCATCTTTACTTCGCTGTGCAAAGTGACTTTTATATGTGACTATATCCTTCTTTTCAGTTTTCGCGTTTTGTAGCAGACGTTAATCTCAGCATGTCACGTACCACATTGCTTCTGTAGACGTGTCACAATGGGTTGTGATATCCACAGTTGACAGTCAACCTGTTTCAACTTCATACCCCCGCTTGAATATGATATAATTTTGTCAATATTATCCCAGTTATCATCACCAATTTTCTTTCCGTTCGTCTTCATAGAAAGCTCAAACGAAGTCTGCTTTCCGTACAACAAGCAGACGGAATGTGATCTCTACATCACATTTATTTTCAATTAAAAGAGCTACCGGTATCATCTTTAAATATTGAGAAAGTCATTATTCCATCCCTGATTTTCCCTTTCTTGCAAAAATTTATAAACGTATAATGTTGAATACAGCTGTGACAATGAATGGCCCTTTCCATTTGTGTTTGACCATTAAAAGATATTCGATTACTTCTTTAATTTATCTATAATACCACGTGTTATAGATCTATCCTGGATGTATCTGATTTTCCGTTGCTAAATTTTTCTATTTACATGAACATATTCATGTTTTCTTTAAATCTCCAACTTCATCATTGTGGTTTCCAACGAGTTCTCTTCTTTCATGGAACTGTAGAAAGACAGTATTATATTTTAATAGGCTTACTGCCTGGTTGGATAGAATCACCGGCAGTTTCACCAATTGCTTACTAATTCCAAGTTTATTCCTTACTACAACGTTAAGTGTAAAGTGAGAAACGTGTATTTTATTCTATAAAGATTGAATTTATGTAGTAAAGAAAGTGAAACACTAATATGAAGAACTGATACTGGTATACGAATTCATGGAATTTGTAGTTTGTCTACGGAAAACTACAGACATTCTGAAGAAAAAGGAATGGAAAAGAACGAAAACTTTGATACTCCTTTTTGTAGAAAGAGAAAGCTCTTCTGTACAGCCGAGAATAAGTAAGGACGAAAAACTAGATGGACACCATGATGTGTACCGAGGTGGTTGTTTACTTGCGTTTGGAAAACAACCAAAACTTACAGATTTAGACGTAGGGTACGTAACACTGAGTAAAGAATTTATGAATATATTACAATTTGGAACACAACACACAAGTGAAATTGGCTGACGATATTTTCGGACTAAACAAAAATGTAACTACCGGCATTGTCATACGAACTATTGGCAGCCAGAGTCTTCTTATCGACTGTTCAGTTGGTCGAACTGAAGAATGACTAACATTTAATAAGTAGACTTTAGTAAATGTCAACTCGTAAGTGAAACACCGTCTTAGGTAAATCGAGGATACGATGTCGCTTCTTCCCTTCCGCCTCTGGCTTTATTTCTCAGTTTAATAAACTATTGCTTTGATTCCAATAGCCCATCTGAACTACACCCTACACTTAGTATGCCTACGTTCATTTTATTAGCGAACATATTGCGCCCCCCCCCCACACAAACACACACGATATTATGTGTCGAATTCCACAAATACTGCCAAAAATTGTATGCAAACGATATACGAGTAGGTAGGTTCACAGGTGGATAAGAGATGGCAATAACATTCATAAATCAAAGAAGAAAATATCAAATTCTAATACGAAAGACGGAAATGCTATTTGTAGGTGTATTAAAAAGAATTTATCAGCGACAAAGTAAGCAAAAGAAGGAATGGTTGAAAATAATATGCTTAAAAGAGAGATAATTTCTTCTTCTTCTTCTTCTTCTTCTTCTTCTTCTTCTTCTTCTTCTTCTTCTTCTTCTTCTTCTTCTTCTTCTTCTTCAGCATTACAGCTTAACGTGAGCTCTGCCTTCCAACACCAGTCTCCTATCCGTTGCCATCTCAGCGTAACCCCTCATATCCATTCCTCTGAGATCTTGCAGCACATCATCCATATACCTGTGTCCTCAGTATCTTCTTTGGCATACGCTGATCATCTATACGCTCTAGGGACCTAGCCATCGTATTTACATTAATAGGTAAAACTTTGAAAAGTACTTCCACAGGGTATGATATGGCACCGAGATAAATAGTAAGTAGAACAACACAAGACGTTCAGCAACAACGAACTAACGTACTTTAATTTAAATCGTTACCACAATGGGAAATCCAGGTGTAATGGGATCGTCTTGCAAGATTGTAAAACAAAAGAATTAAAAAAAAGTGAGGATAAAACGTTTTCACTAATCACGGCAATGAGAAGGGTGGACTTTAAATGTGACAATGGACTTTAAACAGTTATACTAAATAAAATATAATTATTATAGGCTATATGAAAAGCATATTGTGTCTTAGCTTTTTAATATGTGCATTAAACATTTTGATAAAATTTATATATAACAAAGTAGATAACAATATAGAAAAGTTTTAGTTGATGTTTGTAAAACTGGAGGCACAGGCAGAGAGACTACATTGGCACTACGTGCGGCACTGTGCTGACACAGATGAAGAGGCCCTTGTTCTTTATCTTTTGTGAAGTTAGAGAAGGATCTGACAGTATGATCTGATGTTAACTTGTTACAGGTTCTTAAGATATCCGACCTGATAACAGAGATAAAGAGATGATTTTGAGTTTACAGAATTCGTCGCGTGGAATTGAATTTATAAAGATATCTCTGGAATGTAGGATCAAATAAGGGAACGGGGTGAAAAGAGGTTGTGCCACAACCGTGCTCAACATTATGCAGTTGTCAATTGTTGCAAGGAAGGGAATTTTAGGGGATTAAAAATGGCTACATTCCATCTGTATATCACCTCCCTCTCAGATTTATTGATGATTCCTCTCTTTTGGTAGAATGTGACGGTAATCTACAGGGACGTTTACCTGTATGAACAGGAGACCTCGTGACACTGAGATGTAGATAAACGGAAAGAAAAAATGTGATGGCAATTGCAACTGATACGAGTATGGTGATAACTTATTCAGTTGATGATGTGAGTTGGGACAGGTTGAGTTTCAAACTCTACATAGGAGAGTCTTAATGGACGGAAGAACCACCAAAGACTTTAGAATAGGATAGGTTTAACAGAAATAACTATTACGGAAATAAGAGGCTGCTAGCATTGAGAAAACACTGAACTCGAAAGAAGGAAAATATCAGTATTATATGTGGAGCGGGTTTTGGATGTCTTTGAAGCTAATGAAGAAGGACTGTATTAATAAAAACAGTCAAAGGAATGGTTAGGGGATTTCGAAAAATGGATTTTGTGCTGAAAGAGATGCAGAGGATTTCACGGAGGGATGGAGTAAAATGATGTGGGAACTCTTCGTCAGAAGGAAATACCGTCGATCAGGTCATTTATATGAGTAATCACTACCACTATGCAGCACTATTGTATGAGAAAGTAGGGTGAATGGGAGAAATACTAGTGGAAGTGAAGAAGGCTATTTCTGACCAAATGGCTGGAGAAATGATTTTGACAGGATGGACGAATACTAAACAGAGGGTGATAAACACGACTACCTGAAGACTACGGAGTATGGCGATCTATCAAATTCGTGCAATTATATAGATTGCAAAATATTGAAAAAAAAGTGTATCGACTCAAGAATAATTATGAATCATCTTTTAAGTTAAGCGAGGAACTATTGCTCTTCGACAGAGATGAGTTTAGTTGCAGAGAGTGTAGAGTGTGCCACCCGATCACAACAGTAAGCGATCTGATTTTAATAGTTTCCAGTTTTACTACGTACAGATAACAGTCTCTCTGGACACTCTCCCAGACGTATGCCCGTGAAATGAAATGTTCACATTGCGTCTATTTTTTCTGTTTTACGGTTTTAATTAATCAATATGTCTATTTCCAAATTAAGAATTATGTTTTCTGCATTTCGATGTAGAAAGTGGAACGATTAATCACTTTAAAATACCAATAAAGATAGCAGTTGACCTATGGTTTTGTTCAATAGATCCTCCATACGAACACTGTCCTCAAGCCCTTTCTCGTAAAGGGCATACTTATTCTTACTTTCTCTACATTAATAGTATTCTTAAAACTATCCGTGAGATGATCGTCCTAAGCATTCAAAAGTGCTTCGAATTTTACAAATGAAATAATTGTAATTCGTAAATAGAAGATATTACTTACTAAGAAGAGAAGAATAGAAGATAAGATAAAAGTAGAAGAGATTAATCCTATGTAATTAAGATGACAAATATTTGTTTCGAAGAAAAATGCAAATTAAGATAGAAAATATAATAAGCAACGTTATCACGATTTATATACAATTTTTTATTAAGGTGGCGGACGTGTGTTAAAAAAACTTACGTGAAAAACGACGCTTTACTCATTAAAGTTTAAAATTTTTCCCCTAACCAACAACGCTAGAACACGTTAAACAATACACGAGACACAGCTAATTTAAAGTGCTGCATGAATTTGACTTACTAATAAAATTGGCAAGAGTATTCCAGATCTCAATGACGAATACCGTAGCACAAATTCGGATTCAGAACTTCTTGAGAGTCCTTAATGGCTAACCATCTCAAGGAAACTGAAGCGAGGGAGATGGCTAGGCCCAACTTTATTCAATATGGGTTTAGAATATGTTACAAGGAGGCTATCTAGAAATAGTAGACCTACTAATATGCACTTCAACAAATGAACCCAGATTGTGGCATGTGCCGATGATATCAATGTGATGTTACGAAATGAGAATGGAAAGGAGGATGTTAAGCCATTCACGAAAACTAAGAGGTGTAAACAATTAATATACCTAATAATAATAATAAGAAGAAGAAGAATCTAGACAAACAAAGTTACAAATAATGAAAAGGATTGTTCCTTTTCACACTTGTATTCAGTATTAGGCTATACAATTATTCTTCGTATTGTTTAAATTAGCAGCCATCCTTACTATTTCTTTTATGAATTTGCTAACTGCTATAATTTTTTATTGTTCGACTAAGCTTTTCGTCATTACTGAAGAGGTCAGTAATGACGAAAAGCTTAGTCGAACAATAAAAAATTATAGCAGTTAGCAAATTCATAAAAGAAATAGTATACAATTATTGTTAATTTTCGCATGGAAGAGAATTTTCGAGGACACTAGCAGCAGAACTCGCTCACTGTTTTTAACGAAATACGTTTATTATTACATAAAATCAGATTAATACGTTTTATTTTTTTAAGAATTTGAGTAAAGTTCTTTGTAAGTATGAGTCTTAGCGTAGCATAACCCTCTCCCAAATAGACAGACAAAAGTTTGAGTCAAAAATGAGAAATCTCTTCTTTCATTGAGTTGCGTAGGGCGGGTTTCAAGAAATAAGGAGAAGTATTAAGACAAATCTTACGTTACCCTGCTAAAAACTTTTAAATCAAACGATATGTACAGAAAGCAAAACTAAAGATGTAGGACTACTTGTAAGCTTCCTGAGCTGGAGAACTCGCTCACTATTTTGACCGAAATAGCCTTCCAATTTTGTAAGTATAAAAAAAAAAAATACGAAAACTGCGATCACTCAAATATTTTTTAGTAAAATAATAATTGTAAAGCAGAGAGTCGTCCAATAAACACTAAAAATTCCAAACATTGATTTTATGGAAGGTTTTATAGTTAAGTTTTATAGTTAAGTTTTTTATGCATTCTTTTTATAACCATAATGACAAATAAGTTATTCCTAGCTTTTAAGTTTACATATGTTTCCATAGATATGTATTCGCCTGTAACTAATACTTTTCACAAACGTACATAACTGGTAACAATATATAAAGTTTTTTTGTAAACATAATTAGAAACATTTTGAAGGAGGTCCAAATTTGAAAGGATTGTACAGAAATATTAATGCTCTCAGATTGTGAAAGATGTCAAGTTTTATTTTAAATAAAATTCCTTTTAATTTTATCTCCCACGTAGAGTTCGGTTTTGCCCCGCATTGCCCCTATAGTTAATATATTTTCATAGTAAACGCTACATTCGGATTTGGACTAAAATTCCTTTCAGGCTTTTAGTCTGGCACCCGGCTGGAATGTTACAATGTTTTTCAAATTTTTGGTCTACTTTTTGGCCCCTGGCATCCGAGAAGTTACAAATTTCCAAATCGAAATTTTTTCAAAAAATCCCCTTTAATTTATACCCCACATAGTTTCTTGCTATATTTACAATAATTTGACCTCCTTACATTTTTGCCTTCTGCTCACATATTTGTTAGGGAATCAATCTCAAAAACAATAGGCGATCTGTATGGTAAAAGTGTTGACACGTATGCCACCTTCTACGAAAGTCGGTTGATTCACTCAAAGGTAATCGTAAGACTTACCCCGATAGACAGTCAATACCAGACGGTCGAGTTAAATGTGAGGACTAACTTTGCTCGTACAATCATAAGCCTACTAATGTGGCCAATTCTGTGCTTTGGCTTTCAAATCTGGGTATTTACGACGAAATCTAAAGAAAATATATATTACCTTTGGAAGGAAAATCCTTAGACAAATATTAGGACCGGAGAACGATACTGGACTCTACAGGAACAAATTCAATCATGAATTGTACCATAAGTATAAGAGAATGCGCTTGTCCGAATTTGTTAAGGCTGAGACAGGTCGATCATCTAACAAGAATGAAAGAACGTAGAAACTTAAGACGTCACTACATGGCAAATATACGCCCTGTGTCATCTAGTAAACCAAGAGGCCGATCAAGAAAAATATCGTAGTAGGGAATCGAGAAGATACGAGAGAATTGGGAATAAGGAACTGGAGGAGAGCAGCTGTTGACAAAGGAGTGGAAGCACAACTAAAGGAGGGCACCCGACTTCGGGCTGTAGCGCCAGTAATAGTAGTTGGCAGTATGTACGGCTATGACATGTCTCTGTATGCTGAAGGTGTTTGCCACACCGCTTTAGTGTCTAGCAAATATCCGACCTGCCACACCGTCAAGCAGATAAGAAAAGTATCAGATAGCAAAGGATGAACGTGAGTATATTGCCACACCGGAACCGCACTGGACGGTAAATGACCTTGAGAACTGGTATTGTTGACCACTGACGTAGAAATGACGACCATCCCTACCTTTGCAATCTAATTTTTGGATTTTTGGATAAGTGAGGGCCAACAGTGTATAACACGTGGATCGCGTGCTGTGTTCACTGAATTCGGTCCGACCGATGCTCGATGCTCTCTCCACCACTGGAAGGCAAGAACACTGCGGGCGTATGCCATACACTGTACCTATATAAAGTATGACATTTCTGTTTTGTTATAGTTGTTATTGCTTTAGTGAAACGTATTTACCTTGAATGGTATAGCTATGTCACATTTTGACATTAATTAATGATTCCAGAGTGGGAGGTTTTTATAAGTTTTTTTCCAAAATAAACTCATTTGTTTCACTATAAGATCTTAGTATTATAGAATTGTATATATATATATATATATATATTTAGTTTTTGATTTAGTTTTTATAGGTTTTTTATTAAATAATATTTATTATTGTTTGTTATCTGTGTATGTAGGCCTACCTGAAGAGTTGACAAATTACTCGAAATTCAGTTCGAACATGTAGGGTACTAAAAATGTTCATTGTGTAAGTAGCCTATACATCAATAAGCCCTAGGCATATCCAGAAAATAAAATAATAACTATTTCTTTGTTTGTGTGTATATACTTGTGATATGTATAATGTCCTAATCTTTTGATGTATTGTTTTATTAACGAATCTTATTTAATATATCCATTTATATCATGTTTTTGTGTATAACGATCACTTGTAACATGTTTTTCACATTGGAAATAGTCTTTTTTTAGGAATACTACTTAGTATGACTTTGTTTGTGTTTAAGTTATTAAAATATTTTCAATGATATTTATACATTAATTAAACACCCTTACAAATTTAAACTTAGTGGAAAACTTAGTGCACAAACAGAAGTGCCCTTTTCAAATTCTTTGCAGTTTAAAATGCTAATTTTTCAAGTCTTTAGCATGAATCACGATGGTAGTATCAGATTCTGATGAAAGTGTACGTGAGGCATTATACCGACGGGAGCGTTTTAGCAGGATAGATTTATTGCACGTTTTAAAAGTAACTCTAACAACGCATACCCGCAGCCCAAGGTCAGTTAATGCGTGGTCGCGGTGTCGCAAATTACCCGTGTCGTTCCCTTACGACTAACCCTTTTCCAACTTGCTTACAGTCTGTAAAATGAGCGGTGGCGGTTGGGACAGGCCAGACGGACTTTCACCCTCACTAACACACACGCAGCGGTTATACCTGCCCCTTGATGGCCGCCGTGACTCATATACTGGACATTTCTAAGCGCAAGAGCATTTTTTTTACTGTACTAACAAATTGCAAAACCGTTATTGTTTTTGAATTCTGCGCAAAATTCTAAGAAAAATGATACCAAACAACAACTATCAACAAGCAGTCACTGTCCTTTACAGTCATAATGAGGTCATTATCCTGTTATGAAGCACTATTGTAATCGCATGTCGTCTGTTTACAAACAGATAACATTAGTCGTGGTTCAAATTGGAGTGCACATTGCCATTTCCTCTATAACAAATAACGGAAATGAAAGGACATTACTCATTCATACCCAAATAGTCGCGATGATATATAATGCGACACGATACTCAATAGATTAGTCTAAGTGAAAGCTGAGTCGAGAGCGGTTGTATCGTTCGTGGTCGTGGTGCAATCTCTGTAAATTAGTTTGTTTTAGTTTATGAAGTTAAAGGTGCAGTGCCGTGGGGGGCGACTCGAACTCGGCAACTCTAGTAGCAAAAAATAAGGTTGGGGAAAAGTTAATCCCACGCACGAATTCGGCAACTCTCTCTTCAGGTAGCAGAAGCAAGGGGGTGGGGTCATCTAAGGCCGATTCTCTGAGGCGACCTTGAGTCATCGCAATGCAGGCAGGAGACAATACCGTTGGATTTTCCAAGTCTTGCTAGAATGCATTAGTCACTGTGGAGAGGCGTTTACAGGTCAGTCGGGTGGGTGACACCTAATAGTTAATACTTATGGTAGCATAGATCTACAGTGTCAATTTTCTAAGCGTGCTGTTAAAGTGATATTTGTTTTATTTAGTTATTTATTTATTAAATATTGAGAAATGGAAGAGAGGCATGTGTTACAGACTATTTTTAGTGAGCGCGGTAATGTTCACCTCATGTGCAATAATTTTAAATTCAAGCCGTATCGCTTTGTTAAAGGGACAGAAGAACGTGGATGGAGGTGCTGTGGGAGAAACTTTATGTGTAGTGTTAAACTTTTTACTGTAGGTAGCGAAAACTTATTCTCACGCCTAGAAGGTATTCACAATCATGACCCATTTCCAGAAAAAGATATAAATAGGAAATCAATTTCAAACTCAATCAAAAGGAAAGGTGAAAACTTAGATGAAAGACCATCTAAGCTTATTCGGAAGTAAATAGGTGACACTCCGTCAACCGTAGACACACTAACGAGACACGATGTCAGATTGATTAGAAACAATATGACTCATGCTAGGTTAAAGAGCCTGCCAAAACTACCTAAATCTGCAACTGATCTCCAGTTGGCTTTAAATCAAATGGACATAACAACCACAAAAGAAGAAAATTTTCTTCTAAAAAATGACATAGAAAAAGGTTTTGTAGTTTTTTCAACAGATTCGTATCTAAAATATCTATGTGAATAGGAAACTTTTCTGATGGATGGCACTTTTGAGTATGCGCCAAAGCATTTTCAGCAGATATTTACTATCCACAGTTATGCGGGGGGTTCTTATATTCCACTAGTATTCAGCCTGCTGAAAGACAAAAAGAAAGACACATTTCAATATTTTGGAGTTTCTAAAAAATGAATGCAAGAAGAGGAAACTTATTTTTAAACCAAATACTATAGTTATTGATTTTGAAATATCAATACCTACATGAAAGCATCAAGGCGGCCTTTCCAGAAATCAAGATCGTTGGCTATCGATTTCGTGTGGCTCAAGCCTGGTAAGTTCAACTACTAAATTTTAATACTTTTCTACGGGATTCAAATTTTATAATTTACGCTATGTTCAAGGGAGTAGCAACAGTTATGGACGTTTATTTTTTTGATTCAACATTTCTGTGAACACCCCTGTTGTTATAATTTTTTTATGGAACATGTAATGAAAACATGTTTTACTCATGGTGTTTTTCTGCCATGAACAGACTAACACGGATCCAACGAGGAACCAACCCGTTTTATAGTTATTGAGATCCAAATATATTTACTATAAACCTGGCCGCCATTTCGTTTAGGTCAAGGAATATCTTAAATCTAGCTTAAAAATATTTATGATATATCTGGGCCTTTAAAATGATACACTACTTGACTGCTATTGAGAATTTCTTTTTTGTAAAAATTATAATTTTGAGTGAAAAACCAATCTTTAAATATTGATTGAAATCTAAATATTGGAGTTCCTCTATCTTCAACGTGGTAAGGTATGGGAAAAAGATGGGGGACATAAATTTATTTCATTATGATGTGTAACATTTTAATATGACATGCATAGAATTTAGAAAATAAATTTATCTGAAGATTATGTTATTTTACCTAAATTTCAAAGTAATTATTATAAAATACATATGCATAAAAATAACTGATGTAATGGAAACCGGTAGCATAATGGCCCGGCAAGCCAGAGACATTTATTTTTCTCGACAAAATTATTGAAAAATGTCCTTTGCCGAATTTCATCAAAATCGGTGGATTAGTTCCTGAAATCTAGCCCGGAATGACGGACGGATGGACGGACAGGTCTTCATCACTGAGATTAAAAAAAAAAGATCTTGTTTAAAATTAAATTTTATTGCATGTAACTATTGCTATTTAATACAAATATATAACTATTGCTATGTAATTCAAATGAAAATAATAAAAATCAATCTTCTACTTGATTTGTACAACCATCTACATGTTGGTAAGTGTTTGGATGCAGAATTTAATTACAAATTTAAAAAAATTAATTTTTTTTATAACAACCATCTACATGTTGGTCACTTAAATGCAAAATTTGGTTCCAATCCGTTCAGCCGTTTGACCGTGATGAGGCCTCGTAGCGCGTTCAAGCTTTGATACGTTCCTGTTGTTACCGGGAAACAGAACCTATATAATTCAAATTGATATTACATTTATCATTAAACTTAATACAATGATACTACCTACTAAGTACCGTATATATCATAGTTATTTTTACAAATTTTTAGAAAACGTAATCAACTAGCTGAAATTGAATTCCCGATAGTTTCGGATTTCTTACGAAAAGAATATATCGATTGCAATCAAATATATTGATTCATTTCATTTCACTCAATTTCTTAGTTCACTAAATTTATTTTTTGCGTTTCAGGTGGCGAAAATACAGAAACTAGGTTTGGCCACCGTATACAAAAGGAATGATGACGAAAAGGGCCAGTGGCTGCACTACATGTTTGGGTTAACTTATTTGAATCCCAAAGACGTCCCTGAAGTCTTCAGTGACTTGATCAGCATTCAACCACAAGATGAAAAACTCACCAAATTTGCTGATTATTTAACCGAAAACTACATTGATGAAGAAGGACCTGCAATATTTCCACCAAACATTTGGGCAGAAGATTCAGCTTCATTGTCGAGGACAACGAACTCCTGTGAAAGTTTTCACTCAAGGTTCAATGCTGCATGTGAATCTCTTCATCCCAACATCTATAGGTTCGTCAGAAGTCTGAAGGATGAATAGATCGACACGTACATTAGAATAAACAGCGCGAAAAGAGGCCATATAATAAAAACAGACTCGGACACTAAAAAGAGGCAAGGATACATTCAAAATAAATTAGATCAGCTCATAGGTGGTGATATCACTAAACTACAGTTCGTAAAATGTGTTTCGTACGTAGTAGCTGCGACAAAAAAATAGGACCCCTGTTTATACTTGTGAATAGTTGTTTTTAAAAATATTGTGTGATATTTTAATACGTAATAGTAAGTATTATTATCCATTTACTAATTCTACTGCACCCTTTGTGACTGGTAGCATTATTTATTACGGTTTTTATTACTTTTACTGTAAAAAAGTTTTTACTTTGAATCGATTCTTTCTGCTTAACTTACTTTAATAGTGCACTACACTACTAAGTTTTAATAGTGGTTGTAGAATCTTTCATTGTTATGTGCTTACGTTTGTATATTTTTATTACTCAAACTTTTTCGTGATATTTTCGTATGTGCTAGTAAATAAGCAGCATTTGTTGTAGTAAACTGATAATACAGTAAAATTATGATTGATCTTCATTAAACATGTTTTAGTACACAACATTTTTGTTTTTCTTTACAAACCAATGAATGACTTAAAATAACTGCAACTTTTTGTTACACGTGTTATAGTTAGATTTTTTATGTGAGTGCGCAAACTCTTTAGACCACGAAGTGCACTTGAGATAACATCTTGGGTATTGCAGGATATCCATTTTTAACACATCTACATATCAATACAGGTGGTACAAATTCAAAGAAAACTATAAAGACACTGTATTGGTACGTGCAATGAACTGGCCTAGATAATAGATAAGAGAAGAGGTTGCATTGCAGTGTATTTGGCTGGGAACTTCGTGCCGCTGTGATTTTTTAAACTTGGTACTGCAATGAGGCGTCCAGTCCAGTAAATTTAAATAAAAACCTATTATAACTTTTGATGGTTAAAACAGAATTAAAAACTATTTTACAAAATATTTGTTTTAATTTAAGCTTTATAAGGACGAGACTAATTTATTCCTAGTATTTTTTTTCTATCCCTTGCGCTAGTCACTTTTCTTGGAAGTAGGCCTTTACTCCCCTCCCCTCCCCCAGTTGCCGAGTTCGTGTGTTTGCTCAGGGGACGGTTTTGAGACCGTTGCCGAATTCGTGCATTTGATTTTACCAGAGCGGGTAGGTAAAAGTTGCCGAGTTCGTGCAAGCCCCAGTGTCGTTGCTATCTCTGTAAATTAGTTTATATTTTAGTTTATGAAGTTAAAGGTACACTTCCGTAGTGTTACTTTTCTAGTCTTTGTACAGGATCGCTTATTATAATGAGTTCGGCCTTAAAGCGTCAAGTGTTACATACTCAAGCAAGAACAATGGTAGCTTCCGTGATCGAATATTTTTCTAAAGAAAAAGAAAACAATGGACCTTTGATTGACATAAAGAAAGTCTTACAAAGAGTGGCCGATGCATGTGGAATTTCACTTAGGGCAGCTTAAAGAATAAATGCTGAAGTGCGCAAAGTACGGAGCGCCAGTCAAGACGGTGAAGAAAATATTGAATTAATGGACGAAGGGACAGCTCACGACAATAACGATCGAGAAAACCACGAAGAGAGTGTTGTTCTTCATACGCCAAAGAACAGGAAAAAGAGGAAATGTCATGTAACTGGACTGGATGATTTTAACCAATCTGCTATTCGTCGCCACAATCATGAAATGTACAGAAGAAAAGAAGTCCCAACTGTCTGAAAACTGTTACCTTCTCTCCAGGACGCAGGATTATTCAGTGGCTCACTTCCGTCGCTAGCGAAGGTATTGAAGGAAATTGGGCTTCGATATAAAAAAATCAACAACAGAAAAGTATTAATGGAGAAACCATCTGTAGCCCTGTCAAGATGCCGATTCCTTCGGAAGATGCAAAACATAGATATGAGTAAGACAGTATTTTTAGACGTAACATGGATAAATGAAAATATTAGGAAAGACAAAGGTTGGAGAGACGACTCAGTTAAAGGTACTCTGGCAACTCCATTAGGAAAGGGGAAACGACTAATAATTTGCCACGCAGGAAGCCAGCTTGGATGGATAAAGGCACCACCTTTAGTGTTTCAATCAAAGAAGACTGGAGACTATCACGAAGATATGAACGCGGAAGTTTTTGAAAAATGGTTGGTTCTTCGACACCCTGCTCCCAGCTATTCCACCTGGCTCAACGATTATTATGGACAACGCCCCATACCACTCTAGAGTGAAGGAAAAAGCACCAACATCGTCTTCAACTAAGGCTGATATGACAAACTGCTACAAGGACGAAAGATTCCCTTTCCTGACGATTATCATAAGCCTGAGCTTTATGAGCTTATCGTCTCCACAAACCACATCAGCCAACGTATGTAATTGATGCCAAATCAGCAGAACTTGGATTTAAAGTGATTCGCCTCCCACCATACCACTGCCAGTATAATCCGATAGAAATGGTATGGGTTTACCTCAAAGAATATGTGAAGGAAAGAAACGATACTTGTAAGATGAAACATATAGAAAATTTGTTCATGGAAGCTATTGCCACGTTCAGTGCCGATATGTGGAGTAAATATGTCAAGCACGTGAAAAAGCTGATTGACGACGACTGGAGGAGTGAGCGTCTTGATGACATTAGTGTTCAAGAGTTCATCATTAACTTGGCATCAGGTGACTCAGAGAGTGAGTGCGAGAGTGATACTAGCGAAGAATACGACTTCAGCATCGCTCCTCTCCAGTAAAAGCAGTAAGTGAAGACTCATGAATCTGGTGTAATAATACTAATGTACCATTAATTTAAAATGTTAATGTTTAAGTTTGCATGGTTATGGTTACATTTTCTTACATAATTGTATGGTTATTATGCTTATTCTTATTTACATGAGTTATGCTTATTCTTATTTATTATACAAGAAGTATTAATATCACCAATTATAATTGGAGGGTAGTCGCATTCTGTAATATATTCTCAAAATCATTTCAAAAATTATTATAGGTTTGTTTGCATTGACGATAAATGTCATACAAGGAAAGGTTAAAGTTATTATTACTAAGATTAAGACTATTGGTAACATGAATAATTTCGGCTGTAGGAAGTAGGATTTATTGTTACTTATGTAGATAAGTAAATAATTTGATAAAATTAGAATTTGAGTGTAATAATATTTTATTTTTTTTATTTTTCCACATCAACATTAGTCGCTTGATCAGATTTTTATAGTTTTGAAAACAGAGAGATTTGTCTCAATTATGTCGTGTTTAGACTCGTTTTTCTTAAAATTTCGTGGAGGTTACAAAAATGGTAATTTCATTTGGCATTAAAATCAAATTAAAAAAGTTGTAATTATTTAGTGGACGGCACACTTTGCGATACATACCTGCGACGCGCGGGCCGGCTGTGAGTGTGCGTGCGTCAGTGAGGGCACCTCAGGCAGTCTGGCTGGTCCCAACCGCCACTGCTCATTTTACAGACTGTAGTCAGTGTGACATTTCACCGACAGTTCTAGATTCTGAAACGGTGTGGCAAGTTACCTCCACGCGTCTCTAACAGGACTACTCTAATACCGGATGCAGCATAGTATTGTATTTACGGCGTTTTTATTACAGTGAACTCGATGTATAAAAGCCTACTAAGTTGGATAAAATAATTTCATAAAAAACAATATTGTCCACAGGTTGGACATTTCCATATCCGGAATCAGGTATGATTGCTGGAAGCCATTACATTCTTGTGGAAATCGCTTTTCCTAAGTAGTGTAGCTGACGACCGTCAGGAGAAAAAAACAGCAGGGTTCATTACGTTAGCGACAGGTAATTTACGGCCTTAATCCCTCGCCGACGCCAAACCGTGTTGTGTAGTTGATAAAATGAACACCTTCCCTCCAAAATGAGATTTATTCTAATTTTAACAAATTTTCAAAATTAGTCTGAAATTTTCACTAGTTTACATAATTTGACGCGTGTGTTTTCTAAATCGTACAATTTAAGGTTGCGTTCTCAACTAATTAACCTTCATTTTCGCTGATTGCTTTCCTTAAACGCAGGTGAGTTTACAAAGGGATACAGTTACGTGCGCGAAAAGAATTCTTTTGTCGTTTATACGTAGTTGATAACAAATTATGATAACGCAAATTTTATTCAATTTTTCCCGTTTACGAATCACTTACCCATGCGGAAAGCATTCTACTTAATTCCACAGTTTACCAGCTTGTTAAACTGTAATATTCTTTCATGAATATTTAACGCGTGTTCTCTTCTTATCGTTCTGATTAAGCTTCACCACAAGAAGTGTGGAGCGTTGGGCTAACTGTCAAGTTTTTAACTACTACAGACTTTAAATTTGATTTGTCTGCAGTGACGTTTAAGGCGTTATTGTAATTTTATAGGCAATAATTTCTACTTCATAATATTAACATCAAGAGTAAAATATTACTATTAGAATATAACTGTAAATTAATTATGTCTGAATGCACACAGTAGTGAACCATTAAAACGATGATTTCATACGGGCTATAATCATCTTAACTGTAAATAAATTAATAGTTTACTTGTGTTTGCTATAAATATTTGGTTGTGACAACTCTTCCAGTTGGTCTGTACACGTTTAAGAGCCAAATTATTTTTTTATTTAGTTTTGATGTTAAGAAACAAAATCCACCTTTTATTAGTTAATAATTAACATTTTATACTAACAACATAACTAAAAAATGTATTTTTGAAAAACCGAATTCCGAGTAGAGAGATGGCTACTCCACTATAACTACTGTTTAAATAGGCTACTTCTAATTTCAGAAGAACTGCAAATTGCAAAATAGGTCCTAATGAAAAGTTGTTCAGAACAAATTATTAATGACGTAATTAGTGATGTATAGTCACGGAATGTTTACATTTATAGAAATAATAGCCTATTATATTCTGTTACTTTCGGCCGATACAGAAATAATGTACCTATGTAAAATAAAGTGTTCACCGCACGGATGGATAGGGCAAAGTAATGCATCCTTTTAGCTTCCTGTGCCGTCTGGGCCATTGTTTCAAGTCCCAAGGTCCAGGGTTCAAACACCCGCGCCGTACGCCTTCTCTGCTCACTGGCTTCTTAGAAAAGTCATTCCAACAAGTAGCAAACATGGTTTGAACCGTTCTGCGGAACTGACTTTCAATGTTAACATCATAAACAAACGTTTTTTCATGCATTTTTTGCCTCGAGCCTTTCCCAGTGTTCTTTTTAGGACTGGTACAGAACGAGGATATTGAAATAAAACGAAACCGTCTATTAGACGGGCGGCCAGTGGGCCACAGCACTGTGTCTTACACGTAATTGACATCATGTCATAAATTAATTGCCTGTAATAATTTAATTTTAGCTTTCTTTAGTGTTTTTACTCTCTGAGTTACATCTTAATATGCCTAATAAAACCTAATAAAGTTGCAAAGTCGTCGTGTTTTCAGCATGTTGTTGCGGCCTGTAAAAATTAATAAAATGACAATTGATGTGTTCTGTGATGTTCTTTAGTTTAAAAACAGTGACAAATAATTGACATAATTCAGTTAAAAAGTAACACAAAATAAGAGACACACTTGTACTTTACTAGGACATCAATATATGTTCAAATCTGGCAAGAAACCTACAGTCAGATATTCCCTAAACATGAAATGCCGCGAAGAGGGTTCTCACATGGGAGAGAAGTTTAATACGTTCTACGCGTGCTCCTACTGTTGTTCCAGCAACGAAAACATTCAATCTATAATGCATTTAGAGTGACAGCTGTTGTACATACTCGTTTATTTTTCGAATTATTTATATGAATGTGTTGATCAGCCGTAGTTCCCGGTAACTGCAGTACGCCGACGAACACAGTAATTGTCTGCCGGGTTGTTAGGCCGTCGTACACAGTTCTCTGTTATTGACAAACGCTTCGGTCCCACCATCGGAGGCCATCATCAATGTCTAGATTGGCACGGTGTCCGCCAATTCACTTCAGAGATGAGGTAGAAACTATGTGTTTACCTTTTTTTTTTTTGGGTTGTTTGATTGAATCCGAACCAGTTGGGCCGGACTCGGGCTGTTCTGGGGCAAGCCCCCTTCAGCCAGATGGTATGTGGTATGGGAAGTGTGGGGTGACGTACGCCATTGCTGACCGGCCGTTGAGAAGGTGGAGGCACGTAGATGGGAGTGTAGTGCATGTTGGGTTTATTGTATGCATGTGTAGTTGGTAGACAGGTGTGAGAGAAAGAGGTAGATGGAGGCGCCCATCAAGGGTGTTTGGTGATATATTTATTTCTTTCTTCATTTGTTGTTCTGTTGCAGGGCGGCCAAGACAGGGACGTGTAACGCAGGTCGCCAAGGCTGGTGGGTGGCGACAAGGTCCGCGTTTAGGCGGAGGACACGTAATTGTGGATTAAAAAGCCGGGAAGTGGGTGATAGGAAATATTTTGTGTGTGTTCAAGAGGTTGATCGAAGATAGGGTTTGGAGTTCTGCGTTCGGGTGACGTTAGTGTATTGTTGGGTGTTTAAACTGCATGCGCGTTTTTGTCTCTGACCCTGGGGGTTAATGGAAAAACATGAAAGAGAGATTGTTATGGGTGAGGTGTTTACCTGAGAAGGCCCACTTTTATAAACTTTTGTACCAGCACGATCTAAGCTAGAAAGCAGTATCAACCAATCAGCATCAAGTGCTATCTGATTGGCTTGGGACCACAGCATTCCAGATCAAAAAAATTGGGCCATCTCAGGCAAAACACATAGTCTCTACCTGATCTGTGAGGTGAATTGGCAATCTAAACACTGATGATGACCTCCGGTTTGTCAATAACGACAGCTGTGGACTACTGCCTAACATCGTAGGGGGGGGGGGACAGCGGTAGATAATAATAATTTCAACAATGTTGAAGCCGGCCATGAAAGCTTAAGAACAGTAATTAAATGTATAGACTACTAATAGTAATAATACTAATTTTTTAACGAAGAGAAAAATACGTAATGCACCATCAAGGGTCTGACCGTGTACAGCTCTCTGATATGTCAGATCCCAACCGTCTAAAAAACTCCCCGACCACCTCGGAACCGCTGATCGATGGTGCCTCTGCCATGCCCCGCAGAGCTTGCATCCCAATTTCTCATCTCTCTGTGGATTACATTACATAATGAACCTTGCTCTCGCTTCTTTGCCTTCAGCACCTTCTCGATGTAGGTAGAGACTAGAGACGCAGAGCTAGTGAATTTCACCCGCGAGCATCACTCCCATGATGTTATCTTGAGTTATTTTGCTTAGCTCCACTACAAGGCTTCTCCTCTCCGTTATACTTCTACCACAACCAAAGAAAGTGTTGTAGGCGTCATTTGTAGGCGAATAGCCATAATGCCAGGCTGGGCTCGCCACTGGCCCCTTCTTGTGGAGCTAGGCATTAAAACAGCCATGTCCTGTGAGAAATTGGGTGATGTCAGTGGCGTAACTACGGGGGGATCAGGGTTAGAACCCCTAAGGCAATTAAACATTTCAGTGAAATTTCATAAACACAACGTAGTCTTTTTCTAATCCAGTTACCTGTATTAAGGCTTATAAATAATTAAATGAGAAGAATCTTAAGCACCTCATTTGTCATGAGGAAAATGGGGAATCCAACTTTCAAGCTAGTCTCACCCCCCCTCAGAAACTAGTCTCATCCCTCCCCCAGGAGCAGCTCCTAGTTACGTATGCCAATGCGTGAGGTAATAATTCGTTTATTATTAACACCTGCGTCTGACCACTTGGCATGATTCAGATCAACCTCCCAGTCCATCTTCTCCTGGACTCCATTCCTCTGCGCGTTTGCCAGTGTTGCATAGTGAGCTCTCTCGCTTCTGCTGTCGCAGCTTCTTTTCCTATTTCGGCTTTTCTCCTATGTGCATGCTGTCTTTCAGTTGGGTGGAAAACAATATGAATTACGCCCGCAACCACAAGAATGACAGGTATGAACTGGTTATCCCGTGAGCAACATGTCTTTCTACTATGGCCATTCTCCTGCTTAAGCGCGTCAGTTCAGATTTCACTACCGTATAGGAGGATGGATTGTGTGACTGACACGAGAAGTTGTCATTTACTTGCCGTTGGTCTCCTACGTTTGCCATAAGTTTGTTCAGAGTGATACTAACCTTTGCAGTGTTATCGGAAGCCTACTAAATCTGCTCCCAGTTGGTGAGTTTAGTATCTAACATCACCCCAGGTTACGTCGCAGCCACCTTAGTAACAATCGCTCGTAGGCATCCGGGGTTTAGTGAGCAAGACCAGCTCTTTTTCTCAGTGGCTAAGTTGAGACCATGGTCCACCATCCAAGTGGATGAATACCCGTTTCATAATTTGGTTAAGTTTCCTTTGTGCGTTTGCAGTGTCAATGTGATCATCACCACATTGCCAGCGAGGAAGGAGTCTTCAAGCATATTCATGTGGAAGATTCCATCATAAAATATGTTCCCATAATAGATCCCATAACTGCTGACATTCAGCATAACTCTATTTAATTTGATCTGTGCCAGGTTAACGGACCAAGCCGCGACGAGTGCAGCCACACCGTCAGCGTATCCAACCAGACACGTCTACTCGGGCATCTCTATTCGCAGCAGACTGTCGTAGGCCACATTCCAGAGGTCCGGCCCTAAAACCGATCCCTGGGCTGCCCTAGACATGTTCACCATTCTCCGCTGCCCCTCCCTAGTGTTCAAGTAGTAGTAGTAGTAGTAGTAGTAGTAGTAGTAGTAGTAGTAGTAGTAGTAGTAGTTGTTGTTGTTGTTGTTGTTGTTGTACTGGTAATATAAGAGTTATAATCGTTCATTAAGATGGTGGAATGAAAGTCACTGAACAACAATAATTCAAGGGTGTGGGTTATCCATCGCCCAGAGATGTAATGTCACTCCTGAGCTACTTCAGACCAAAATTCTAATAATTTCTCATGTTGTAGAGTCCTTTAACTTCATTTTTTACGTTGTAGTTTCGTGGTCATTTTTTGCTTCGTTTTTCTGGTCATTACGTACGATTAATTTTTTTTAGAAAATTGTCTATCAGACCACTCTTGATTGCTTCATGTTTTTCTACCCCAATAGTATTTCGGAATCTGAGGCCTGCGAGGGTGATTTCATCACTGTCTCACCACTTGCCTGCCGTATGTTCTTGTTTCCCGTCTGATTTAATGCCGATCCCAGAAACCCAAGTCTGGACTCAAGCTACCCCAGCAACCCTAGCGTTTTCTTATTAAATATTGTATATACTATTTGTTTTTAGGTCTATGTGTATTTAAAAATGAATTTTTTTATGTGTACGTATTATTATTATTATTATTATTATTCCCATTTACTATGATAGCCACCGCATAAATTTATTATTTTAACCTACTAACATTGCTTTCCCTCATTATAGACATATAGACATTTAGCTGATAGACATACGCTTCTGAGGTTGTTGTCTGCATCGTCACTGAGGAAAGCACTTTTAAGTAAAAAATACATTTTTCTGTGTTCCAATTTTACTGTTTGTTCTCCATGATGCTAAACAAATGGCTTTGGAATATACAATAACAAACACACAATTGTTAAAAAGAATTTATTAATTTTATTCGTTATTGACACTAGCAAACCCGAGAGACGCAGGCTGCTATGTCAAGAAGGCAGCGTGTAACAATTAGTGGCTAGCTTTCTTAAATTCCTAAAGCTTATTACTAACCGCACGATTTCTGTCTTGGTCTATCCTGTAGGATTGTCAGACGCACGGTAGATGTGGCTAGAATTAGGCCTACGCCCCGCGGCTTTCGACTTCAGGATATAAAATAAACTGAACATGACTGTGTTTTACCTAGTATCCGGTACGCATTATGTCCATAAGCAGTAAGACATGGTAGGTGTGTCGCTGTGCCAATCTTGAAGCCAAAAGTGCAAACTAGAGATAAGTACGTTTACATAACTGTATTTCAACAAGTAATTACATCCGTAACAGAAGAAATACGGGTTGGATAATTGCAAAATCCGGTGGAAAATATTTCTTTACCGACTAGCAAACAGAAAATAAATAGTAGAAAGTCTGAATTAAAATACATAGTTGTATAACTCAAAGTGCAAAAACATTGTAAAAGGCTACGTTAAGATCGCGAACTGCAGCCAAAACGGAAGTGATGTCACATCCTCTGTGTAAGTTCTGCGAAATCCACCTTGCAGCTGCCAAATGTTCGTACGCTTCTGAGGTTGTCGTCTGCAAATTATTTTAAGGTAACGCTGTTTGGACCGTCCGTCAGTTGAAAGTATGGTAGTCGTTAATGTCAGCAAAACTGAAACACCGTATAACTCAGATACTGTACTGTTACGACTATAGTTGAACTTGTTACAGTTTGTAATAATTTAGAAATTACAGTAACTTGTTAGTAAGCCAACAGTCAGTACACACGAACACGCTCGTGTGTGTGTCTGTAGTGCGCATGTGCGTGATAGACAGACAGAGAGAGAGGTATTGAATAATAAAGAGATTGAGCACTACAAGGAATACCAGTTCCATGACCTTTGTAAAGACCTTTTATTGAGTTATCTAGATGAATTAAATAAAGGGAAACACTTTATTTCCTTAAAGTAGATGTAAGTAATTGAGACAAATAATTTATGTGATAAGATAGAAGTTATTTATACATGTAAAATGAGACGGAAGTATTGGATTAGTGTTTTAGTAATAAAAAACGGCTCTTCTACGTCAGGCCGTAGGCCTATGTACATATTTTCTGAACACGCAACAGGTGGCGTTCTCAGTGAATTCTTAGAAAACGGAAAATCTTTTCGTAAGAAGTAAAATACACCATCATAAAGTTTCTGTTGTCTGTATTCAACCGTTCTGCAATGCAGGAAACGTCCCCATGTTCTGTTACTTGGAGACCGTGTTAAGGATCACGAAGCGTGATTATTGAATTAAACCACCTTGTCTTTTTACTGTTCTCAAGTCTTCGCCGCGGTGACTCAATCCTATTGGACAATAAACACTTATTGACAATAAACACTGAACACTAGTTGACAGTGTAATCATTACGATATATGTAGATGGATATTTAAACGAAAGTAATTAGTGCAATATAAACATAATGTATAGCAATAGTTAAATGATTACATTTTACGAAAATAAAGGCATCATTTAAAAGATACTGGGACCAACATGAATTGTTATAACTAGTGAACGGTAAGCGGTATAGTCTCAGCTAATTCCGATTTTGTTGTGAAACGTTTGTGAAAATGTGACACTTGTACGTTAGGCTAGAAAGGTGACAGTGGACAGGTTATACGATAATAATAAAAGATGGATTGGACCTACAAAAATTTCTAAATGGTAAAAATATTGAGACATTAGGTATTTAAGTCAAAAAGATGCAAAACTGTCTTAAGTACATGAAGAAGTAAAGCAGAGCTCTGAGGTGGAAGAAGGTAAATAGAAATTCCAGGACACCATGGTTAAATTTATGCTGTACATTATAGAAGATCAAGATGAGTAATGATTTTTTGCAGTTATCTTTAATAGCTCTACCTGACAAAGTCTTCTTAACATCGTTAGAGTCGGGCTGGATTATATGAAGGAGAAACAGTGTAGATGTTGAAAGACTAGAAATCTTCCAAAGATTTTTTGGTAGGAAATAAAGTATCGTTGATAATATTGTTGCCCTCCCGCACTGACTGAAACAACTGTACTTCGCACCTAATTTTTCATTTCCTTGAAACTATTTTTAAATTCAAAATATCCAGAGTGGAATTTAGTATGAGGTTCCCATTTCCTTGCACTTTTTGTTTCAGCATTGAACTTTTAAAATATGACGGACAAAATAAATTAAGCCCTCCATCTTTGCTATATCAGCTAGCGCTGGTGCTTGGCAACTTTTTGAGAGGTTCGATTTGTCACACTAGTATAATTTCATAGTTACGGTGTGTCCGCTGTCTGTGTTTCTGCTTATCACGACACCATTCCGACATACGTTTCACAGTTTATGTTCTGCAACAATATAAAAATAAAATGATAAGTCATACAACATCTACACGACCAAGGTAAAACTTGAGTGCAGAAGGAGACTGTACACATGCAGTCAGTTGTTTCATGTTCCTTTGAACAATAACATCTGAAGATGGGAGTCAAGAGACAGAGATAAGTAGAAGGAAAAAGTCAAACCAACAAGGCATATTTTGCGCTTGCAACCTTTAAGTCAAGAGACATTCATAGCTAGACGAAATGAACATACACTACTATACGACCGATCCCCTGATATGTTAGTGAAACCTGGATATTAATTCAGAGAGGACTGAAACGTTTGAATGTGCATGAGAGGAAGCTCGTGAGGACGATCCTAGGCCCTGTATATACAGTAAAAGATATGATATAATCAGAAGAAAGGCGCACTCTCATTTCAACAAGCCAACAGCAGAAATATACGTACAATTGAGAATACTATGTTCTGGATCGGTCATACCGTGAAAGACATGCCGTGCCGTGACAATGAAACAATGCTGAAAAGAGTTATTATAGGGAAAAATGGAAGACAAAAATTCAAAAGGGCGTGTATGGAAAAGATGGGAAGATGTTGTTGCGGCGGACGCGAGAGATAGGAGATGGAAGGAGGAGGAGGAGTCTGTCTTCACACTGATGGCTGGATAGCGCATCGTTTCTTCAAGGAGATACGTT
The DNA here is from genome assembly GCA_034769895.1 of Magicicada septendecula. Lineage (NCBI taxonomy): Eukaryota > Metazoa > Arthropoda > Insecta > Hemiptera > Cicadidae > Magicicada > Magicicada septendecula. The sequence goes on from CM068367.1 coordinate 688,875,627, forward strand.
TGACGAGTGGATATTCAATTTGTTTTTTAAAGAAGAGGCCAGTTGAGGAAGCACTGTTGCCCAGTGACAAAGAGGGCTACGGTGTATTTCTTATTACAATGTAGTAAAAGAGAGGGCCCCTGTGTACTAACTCACACAACACAGCCAATTAGTGATACTTTTTGTATGTGATGTGAATTTATTTAAGACGCGATCATTCGCAAACTGTGAAACGTGACACAGAACTCCGGCTGCAGGTATCCTTGTGCATTCCTGACAGAGGCTCTTCTTCCATAATATGAATAGTTATGAAAGTATAAAGTGGTGATTCAACACGCTGGTGTAGTTGAGTTCCTCAATGTAGTATTTGTGTGGTTGTTTTTCAGTTTTAGTCGTTAGAGGGTCTGAAATATACCAAGAGTCGAGTCAACTTCTATAGACGCAATATATGGATCATTTTAGAGTAAAAATGATTGTTTAATGAGGGAGAAGTAATAAGTTTAAATAATAATAATAATTTTTATCTTCTCCCCGACCTGCTTACTCAGTTTTGTATTTATTCATACCTTAGAAACGTGTCTAAACTATATGGCTTACACGAGGGCGTGAAAAGGTCAGAAATCGTTGGATTTAAGTTAGAAAACCGTTAAAGAATGTGGAATATCGCAAGCTAAAAAGCTGTTGTGTTGAACCCATTTAAAACAAGACATTTTTTGAAGTGAAAACTTCTATAGACACGTTGGGCGATTTTTGGATGGGTAAAATCTTATGAGTTCGCGTCACCGACATGCTAATGCCAACATGATAATGTCGGCATGCTAATGTTAACAGTATATCTGTAGCTATTAAGTATGACGTGTTGCGCGTGGCCAGCAGTGAAAGTATAGATTATACTTGTGTGTAATACTATTATTTATACTATTTAACACACTTTTATCGTTTACGTACTTTATTTTGGAGTTTCTTACACTGCCGAATTTGCTATCGTGTGTTCGATCCCTAGCGCGATTTTTGGATGGGTAAAATCGTATGAGTTCGCGTCACCGACATGCTAATGTTAACAGTATATCTGTAGCTATAAGTATGACGTGTTGCGCGTGGCCAGCAGTGAAAGTATAGATTATACTTGTGTGTAATACTATTATTTATACTATTTAACACACTTTTATCGTTTACGTACTTTATTTTGGAGTTTCTTACACTGCCGAATTTGCTATCGCGTGTTTGATCCCTAGCGCGATTTTGGCTTTCCGTATTAACAATTAACGCAATACTTATGATCTGTTTTACATTATTTTTATTCTTATTAATTACTTATACTATATTATATGATATTTACGTAATTGTTATTTGTCCGTCTGGCTGTTAACTTAGGGTTTTTCGTCATGTCTAATGTCGAAGTATGTATTTTTAATAGTTTTTTTATTATTGTAAGATTGTAACATTAGTGCTGTGTATATGTATATAAGTAAAGTTAAATTGACTACGTGGAAAGTTTAATGTGTGTATACTGTGCATTGTTTAAATTGTGTTTTAGTTTGATCATTATTTTAAATGTTCAAATGTAGGATCACTGTGCAGTACAAAAGTGAGTACTAAATATGTTAATATTTTTATATAGAAAAATAAATAACATAAACAAAGCATGTATTTTCAAATATTTCCAATATTCGTATCAATATTTCCGTTTAAAAATTTGATATTATTTATTTTTTATTTTTGATATTTGACCTCTGCCATACATCATGCAATGAGTATTTCATAGTGGCTTAGGAGTTATCTTACTAGCGTGGTAAAACAAATTTCTAGTTGTTCGATAGTATTTTTGCCGCGGATTAGTAATTAATAAGTAAACCATATAAAAATGTATATAATTGTTGCTCGGAGTGCCGATAGATGTGAAAACCAGACTGAGGTTAAAGATTTTAATTTACAAAAAATTTTAATTTTTGATACTACAATTAATTTGAATATCCAAAAAAAACCACTGTTATTTCATAGTTTTAAGTTTTCACTTCTGTCGGCAGTCCTCAATGACTGCCTATTTTTAAATTTTTTTTAATTAAACAAAGTGCCTTTGAATAAATCTTGTTGTTTTACAAAGTGGAAAGAGAGTTGTTTTTTGTGTGACAAATTTCAGAGTTAACTGTGTGATTCGGAAGTTAATTGTATGACACAAAGGATCATTGTGTCCAGTCTGGCAGATATTAATAGAAATGAGGAGGAGAAGAGGATTCGGAGCTGTATCATCGATCTTTCGAGTCCAGAGTATATTGATGATCAAGCCCTGAAAAAAAAAGAAAAAGAATAAATCGGTAGCAGAACATCAGAACATTGGCTTTTATAAATGCTCACACACAGTCTCTCTCTCTCTCTCTCTCTCTCTCTCTCTCTCTCTCTCTCTCTCTCTCTCTCTCTCTCTCTCTCTGCACACGCACATACACGCGCGCGCGCACACACACACACACACTTATACACTATACATATATATATATATATATATATGTATACTGTATATTCATATTGAAGTAAATTATAAAGTCCTATACATCATAAAAACTCAAAACGTGTTCACCTTTTCAGCTGTTTTGTTTTCAATTTTGTATTTTTGAAAACTCAAGGCTGTCAACACCTGGAGGGAATATAAGGAACGTCACACACTTATTAAATAAAACGTTTTCTTTTTTCAAAAACGTTACCTAATATTATTTGTGGGAGTCGTTTGCTGCCTACGCACTTTAATATCAAACATTGCGTCAGCTACCAAGTGCAGAAAGTGCGTTGCAAAGGAGCCGCTGAACAGATATCGGCAGTTTTGTATTTTTTTATAGTTCCGCTTTGAGAAAAAAAGTTCTGTCGTAATATACAATAAAAATAGAATTTTTTTATGGATAATTAGTGTGAGTGTGACTCAACATAACTGTACTGTCTCCGGACCTACTGAATCATACTCTTTTCTTGACCAACTTGTACTGCCTTGAACTATACATTTTCGTCCACCAGAACACTCAACCATGTTGTTTCGAATTGTTCTGTTTTGTTCGAAATCACGCGGTTTTACTAATTTTAATTTGTCCGCTTGGTTCTCGGCCAATAACTTGGGCTGCTACGCAACAACAGGAAGTACTTGAACTGTCAATAGAACATACGCTATTTTACTAGCGTAGACGACCGTTTCAGTACATTGAACCACTTCGACGCAGCTACACTGAAACATGCATGTATTCTGTACTGTTAGTTTATTTCCTACGTAATGGAGGATTTAAATATTCATATAATGAAACAATTTTTCGTCGGCGTAAAAGTATGTGTTATTGGCGTTCCGATATCGAGATATTTGTTTTACACGCAATTGTGGATCGAAAATCTGAACAAAGTGCTGAAAGCCAAAACCAGACGATCCTTTAAATGTGTAAACAATGAAAGCCTGTGCACTTAGGTCTTTTAATAAATTTTCGTTTGTGGTGTATTGTAAACAATTGCGCCTATTCATCCGATTAAACAAGTTTAGTAAACTGTAAAAAATATATGATAAATAGTGTATTCCCGTTAAAAAAATTTAATTTTATTTAATCTCGCTATCAGGCATAACTTATCCGTATTAAAAACGTTCGTAGCAAAATGATATTGGAAACAATTTTACAAAATAAGATCTCGTCTCATAGTGTCCGAGGAAATTAAGACAGCATGTAGAGACAATACCCATTGGACCGATTTCTAAAAAGAGCGTTAGAATGTAACCCTATAGGACGGACACCTACTGGAAGATCTCGGAGAAGATGGAATATAGTCTTTGAGATCTGAACAGGCAAAGTGCCTAATTCCTGGTAGTCTAGAAGAAAGAGAAGACAATTTCACTCAGCCTTGTTAATTGTACTGACTAACACTGACAGAAAAGTTACGCAGATAAATTTAATTTCTGTTTTTAATGAAAAATATATTTACAATGATCGTCACATTATTCACATATCGTCAGTAATGTTCACATACAAATACCGGGTTTGTGTTTAGGAAGTTCAAAACTGTACGAACATTAAACTGCGTCGTACACATAAAAACATAAATTCAATCCAGCTCTGTGTTTATTTTTAAAAAAAAGTTAAAGTAAAAATTTCCGCACACTACACACTCCCGCATTCTCACTGTAACCTGGCTGAATCAGAAACTCCCTGACTCACCAGAATCACGCCACCATTCTGTTTCGTAACACTTGTTCTCAGAACTATCTTTCTCACCATCTTGATCAATCTGAATAATTTACTGCAAATGTCGTTTATCGATTTGTTAAGTGACTGTCGGTTGATACTACTTCCAAAATCTTCCACATAACTGGATATCTGATTGCTAGCATATTATCCTAGTAATGTTAAATCAACTTATCAAAAATCGTTCGTACAGAAGGTTTCTTGTTGAATGAAAGCCACTTTGATTCGAAATATGTTACTTCTGATAATAAAAACAGTAGGAATTATAGTTATTAGCGTAAATAAATTTTTCGTTTTAAGGAAACAATTAATTAATTATTGTCGTTTACTTTAAATGCTGTAACTGGTATTAACAGAGAGATCATAAAAATTTGTCGACTTCAACATTTGACCACAGATTGCAACACATATTCCAGCACGCACAGAGATGAAGGGAGAGGCGGCTCACCCCGAACGTCAAACACCATTATCGTCTTCAGGTAAAGAACCCCGTTTTCGTTAGGGTAGGCCGTTTGCCTTATACAATGTGATAATGATACCGTTATTCTATGTAAATTCGTTATTGAACATCTCGGCGTACATGGAATATGTTAAAAGAAATTATTTTCGTATGATAACAATGAATGTAATAACTATACTGCATAATAGAGCACCTCCTTATTATATCAGCTTTTAAAATACTGTAGGTATAGGAGGTTATAAAAATGTGTTAGGTCTTTCAACAGGGGCTTTCAAAAAATACATACATACATTTACCAATGTATAGATTATAAGTTAAATGTAGTCGCATTCATAAGCGAAGTTTTATATGTGTACTACGTTATTGACAACAAAGAAGTATAATGAAGAAATTTGTGTTAGTGGTTGAAATCACAATCAGAATGATCAATATTGCACACCACTATATAAAAATTATTCCGATTAGCGCTTTCAAGCTTCACAGCTCATCGTCAGATCAGGAATAGCTATTCCTGATCTGACGATGAGCTGTGAAGCTTGAAAGCGCTAATCGGAATAATTTTTATATAGTGGTGTGCAATATTGATCATTCTGATTGTAACAAAGAAGTAGTTTCTATGGAAACTCACCGGTTCCCATTTTCGATCACGCAGCAGCGATCGGCCGCAAATGTGCGACACGTCCTTATTAACATTTTCAGTGTTAAAACTAAAATTCTGATGAGCAGTCGTGGCGGACGCACATCAGCTCGTACGATTGATATTACTTTTCTGTATGTATTAAGCAGCGTTTCTTCACTTAGGTTCTAAGTAACGAGTACGGGCAAACATACAGAACTGCGTGAAGCTATGGAATTCGATAGTAAAAGTGACGAAGACGAGGATCGGTTCGTCCGCGTTCGTTTCCTGTGCGGTAGCAACTTCCCTAACAGAACTGATTCAGCAGAAACGTAGGCCATTAGGCGGCCGGATGGTGCAGAATGGATGGTTTGCAAATTTTGAATATACACAGGATGGTTAAGTTATACCGGTGTAGGCATTTTGCAGATGGCTTCATTTCAAGATTAAAAATAAATACTGTAGATTATATCTGAAAGTACGTATCGTATATTTTACGGTGCTGTAGCTATGGGGCGGAGGATGTACTGCGTGTGTGGGGAATGCGTGGTATATGCGTTTGTGTGGAACGTAGGCCTATATATTGGTTTCATTTTACAGCGGTGATGTTAACATCAACACAGAATGGGCGAGTGGTTTCAGAAATAACGTCCTCTTCTACCTTACTTACAGGCATTGAACTTTAAACATGGAACTTTCTTTCTTCGCCGCTCTTGTCAAGTTACTACAACTTCCAGCTCCTGTAATCGTCTGCAAGTCATCGAATTAACAATCGATTGACGGGCTCAAGATACCGTTGAAGACGTGTTGCATAGGTATCTGAAAAAGAGGTAAGTGATATTAATATAGGCTTTGTCCAAACATGGAGGTATATGCAAACGTATTTACTTACAACGTGACGTTCAGGCTCTCTCTCTCTCTCTCTCTCTCTCTCTCTCTCTCTCTCTCTCTCTCTCTCTCTCTCTCTCTCTCTCTCTCTCACACACACACACACACACAGATCTACTTTAGTTTTTATAATATAATTTTTCTTCACAGGCATTTATTTCGTTTTATTTACTTATCCTGCCTTTATTTCGTTAAACTGCTTTTTGTTCAGCATCTTCAGAGTGGATTCAAGGTTCATTTACAAGGTAAAATTTTTACTTGCTTATTTATTTACTTTGTTTTATTATTTCTTTATTTATTAATTAATTATTACATTATTTCTGAGGAGGTGGGTAAGTGTTTGTATATGTTGCTTAGATATGCTATGCCAAATTATAGTCTAATACCCATAAGTGATGAATTATTATATTTTGTATTAATTTAATACATATAATCAATATTAATTCCTCATAATAATGTATTCAGTGAAGACTGAATAGGCTACTTCGGTAACTCTAGTTCTGTGTCGAATCGGAGGTACTTGAAAATAAAAAAAAATTTATTTAGCACGAATTGCTTTTTACGTTGAGTAACATACGTTGTATCTAGTAATTCTAAGAGCTACGGGCACAGGGTCACATACACGCGCACGCGCGCGCGTTAATGAACACGACTTGCCTATGGTAGACCTGATCGCCGTACAGAGTTACTCGTTAATAACACGTCTGATTTGTATATAATTTTTTTACAGAAATGGGTGGAAGTGGAAGTGGACGACAGGTTTCCTGGTAAGCAGTGACGCCATTCATGAAAGTAATAACCGGGTTCTACTAGACAGCCGTAAGACATCCAACTAAAGACGTTTGCCATCCACGTGACCGTTGTTTAGCAGTTACTTTAATTGCTTCAACATAATGTAGTTGTTCACGAACTAAACTGTTTATTTGTCCTAACGGTTTCTGGTGTCATAAACGTTTCGTTTTTCCGAGTAAAACTCTGTTGAAGTTTCCAAATTAAGTGTCGTCATTGTAATGAATACACAATTCATTTCTTCGGGCGTTCCGTGGGGCAAATCGAATCAGGTCGTGCATTCAAATACGCTATTCATATTCGCCCGTTTCCAGAGAGATTACGTAGGCCTACTATGAAAGATACTACTCGATCTTCACCTGTTACATTAACGTAAGGTGTGACCTAGTCTTAGTTACTAAGCTCGGGAGAAGTGTGATTCAGGTTTCTAGCGTCCGCAACACTAAAACTCACTATTTAAATTACAAGATATTTAGGAATCCATGTCGACAAAAGCTTCAGCTAGAGGATATGCGTTTGAAAAAAAACAAATAACTAAATATAAATTTAGCAAATTTACTTTTGGGAAAACTCGCACTCTCTTCACAGTAACATTCACCAAAAGTGTTATGATAAGTAATCTTCATACACCGATAAGGAGGCACGCATTTAAATTATGGAGAAATTAAATCATTAGAAAACATATAACTTATAGATAGCTTCTAGACTACAATACTTCGGACCAGACTATCACCATGCGCTGTACAATATAAGTAATTCCGAAACACAATGACCTTGAAGCTTGTATACTGAAAGAAGAAGTAGCGAAAAGTAATACACAGCTCATAATAAACGGAGCTCCAAGGTCAACTAGTTCACTTGCGCCCCACCACGCAGCTTCTACCGCGCCTTCGCAGCTAGCATTCACAGTCAGTTTGTTTATTTAGTTTTCTCGTCTGTAATACCTTAAACTGTAACCACGAAACGTGTTGACGACAAAAATTGAATACGCATAAATGTACAGTATATCATAAATTCGTAAATTTTGTGTTGGTATAGGTTACATAAATATTTTAAAATGAAAAGAAACAAACTAAATAGATAACAATTTAGAAACTGCTATTGAAAATCAACTCAAGCAATTCAGTTGACAGACCCGCACTTAACAAAATTAAAATTCTGATATTTTACTACCTTTCTATTGTATAGAAAAAATTGGTCATTGTAAAATCTCAAGTATTTAATGCCGCTTAAAAAGTAATTGTAGATTAATAAATATAAAATAAAACGTTTTATTTTTCATTAAAAACAAAAACTTATTATATTTCATTGATGCAAACTCATATGAATATTAATTCAATTATAATTATAAATTTAATTATAATTACGTAATATTATATAATTATATAAACTTACTTATTCATTATAGTATTAAATTATATTATATTTCTTCAGTGTTAAACGTCTACAGCTGTGCGGAGTAAGCACTGGGAGAAGCTGTGCTTGACCTTGGGGCGCCCATTAAATTCAGGGCGAGACTAGTGAAAGACAATCAGCGAGTTGCAATGTTACTCTGAAAGCTTTATTGGACACTCTAATGTAGGTTTACTGGACAATAGCAAGAATAATCTTAGACTGTAAAGGCAGTACACGTTTGACTTACATTTCAAGTTTTAGAGTAGATCAGAAAGCAGAATAAAAAGTAATGTATAATGAATGGTATTTACACTGAAGATACTACAGAAGTGACGTTGATAAACGTCTATTTTCATGTCAGGCGGCTACACATAAACTACTCACTTATTGGAATATATGGAGATTGTGAATAGTTACACTAATCTGACAATGAAAAATTGAAATATACTTGTTTTAAATCTAAATTAGCTTCCTATGGTGACATTACCTGAAAATATGGATACTGTGAAAAATTAACTGATATAAATTACAGTATATGTTATTTATTTTACTGTTCTTCTCTACAACGGTGATATTAGAATATTACATATATGAATGACATCATTATTATCACCACTACCATTTGCCTCCACATGCTTCTCAGCCATTTTTACTGACTTCTTCCTATACGACAGAACGTAACCTCCTATCTTGTAAAGTGTCGCTTAGTGTCCAGTCTCTTCGTAATCATTTATCTTTTCTTGTTTAGCCAACTGGCCTGCCCATCTCTGTTTTGAAGTCTGGCATTTAAAAATTACTTGAAGAAAACGAGAATAACCAGTGATTGCTTGGTTGGAGGGGGGGGGGTCTTTGTCAACATCAATGTTCAGCTTATTAGTTAAACGTCTTGCATTCTTAGAAAACGGTAGTCGCCGCCAGTGGAGACATTCATCTACCCGCTTCCAGTTCTCTGGTCCACGAAATAAAAATTGCTTGACATTGGTACCTGCTTGGTTACCAAACAGTTTTTTATTTTTTACTGCCATGAAAATATTATAACGTCTCAAGGAAATGTTCTTCTGAAGAGTATAGCTCGCTCGGCTAGAAGGATAACATTCGTTAGCCTCTAATGTAATAATGTATTGTTAATTGCGTGACGCTTCCCGACAATGTCTCTGTGCACTAATCAGATTGAATTGATAATAAGATGAGATTACCGTTTTTCGTTCACGTTTGCCACAATTATTTTCATCAATCGCAGCTTAACTCCTTCAGTAAAACGGACCTATTCATGTGACGTCATGTTTGCAATGTAACTTCACTGATGCGATTAAAAAGTTAATTACCTCTGAATCAGTTGCTTTGATGCCGACTGCCATCTTTCTGAGCGAGGAAGCTATACCAATACTCTTGACAGCTCCAAGAAAAATCGGTACTAGTTCAGAAACTAAGCATGAAAACAAATTGTAAAAGATGTTTATAAACTTCCTCATTGTAACATTCTAACTATTAGGCCAGTTGCGCTCCGTTCCATTTATCAATTGTGTGTTTCTTTAGTCCTATTCCGAGGCTTCTATCCAGCTTACTAGTAAATACATTTTATGTGTACAGGTTGCCAGCCATTAAAAAACTATCACCCTGGAGGACTAGGGACACATTTTAACCGAAGCAGTTCTGTAGCAGTTTCCACATTTTAACCGAAGGGCCTTGTTTTAGGAAACAGGAAATTTGCTTCACAATTCTCTTTCTGCTATTGGCATCAGTGAGAATAATTGACGTGGTCAGAAGGTTTACATTCGGAGCGCTCTGATGTGACAATTTAGAACGGCTGGACTGCGTGTCTGAACCAATGAGACTGTCCTTTTAATTAACTGAGATGAACACGTGGGCGCAGCGTTGCAATAATTAGAATTCGTCAGTTGTAGTTTACCAACCTCAAAGAACCCAACCCGTCGTGTCGTCGTTATTCTACTCTCCATACAGACATTTAAGTGACAACAGAAAAATGTCAACAACGCAGCTACATGGATGGAGCTAAAAAAAAATAATTACAATTGATAATTGTTGCTTTGATGGCCGCGGTTAACGGTTAAAGCGAGGCAATAATACCCTAAGATTCCAAGTCGCCCGTTTCACCCTCTTCCTTCCTCAGTTGAGCTTGGGACCAGCTATGGTGGAAGAAAGAAAACATAATGAAAAATAAAACACCTAACCTTCGAATACTCTAACCGCGTGAGGTTAGCAATAAACAAGATTTGGTCAAGGAAGACCGACAGAACACATTAAAGAGAACACCCAAAACAAGTTGAAGGCCTGTAATTTACAGGCAGTAATTCTAAGCCTAGGAGGACCAGAGTCTAAAAGGAAAGCAAAGTAAGAAGGATGCGTTTGTTTATCATGATTATTTGGTCTTATTTTGACACACATACATTCTTTGTAGTTTCACTCAAAATGAATGTTAGGTTGGCGTATCCTGGGTCTATTATTTTATTATAGTTCAAAAGTTACATTCAATGCTTAATGAAAATTGAAGTTTGCAAATGGATACATTGTAGTAAACAATTATGCAAGATTTAAAATTCACAGTTCTCTTATAAGGTCCAGCCGAATGACGAAAGAAAAACTGTAAAGTGTGCGAATTAATGACTGCCGAGAAAAAATACGAGCGTTAGTATCAATGCAAAAGACAGACAGAGCCGAGTTTCGTGGTACAATGTCACGGTTAATTTCCGATAACCTAGCGCGGTATGTTATTAGCTGCGTGGGTCTTCCAACGCTTAAGTATTCACGTGTACAAAAACGGATTGTAATTGAAGCAGTTTTTCTTAAGATTGTGAATTATTAATTTATTTTAATTTGTTTGAAAATATGTAATCTGTAATTTAAGATCACTTATGGTAATTAACAACAGAACTTTACAGTTTTTCGAAAGGTTTTTTGTACTGAACTCTAAATGCGTATATAATTATATTCGAAAAATCAGATATGGACGGTCGCAAACGCATACACACGCGCGCGCGCGCGAACGCTATTCACCTTTGTGTCTCAGATCAAGTTCACGTGTGCACCCCGGGTCAGAACTCATATGAATTAATATTTAATTGACGTGCAAAAACCGATGATTTCAGTCGTGGCCTGTTTTCTTGATAAAAATTATCTTCATGTAGCCTAATTGGTTAGGCTTTACTTCCGCAGTCAGCACAATGGACGTTTTCGTTCAATACTTATTTAAGTGGTGTAAATTATTAAACAACACATAATAACTCTTGGCTTCAGCCTGTAGCCTACATGTATTATTACATCGTCGTTTAAGAGTGGTTATCAGATATTTATCTGTTTAATAGAGAGTGGAAAGAAGCAACTAGTTGTATTTAGGAACATTTAACAATATTAAAGTCTCTTACTTTGTTAAATTGCACGTTTCGTACTGCGATAATTAGAAAGGGAGTGTTAGAAGAGTAAAAACGGAATCATTAGAAAAACCTGTGATTTTCACACCAAGACCACAAAAGTGATTCTAGTGAATGATTTTACTGTATTCTGCGTGAAATCCTTTCAGTTCAACAGTGTACTCAACTTTGTACTACAACGTTTAACCCTAGAGTAAGAAAGATTTAAAGAGAGACGGCAGAAGCCACTGAAAATAGTTCATGGTGTATCTCATAGGTTTACGTCATTAATACTGTAAGTTTAACTTATAGAAAAATAATTATTCAAACATTATCTTTTCAAATTTTTCGTCGTTTTTCTGACATGCAGGCTAACACCAATTATTTTTATGCTAACTTTATCATAAACTGCAATGTCTACCAATCGAAATTCGGAAAATAATAAAATAGTCTATAGGCCTACCCGAAATACACGTTTGTTATTTATAATAATAAAAATATATAATAATATATTATTATTTATAATAATAATAATATTAATAATAATGTAATTAATAAAGTTGTTTTAGTGGTTATAATCACAAACAGAAACTACGCTATTCCGCACTGTATTTTCGATCTGATGATGAGCTGAGGGGCTCGAAAGCACTAATCGGGAATTTTTTGTATAGTTGTGTGTAAGAGCGTAATCTCTCTTAATAAAAATGTACTCTTAATAAATGTTTTTTTACCTAGCGTTAGCGCAGACACTTGCCTGGGAAGAAATTGGTTAGACCAGCGTTTTACAAACTGTGGTGGTGTGATGATTAACAAATTAAAACAGCCTGAAGATTAACGTTCGGAAGAAGCCTTTAATGTACTAATGTGTTCTTAATTGCATTGCACTTGCCGGAACTGTCCCAATCAGATTACAACGTTAGTAAAATGAGATTACTGTTTTCAGAGTCCACGTTGCCACAATTATTATTCGTCAACCGCAGCTTACTGACTTCAGTGGAACCGTATGAAGAAATATGTCAACGACATAACTACCGATGCGAGAAAAAATTATTTACCACGATAACAGTCGCTTTAACGGCGACGGGTAACGCTTTAAATGAGAGAGCTATATCCCTCGTGATCAAATCAATGCAACAATTACCAGTTAGGCCTATAATTAATGTTGTTATTTCCACATAATAGTCACTTTGTTGACGAGTTTCCGCACATTACTGAAACAAACGTCACACCGACAGCAGACAGCAAAAATGACGACAAGTCGGGTCGGCTTCGTTGGAGGTGACAAACTGATTGATACACAGAGACAGTGTCGGGACAGTGCCACATTTTTAAGAACTCGTTATTTATTTCGTCAAAACCGAATAACCGCTGGCTGAGGCAGTAATACCTACAGACATTCTCGGTTACGCCGTGAGAAGCCAGATAAAATTATCAAGATGAAAATCATAAAACATAAGGCTCTTACTACTTATAATTATATCAAATTATAATACAATTTTAGTATAATTAAAACAATACTTTATTTTTAATTGTGTTATTTTAGTACATTAATAGTGCATTTTTGTTCTTCATATAGGCCTATGGGCTGTATACGTTTAGTAAGTTTTTATATTTACAGTATATCGTTTGAAATGTTTTTATTAATTGCCAAGGAACGTGTTGAATAATCATAATTATATTCCCCCATACATAAATGTCTGTTTTATTTAATCCCTGGACACAACAAAATATAGGCCTATCCCGAAATATCAGCTAGCGTATTCTATACAATCTTTAGTGGTTCTTCATTTCTGCTGAAGTGTACGCCATTCTATAAGATTCACAAAATATTTAATCGTAGTTGAATCTTATCAATATATAGCGTTTCCGTAGTTTTTATGTTAAACACTGGTATCCGCTTAGTCCCTTCAACACAGAGAACCAGGAACTTGTTCCACGGTGAACGCCAGCACCTCCAAGACTCGTCGTATTATAATTATATTATATTATATTGTATTATATTATATTATATAGCGTTGGATATGAAAACAATTCTGCCTCTGTAATTTCAATAGAACTAGAGTAATTTTAACTTGCGAAGTTCCTACCTTTTCTGCTGCAAGGCGCCATTTTGCCACTACAGTGCCTGCTGTTATGTTGAAGGTCGTGACTGTAAAATTGTGGAACCAGTAATAAGTCACTGACCTGGGTACTTACAATATTTATACATAGAACCCAATCAAGGCCAATTGATATGACCTTGTGCCTTGAAAATTTTACTTGTAAAGATAAATGAGCCTCACCCAAATAGACAATCCACGCTAGCCTACAGCGTTTAGCGAACTGTGATCAGTATTAGGACTGTACTACGGAGTTCATCGTGTTCTTGAATCTGTTGGAAAACACCTAGGTTTTATGTTACTTCTTGAGCCTTCTTGCCAGTTATTGCAAAAGTTATTGAACGGTTTCGGCAAAGCTTAAACAAAATGCAGATCTACTGAAATGAAAATTATGTGTTGTTCCAAAATATATTACATAATTGGTGTAATAGTAAGTGAGAATACGTAAGTTAAAACCACACGGATTTACATGAAGACACTTATCTCCTGTCTTCTGGAAAGTTACTTTAATTTTATATCACTGTCTTCAGATCTGTGATAACATCGGAGAAACGTTTACAATCTTCAGAGAAGATAACAAGTACGATGAGTGTATCAACACATTCCAGTCTACACAGGGTTGCCATCCGTCAGGTTTTACCTGTCCCGTAGCCCTATCCCTTTTGTCTTGTGACAGAGGAACATCGGAGAGGGAACACTTCCATGTATTCATCGTTATTTAACGATTGGCTTTCCATTGAACAGTTCTATGTTTTTTATTTTTTAGTTTAGCCCACATTGTCCTTGTCTTCTTGCACTCTTGGATCACTTTCCACGAGCGTAGGCATAGAATGTGTCAGCTACTGTGCACATCTTTCAGGAACTTGAAATTGTAAGTATAATAGGCCTACATTTCTATTTATTATAGAGGTTTACCACAAAGTAAGGAGACTGAACTTTTTCCACGAAGTGGCAACTCTGTAAGACAACGAATGTAACAACTTAAAGAAGCAACGTTTGGTTACGATCATATAAAATGTTCAACTTCTTAACCTTACCATATTTGACTGCCCCGTACGTATAGTAAATCTCACGTCACAAAAATAAAGCTCAATAACGCTGAGCAGCGTTATCCTGTCAAACGTCAAGACAGTGGTACAGAAACATTTAACAAGTTGAAAGCAGTTTATGTGGTGAGACACGTATCGTGGACTCAGGATGAAAAATGGTGGCACAAATCATTTTTCAATGGCCATGAGTGTGTGGCTGATGAACGCTATTTGGATCTACCACAGCAAAACTGATGAAATTATTTCGGAAAGTGCGAGGCTCATCAAGTATGATCGTTGTTTGATGGTAACGGAGATTCGTTATTAACTAAATATAAATTACCACACTGAAATTTTTGTACATGATTTCAGTCCGAACAGAATATCTCTCTTGTCTCTTGGATGGTTCATCATGATAACGCGCAATGCCACAAAACGCGTGGAATAAGAACGTGAATATGACAAGACTGTGAATAAGAACGCGTATTTGGCCAAATAAAGGCTTTCCTTTACTCCCCTCTTATTAGACCACGTGATCATTTCCTGTCTCAGAATTCATAAGTAAATTCCGGAGCCGCTGTTTTGGAAGTGAGGAAAACTTTTGAAAGACTGTGGCAGTATAGGTAAACGCATTGACAACTGGAGGCTTCCAGCGCTGTTTCAATCCATGGAAACAACGTTTCTTTACGTTTGTGACTTCCTAAGAGAAGTACTTTGAACGGGATAAAAATTGTTTTGTAATTAATTTAATATAATAACTAATTTTATACAGTTAGTCTCATTAATTTATAGAGAAACCTTGCATGTGTTTTCCTTCAACGTGAACCTAAACATGTTCCGCCAGCTTTTAAACCTTCCTGCCCAATTTGTCATATGTCTGTAGCGTAAGTACGATTAGAAGCTATTTTGCATAACGATAAATATGAGTTCGTCTCTTATATTCTACGATGTATGCAATATGCACAAAAATGGTTTATGAAAGTAACAAACTGGATAAACAGAACAGCAATTATTTAAACCTATAGCCATATAGTCTTCATAACCTGTCGAGTCTTCATAGTATTTACGGAATTAATTGTTACGCGTGCGGTAGCGGTCAGTGTACGGGTACGAGTAATAATGTTTTGTTACTAACAATGCCCAAGGACAAATAATTCCACTGTAACCACGTATTACGATTGCAGTGCATAAACGCATAAATTACAAGTTAAATAAATACACTATAATATCAATCAGATGCACATTTCACTGACCTTTATTTCATTACTAAAAACGAAACAGATAAAAACGAGTTTTAGAAATATAGTCATTCCTGTAAGAGTAGTTCGGCCATTAAACGAATTGTAAATTAATTTTATTTCCATTTGTAGTAAAGTCGAGCTAAACATCCCGATAACAACTGAAGTAAGACGTGAGCGTACGTTATTTTCATCAGGCACTGAAATTAATCCGTACGATTAATGAAGACTGCATTATTAAGGCCGGTGTCATCGAACGACAGCGCTGTTGGCGAAGAAAGTGATTCAAAAAGTAAGCGTCCGTAATGAAAACAAAAATCATAAGCGAGAGCGATTAACGAGTGCGATCAGTGATCAGGGAAGTTGTTTACAGCTGAATAGCGTTTGCAGAGTTTAACCTCCCACGGCTATCTGAACTTGTTTCTCTCAAGGCTTACCACTCGGTTCAGGAAATGACGACATGTTCTCCGCCGCACCAACATATTTTATTTATTTTATACACTTTATTGAATTAACTATTACATACCTCACTTAGTATGTTATCGAATCGATATAATATTGAATAATATACTTCGGATAATTTATTTTTTTTAACAAAAAATTTTAATAATAGTTTTTCGAAATTATTTTTAAGTGCACGCTTATATGTAAAGGGTTGTCTCTACTGTTAACTGTGGTGCCTTTTTTATTTTCATTGTGACTGGTTCGTCTGTCAATATTGAGAATAATTAATTATGTACTGATGTCATATTAATTACTAATATAATATATCAAAAAATAATAATTAATATATAAATAATATGTTGCCAATAAGTGCATACAAATAAATAAATTTATCACTGTGAACAACTTTAACAATAGCGTTTATTTCTTCAATGTAATCTCAACATCATCATATTGTACACAAGAATATGTACACAGTAGTTTAATAATAATAATAACAATAATAATAAGATATTATTTTTGGGCTCGTATTAAAAAAAATGTGGGGTTTTGAGGTAAAAAATTCGATGCCCCATAAATTAGGTAATTAGATTTTGTGATAAAGTCGAAACATGTCAACATAGTTTTTAACCAAATCCGGCACTTTAGAGAGGAAGTTGTACGTTCACAGAATTTTCCATACTGTTACTGTTTTCAGCCAAACAGCTTGCATCAAATTCAATCGATTTTTTAATCGTTACAACAGTAACGAAATCCTAAATCCATCGGTAAACGTTTTTGATGGTCAAGACTTGTGCTCTTTGGCTGTTCTTCGGCGACCTCAGTCAGGGTATCTCAGGTATCCGAGGTCACTGTCGAGTCTTCATAGGTAAGAAACAGCGCAGAAGACTGCCCATTGCTCCTGAAAAGCAATTTATATAAATTCATATCTTCAGGAGATATAGTTTTATATGTATTTCACAGATATACAAACTGGATTCTCATATTGTTCATTTCAGGAAACGACATTTCGTTTTACTTAAAATTTACAATTTATATTTTAAAACGTTTTAAAATGTTTATATGTCTAAAAACTGTTTTAATTTATCTCTACATGTTTGACTAAGGCTTTAGTTTATTATTACCAATTTTCTAAAACTAGCATTGACGGGACGACTTAAATCATTACATTGCCCCCCCCCGTCTCTCTCTCTCTCTCTCTCTCTCTCTCTCTCTCTCTCTCTCTCTCTCTCTCTCTCTCTCTCTCTCTCTCTCTCTCTCTCACACACACACACACACACATACACACACACACACACACACACACACTTACGGTCTGAAGCAACTAACTAAATTTTATTTAGAGAAAACACTAAATGGATAAATGGAAAACAAACAATGACGGCCTGTGTACGTCACATTTGGATTTGTTCCCCTGCGAATGAAATTTTCACTTGGGCCGATTAAGAATGTGATGGCTACCATAACAAGTAATCTGCCTAATCACTTTTTATGTGAAGTGAAGAAAATAATTATCGGAATTATAAAAAAAATCTATATACAATATCTTTCAGTCAACGGAAAACTACATATTAAATTAATGTACCGTTTGCGTTTGATTTGGAACTACAGTATACGTCGCGTCGTTTGAACTGAATTTACTGGGGTATTTGTCTTTACTCAGGAAAGTAGAATGGCGTAAGCAAAAGGAGCATTTTTCAAGAACAGATTTCTTCTGACATCTTCCAGAAACGTGCCCCTGGAAACCAGGAAGAATTCATAAAAAGTTCCATTTGTAGCATATACACATACGGCTCAGAAACCTGTGTCCTGAGAAAATTGGAAAGGTTCATCTCTCCTTGAAGCTTCTGAGATGTGGTGCTGGAGGAGAATACCGTGCACAGAAAGCATGGCGAATGACGAGGTGCTGAAAACAGTGAGTGAAACCATTCCGCGGAAAGGTTTGGTCACCTACTATGGCATTCAAAAACTGGTTCACCACCCTGATCGAGGGAATGATTGAGGGGAGTAATGGAAGTGGAAGGCTCAGGAGGATAGATGAAATCAAAGGAGAAAGAAAATTTGCAGGAACTAAGAGACCGTCTTTGGAAATGAAGAAATTGCAAGTCCACCAGCCTCTGGGTTGAGGAGGATCCCTGACTTAGGGAACACACAGTTAACAATTTAGGTATAGGCCATAAATGTTTTTAGTACCGATAATCTGGAAATCTATACAGTTTCGAGGAAATTCTTTGTACGTAAATTAAGGTACTTTATTTAGATTTACATGTGTTTTGGTTCTTATTATTGGATAAAAATCTGTACGTGGTCAGTGTGTCTTGATTCTTCTTCTTTGAATATCTGCAATCAAAATTTATGTTATGAGGTTTAATTTCGTTTTATATTTATCAGTACTATCTACATAATCATCTCCCACTGTCTACCATTGCGGGTGTTAAGGTCGCCAGCCACCGAGCTGTCGTGTGGTCATCCGTCCAGGTGTCCGTACGCATGCTTGACTTTGCAAGTGGAGCATCGGTGCTTTAACCACACGGTCGTACCGCCGGGAGTACCACAACTTATTAAACTTTTCTAAACCTTTTTTCAAACGGTACCAAATGAGATTAAAGGAATGCATATGTTTTATCAAGTAAAAGCTTCATGGAGATCTGATACTGTGGATAACGTAATAAGCTGCAGTCGGACTCCGACTTCTCGGAGTTGTCAAAACTATTGTCTATGTAAAGTACAAATTATACAAACGCTCACGAACTGAAGATACAACTATAGAACTGCATTCTCTACGTCGTACATCATGTTTGCACATAAGATTCGAATGGAGGGAAACGATGCTAATATTTTACAATTTGCTAACAAACTTATTAAACTGTACCTTTTCTGCCCTGAAAATTTGTTTTACAAATCATTTTCCCAGATATAGTGACCGTATGTTAATACAATCCTAATAACGGAAGTATATTAACCATGATACACGTCCGACGTGTCACGCGGATGGTTACTGGGAAGAGAAGGTGAAGAAATACTACGATGGTTAGCAGCTACCTTACCTGTTATGTTTATCTAACTCTATATTATTACACTTTGAATACGTGTTTACTTATTCAAATGGACATACTTATTATTCTCGTTTTTTATGGTCAGCGTCTTTTCTTCACAGATCCGAAGAAGGCTGTGCGTAGAAGAGGTCGGTAAAAAAACCGTATGCGAGACGAGATCGACGGGAAGAGAAACGCGTTACCTCTGAAAGGGTCTCACAGGTTGTAAGCCTCGGATTACTACATTTCAAATTAAAATACAAACACGTTAGCGTGGTGATTAAGGCAGATCATTTTAATGTCCGTTAATAGAGTTTTGTGTTGTGAAGTGTCCGACGCCGATCCTTTAATGTTCACTGTTACACATCAGCGGTTTTGAACACATTTATCAGATAAGACAGAATTTAGAAAAGGGTGCCCCTGAAGGGAAGACGTAAATCTGACAAGAGGTTTAATGTTCAACAAACGAAGTGGTCGCCTTTTTACTCGTCTTTTACTATACGATATTTCAAGAATTCAGCCGGAGTGATATTTCTCAACACACGCGCTCAAGCGTACAGTCTACCACGTGTATCTATTTATGTTACCTTAATTCTGTACAAAACCACAGGAAATGTAAGAGTCTAATCGATCCGTAATGACTGGGCGAACGGCGAGCAGACTGACGCGTTGAGTCACATAATAAGTATTTCTGCTGCTTATTATTTTCGTAATCCGACTGTACGTCATCGTCGAAGACAAGAAATCGGTAATATAGTTTCTTATTCGATCCGTGCCAATACGCGGTGTTATCCCTTAACTTTCTTCCATAACAATAAATTGTAGCCACTAACAGGTTAAACAAAAATAGTTAATTTTAATATGACACTGTGAGTCTCTTTGTCAGTAAAATTGTGGTAGTTCATAGTCACCAATATGAAGGTTCACAATTATGTAAAAAAGTCTGGAACAAACTGAAAATATCACAAATTAACAAACAAACTTAGCCTTTTCTACTCGGAACTGTAGGCTACTACTGCTAGGCGTAGTCTGTTTTATTTTGAACATTAAAATATCGATCCTATTGTTAAAATGAACATGAACCATCAGAAACAAACCATACAGTCTCAAAGACGCTATAGAGATGGTTCGCCAGTTAAAAATGACGAGTATCGCTCAGTAAGACAGTCAATACACTCAGTACGTAAACGTGTTACTTCCACAAATATTTCCAGTAATTCCGTTGTAGCTCAATGAAATCTCAGCAGTCTATTTCCATCCAGCCGTCTTGTTTTGATTTTCACAGGGTATTAAACCATTTAATAGCCGTTAAAATTTCCATAGTTCTCATATGTCAGAGATAAATACAAAAAAAAAAAGAACAAATACTTTGAAATTCTAATCAATCCTCTATCTGTTCTTAATTGATATCACAGGCTGTCAAAAATATTAAGGTTTGATGGAATATTTACATAAAATGTCCAACATTGGAAAGCGTTAAGCGGAGGAGATACAGTGAACACGACATAATTAATTGTAATTGTTGTGCCTGGCGAGAGTTAGTATAGGTGATCTTTGCCTCGTCTAGTTTAGTACAGTTTTTGTACCAGTTTTTTAGGTCTAAGTGTTGTGAGTGCAGTTAGCCTAGAAAGTGGATTCAATAGTATTTTCTTGGCATACCTTTATTTAAACAGACTTATATAATTAATACACTCAATCCACAAATTATAAGTTGTAATCTCTAACGTTGTAGATCACTGCGAATAGTCAATGATATTTTATGCAGTCATTTTGCTTGGTTTAGGCCAGGGGGAGAAGAATAGGCAAATTATTACAACCTTTACAAACCTATAAATTATCAACTTATTTTATTACCAACAATTTTTAAAGTAAGCCGTAAAACATGTTTTGTAATCACTCACAAAAAACAAAAATTGCCTCCTCATGTTGAGTTAATGTGCAATATACAACTAACAATTATTATTGTGTTTTTTTAAATGGATTAGAACGAGTCTCAGTTACTGTTTTCAGTTCAAAGCCTTTTGTAATTAATACATTTTAACAATTAGCATTTGTCAGTTTGCATTAACAAACTTAATTTTTCATATCATATGGCCCACAGCATTAAGAATAGGCCTATTAAATAAATCAGAAATATCTAAACACAATATACTTAAAATACACCAACATAACTGTTATACAGAAAACGTAATTTAAAACTGAAAATACCTTATAGTAAATTAATTTACTATAATATATAAATAATAAGGTTTTGTAAAAACTTGAGCAGAGAATGTGACTAAATAGTTGACTGTTTAACATAAAGTTAAAGGAATACATCGATTTTCTACATTGGGCCTTAGATGCTGTTACCATATAGCCCTAACGATGCCATTAATATTAATACTTCTTTTTCAGAATCTGAAAAATTTTGAGACTTTCAAGTCAAGATTCAAACAACTGTACCATTTCATCTTTAATTTGCTGGGCAAAAGCAAATGTATAATTAAAAATGTTTTATTTGTATAACTAAATTAAATTCTTTACACAAATTTTTTTGAGGTTGGGTAACCAATCCCAGCGGGAAAGTGAGTCGGCGAGCTAATTGGTACTGGGGACTGAGGATCAGTCATTAAAGCAATGGATAAAACTTCATTGGAAATTAATACCACAGGTGGCAGACCAGGAACTCTGGAAAATCCACCCTCTACGGAGGCCGGCCCCATGGATTCTGGGGGGGGGGGGCAACTGTTGCTTGAGAATGATCCTTTTAAGAGAAGTTCCAAAGTATTACGATCTCCAGGAACAAGTGGTTCACAAAGAAGTTCAAGTGAAAGAAGCTCTTTTAATTTGGAGGAAGAAAATAAAGTACTCAGGAAAAGGCTGAGTGAAGTAGAGCTTCTAATCGAAAAGTTCAAGAAAGAAGTACTTGATCTCAAATCGAAAAATGAAGCACTAAAAACCGCCAATTTATGAAAGGACGTTGTCAAACCCAAAAATACGATTGAGAAGAAGGTACATGAAGAGAAAGAACGCAGAGTTGACAATGTCCAAGAATACTATACAGATGAAGAAGAACTCGCTAAGGAAACAGAATGGATTAGAACCAAGAATGTAACCAGGAGAATGAAAAAGGGAAAAGCTGAGGGTTCTCCAGAAATTGAAAAAACTGATGACACATTACCTATTAAAAAAGTAGAACTGAAGAAGGTTAAGGTACCAAAAGGAAAGCAACCTCGACCAATTAATATAGTTGGCATTGAAGACTATGCAACAGGAAGCGCACTATTGAACACAAACAAAGAAAAAATAACCAAAATTGTCTCCCTCAATAATAATGTGTGGAAAATCAACACTCAAGACTCAGATGCTTATAGATCTCTAGCTACAAAATTGAATGAAGAAGGACATCAATGGTACACATATGAAGACAAAAAAGACAGGCCCATCAAGGTAATGGCTAGAGGGCTTCACCCTACCTGATGTAGTAAAGAAGAAATATTAGAAGAGTTACAGCAGAAAGCAAAATTGAAAATAGTTGATTCTGTTAACATTAGTAAAAAAGAAAGGAAATTGGATAAAGATGGAAAACAAATAATTTACAAGAGATAGCTCCCTCTATTCATGCTCACGTTTGACAATAAAGATGTGGAAAAAATTTATAACATTAAGTGTATCCTACATATGAGTGTCAAAATTAAACCCTTAAGAAAAGCTACAAACCTGATACCACAATGTAAAAATTGCCAAGGTTTGAAGCATACAACCAAGTACTGGCACAGAGAACCTAGATGTGTAAAATGTACAGGGAAGCACGCTACAATTCAGTGTAAAATAAATAAATATACTCCATCAAAATGTGTAAACTGTGGAGGCCAACATCCAACAAACTATCGAGGGTGTGAGGTAGCTATGGAATTACAAACTATTCGGAAAATGTTGAAAACCAGTGGATTTCAACAAAGATACAGAAAACAAGTGGGAACAAATATGGAGCTAAAGCACGTGGTACAAGAACCTCAGGAAAGTAAAGAAACTGAAAGCAGAACATTCTCTCAAGTGGTCCAGTCTAGACCAGTTAAGGGGAAGGAAATAGAGGTAAGTAATGTATTAGAAAAAATATTAAGAAGGCTAGAAGCTATAGAAAAGCGTCTAGACTCTAATGATAAGAAATTTGAATATGTACACATGAACCTTGTAGATATAAATAGTTATTTTAGATAATATGAGTAAAACTCTTAGAATAGCAACTTGGAATGCAAATGGATTGTCACAACATATTCAAGATATAGAAATATTTTTGAATTCAGAAAAAATTGATATTTGCTTAATATCTGAAAGTCATTCCACAAAGACATCATATGTTAAGGTACATGGTTATCTCTACTATTCTGCTATCCACCCAGCAGATAGAGCAAGAGGAGGATCAGCAATATTTGTAAAAGAGAACCTTCAACATTATGAAATTCTCAAAGTAGAGGAAGAATATTTGCAAGTTATAGCCATTAGGATTCAAACTAACAGGTACAAAGAATACAGTGTTGGTGCGATCTACTGTCCACCATTTGAGCGAGAAGAGTTTATACAACTGTTTGAAACTTTAGGTGGGAACTTCATTATTGGAGGAGATTTTAACACCAAACACTTGTACTGGGGATCAAGAGTAATTAATCCGAAAGGAAAAGAATTACTGGCAGCAGGAAAACACAGGGGTGTGACTTTCACTCCGGAGGTAAACCTACATACTGGCCTGCAGACACAAACAAACTACCTGATATTATTGATTTCTTTGTGACAAAAGGGATTTCTGAAAATTATATTCATGTAGAAAATGATGAGAGCCTTTCCTCAGACCAAACACCGGTTATAATGACAATTAGTGAATTTATAATTACAAACAAGGCATCAGTCCCAAAATTAACAACTGGTAAAACTGACTGGTACTTTCAGTAGCCTAGTAGAAAAAAAACACAAACCTGCATGTACCTATTAAAGATCCAGTACAATTAGAAGAGGAGCTTGAGAGATTTATTGAAATTATACAATATGCCGCTTGGGATAGTACTCCTATTAGTTATAAAAAAGGAAATAAAGAAATTAATTATCCAGTTGAATTAAGGGAGCTGATTAAGGAAAAAAGGAAGGCACGTAAAGAGTGGCAGAGAAATCGAGCACCGGATAACAAAACAATTTTAAATAAATTATGTATTAAAATAAAATAATTCATAAAAGAATTCAAGAATGAATCAATTAATAGGTACTTAGAAAATTTATCTGCCCAAAAAGACACAGATTATTCCCTTTGGAAGGCAACAAAAGGAATCAAAAGACCTAAAATGCAAGTTCCCCCAATAAGAAAAGATGACGAATTTTGGGCTAGAAATGCTAAGCAAAAAGCAGACCTCTTTGCGGCATACCTAGAGGAAACTTTTCAGCCTCTCCCTAGACAAACAACTGAAGAAAATATTTACCCTATACACAAATGTGATGATCTAGAAATAACTCCTGTGACACTTCTGGAATTAAAAACTGAAATTAGAAGTAACATAAATGCAAAAAAAGCACCACGTTACGATTTGATTACTGGCCAAATAGTAAAAGCTCTACATGATAAAGGACTTAGGAAGTTATTGTACTTAATTAACGCATCCTTAAGGTTGAAGTATGTTCCTTTACAGTGGAAGGTAGCTGAAGTAATTCAGATAATGATATTAAAACCAAGCCACCAAATGATAGGAAGTCATATAGACCAATTTCTTTGCTTCCAGTAATTTCAAAATTGTTTGAGAAACTGCTACTAAAAAGACTTAAGCCTATTATTGAAGATAGAAATCTTATCCCTGATCATCAATTCGGCTTTCGACAAAGGCACTCAACGATAGACCAAGTGCTCAGGATTACGAGTATAATAAAAAATGCACTTGAGAATAAAAAAATATGCGCAAGCATCTTTTTAGATGTAGCACAAGCATTTGATAAGGTATGGCATGAAGGTCTACAGGGGAAATTACAAAGAGACCTACCGAAACAATATTACAAAATACTCAAATCATACATAACTGACAGACATTTTCGAGTGAAATATGAAGGAGAATATTCTGAACTGAAGAAAATAACAGCTGGAGTTCCGCAGGGTAGTGTTTTGGGACCGATCTTGTATTTGTTATATACAAGGGACCTTCCTACTGTAGAAGATGCAACCATTGCCACCTTTGCAGAAGATACTGCAATTCTAGCGACTGGAAATAAAATTGAAGAAGCTGTAGTAAAACTTCAAAGAGCCTCTGATGTTGTGAGCAAATGGACCAAAAAATGGCGCATTAGTTTAAATGAGATGAAGTCAGTCAATGTAAATTTTACAAATCTAAAGATTGGTCATCGGATACCAGTTATAATTAATTCATTACCAATTCCTTATGCTAATACAGCTAAATATTTAGGAATGACATTAGACGCAAAACTTAAATGGGAGGAGCACGTCAAAAAGAAAAAGCAGGAGTTGAATCTAAAGTTCAGGAAAATGTATTGGCTCTTGGGAAGACAATCCCAACTGTCAATCCATAATAAATTGCTGTTGTATAAGCAAGTGCTAAAGCCTATCTGGACCTATGGGGTACAGCTCTGGGGCTGCGCAAAGAAATCAAACATAATTATAATTAAAACACTTCAAAACAAGGTGCTTCGGTGCATTGTTGATGCACCATGGTATGTAAGAAACGATAACTTACACAGGGATTTAAAAATTGAACTTATCATTGAGGAAATAAAAAAGCAGGCAGTGAACTATGGGCAACGCGTCTTGCAGCATGTACACCCTGGGATACGGCGACTGCTGGATACAATTAATGCAGCTAGAAGACTGAGACGAACTAAACCACTTGATATGATGGATATTAGTTAAATGGGGAGATTATAGCCAATGGGTTATATCTCTTGATTAGTGTCTTTAATTATGAAATGTAAATTACTAGATGGGTAGTCCCTACTCAGTTGTAATATACAAAAAATTTGCTATTTTGTTTCTTACGAATTAATTAATAATGTAACGACTAATTATTGAGCATTTTAAACAGATACGCCCAATAAGTAACATTAAAACCGATAGCAGCGAATTGATCGATAATTGGAGCTTTCCTAAAACGTTCTGAAGAACTAATATTTAGTTAATAGGTCAGAGGCTTGTGTTAACGGTAATGCTCATCGTGATTAGAAATAATCACAATATCTTCTAATACAATCACATTTACTTTTAATTATATTGATATAATCTAGAATGTTACATGAACTGTTACTGAGTTGTATTTCCTTTTTGGGTTGAGTAAATCATTAACAGTGAAATAAAGTGTACGGTTGAAAATAAAATGTAAGGTTTTGTATCATATTTTGATAAACAGTTGCTTAAGCAAATGTAGCAAATTTACTGCCGGAATATATGTGTTTTATGGTATGAACCTACACTGACTTCGTGCATATGTTTGAAATCACGTAGTAGTGAATATAAAATACGCTGACAAATAAGTGGTGAGAAGTGTCAACTTATTAGATTTGGAAGATAAGGAATGTTTAATATTCACTTGTAAATATCCAATATGGATAATTCTGCTACACGATAACTGAAATAATGATGTATATTATTACAGAGTTTCATTAGCCATGAAGCAGGGTGGGGGAGCTACCACTCTGCACTCTAATGCTCTGCCTTTAATCATGCGTTTTCTCCAGTTTTATTACTATGTCTTGCGGTTGCACAACCAGCTGCGTGGCCAAATCTCCGTTTCTTGTCTAGACGGATTAGCTGTCGTTGTGTAATGCCCTCGTTTTGATTGAAATTGGTGGGACTCAAGACAGTTGGTCGTCACCTTCTGAAAGACGTCTGACCGCAATAAACTCTGAAGATTTCACTAGTGCATGTAACGAAACATCAGCGACAAGGACGGATCCGTTTCCTACGGCTGTCGCCACGGCAACTGAGCAGCACCCTCAGATACAAGATATTCATATAGTAACGATTTATGTCTACGATTCAGACTAATTAAAAAAGTGTTTTGTAATTGCACTCTTACACGATAGCAACAGAAGTTATATTGCTGGGAATATGTATCAAGGACATGCAGACCTTCTACTGGAGTTTCAATAATTGTAACCCTTTGTAGGCAACCGCGCCAAATGACTTTTTTGACATCAACGTGAAAATTGGTATAAAGTTTATATAACTATCTGCAACGAAGTATCATTAAATATCTTCTGGATCGGAAGAAAAATTGAAGCAACACATTCTAACTTAATTTTCACTTGTAGAAAAAACAACATATATTTTACAAGTATCAGTACAATGATTTTAGCTACGGATTTTGATTTTATCCATTGTAGCTTCTTTTTTAATGTCCTCCATTTTCATTTCTATTGTCTCTGTCGCCATTTTGATGGTCGTGATCTGTTTCAGCTTCTCATTTTTATGTAACTCTGTTAGTTCTCTTGACTTTCAATGTTCTTCAGTCATGTGTTTTCTTATTCTTGGTCCTCTATATGTTTATTATAAATTGTTATTGACGATTTCTTATTCAACGCATTTTAGAAAAGACTTCATGGTATGACGAAAATACTTTCTTTGCGATATGTTACTACAAAATTGTAGTATCCGGAATTTTTTGTTTGTTTGAATTACGTGGTGTTGTCACATTTTGCTTCTACTTTTATCACCATTACTGTTACAGTCGCATGCCTACATCGGACACACAGGCAAAAACTACCACACATGTTATTTTGTACAGATCAAAAATATTAAAAATGTATCTCCAAATTCGCCACTCGTATACAAAGCACACAAAATACGTACACAAACAGCAACATAAATTTACAAGTACTATACATACATTATGAACAAGGGCAAAGTATAAACAGAATAGGACTATTAGAAGTACACAAATATCAAATAAACCAACCGTATCTAATTTTAAATGATCAAACTCACTTCACAACAGACAACGCTACTGCATCCACCAGCACCCCAGGAGGGCAATAGTGGCAATTGGTGTACCAGTATCACACTTCACTAAGTGACGAATGTCATGAAAGGTGCCTGTGCACAAGTTAAACAATTTTTTCAACCTCTTTGTCTTAAACTTATTTTTCCAATGAAAGTTCATTTATCATCCACGTGTTCGCTCGCTTCTTTAGTACACTATCACAATAGTTAAACATCAATTAACTTTTTCTTTCTCAGGAAAAATGTATTGGCTCTTGCAAAGACTGCAAGACTCTTTTTGCAATGTCTTTTTGCAGTTCAATAATGTTCTGTCAAAACCACGTAACGGTTAACGGAATATATAACTTGCGAGTACAGAATTTTGTCATGTGGAGTGATTCATGCGATAATGTGTTCTTAAAAGTGCGACACTTGTAAACACCGTTCTCTGTGCGTCAATCAGAGTGCCCCTTTATTAAGACGAGCTTTCCGCTTTGAGTCTACGTTGCCACAATTAGTAGACCTATTGATCAACCGCAGTTACCAAATTCAACGGAGCCGATCCGTCGTGTCGTCGTCATTCTACTGTCGGTGTAGCTGTTGTTTAATGATGTGCAAAACCATATCAACAATGTACAAGAATGATGCGACGCATAACGATGATGATGATGCATGTGGACTGATGCGAGGTAAAATTAATTCGGATTAATTAACTAATTAACAGTTGCTTTGATGCTGACGTGTAATGGTTTAAATGAGGAAGCTATACCAATAGGAGATGAAAGACGAAGCAATAATAATAACGCCACGACTAGACTGTGTGAAATTGTACAATTAAACAGAGTTCTGCTTTGACTCTCTTGGTCTAATTTAATGTGCGGATTATGTAATTCACTCTTTCTTCATTTCCAACTGACTCTTTAACGTCCTGTAGTTTTTCTATGAGTTAGGTTAGGTTAGATTAGGTACAATGAACGCTGTGCTTTGCTGTATATATATCTAAACATGATGTTTATAGCCAATTTAAGGCGCTCTGTTAGCATAGCCGTATACTTCTTGTTACATTCACATATGGCGCAGGAGACTGCGTTGGTATTGTTTGGTCTCCCTGAACCGTTGCCTAGCGTAAGTCAGGCGTCTCCTCATAGAGGCGGCTTCCCTACGCTCGGCTTGTCAATCCAGTGCTTGCCAAATGCGCAGTCAGACAAATGGAGTCAGTTCGAGTCGCCTAGGCTGCGCTGTCGTCCTAGGCACGGGAAACCGCGAGGTGTGCAAGTGCCTTCTTCCGGGAGTCATTCGTCTGGGCATGGCAGCTGTCCTTTCCGGCCGACACCTCAAGGCGGCCGCGCCTGTCGCTCACGGCAGTACTGCTCTCAGTTCCTCCCGGTGAATCAATAAGGAAGCCATGGAGCCGTACCACAAACGTGGACTCAGGCCGGTGTACCTAAAACCAAATTTGGTTCAAAATTCCAAATTAAACTGTTTGCAATTTATTGAACCGCTTGCCAGGGATGGGAAACCGCTAGTCGTGGAAGTGCCTAATCGCGGGAGCCAACCGCTTTTGAGGGGCAGCTCACGTATGTGGCCGGTGGCCGAGCCTATCCACCACACCAACGCGCCTCTAAACTCCTGTGGGCGAATTCTTAAGGGAACTACAGAGCCGTGCTCGGCGTGCAGTCACTGTGGGAGCAATTCACGAAATCATCTCCTGCACACTTCATCGTGCAAAGGGAACCCGCAACCTAACTCCTTGTGTCGAATAAATTACCGCGATGCACCGTTTGAACGTGGCGTTTACTGGGCTCCAATCTGGACAACACAAACCAACCAGGATGCAACCTCCGTCAGTCCGTCTACTGTTTGCGAAATAACTTAGGTAATGTAGTACGGATAACGATGCTCATAGTAAAACTCATTAATGGGGCAAACCAAGATCGCCTTCAGCTATAGATCGGAATATTGTCAGACTGTATTATTACACTACCAGGCCCAAAGACTTTGTTAAATAGAAACCCATGCTGTTTCAATTCGTCTTATACGCTAAAAGAAGGAATCCGCTTCTTATCCTTCATAGTGACCTTCAAGTCTCTTGAGGGGGCTGCCAGTCTAAGCTAAATTCTGGGTTCAACTGAAGATTATAGTGCCTAAATAAGATAATAACTTGCCGAAGACTTAATAATAGCACCTCTTATGGCAAAAAAATTAAAGGAAGACAAAACCAATACCGTACACTGTTAAGAGGGAGCTAGGGTATACTGTCTGATAGGATAGCTCTGCAACTGGAGTAGCGATCGAGTTATTTCGGTTGGACATGTGCTAAATTAAATGTCAATCGAAAGGAAAGCAAGAGGAGTTATAGGCGTCTTCATTTGTGGGCTTCTATCAGAAGACTTGAAACTTTGCGTACGAGATGGAGTGAACAACGTGGCTTTCATCCAGGTCACTCCAGCTTAGCTAGTTCGTATATAGGCAAGATAGGAAGAAAGTAAGCGACTTGGGATCCAGAATCCAGGAACAAGAACAGAGAGAGTCCCACAATTTTTGCATGGATGATTCTGGTTGTGTTAAGCTGCAATGTCATAATGCAGGCTACCTACCAGTAGGAAAGAGACCAGTTCAAATGCCAGTATACTGTGATAATATTTTGTATATTAAACGTTACCACATAAAAACACTATGAAGATTTAGTCTGGGGCGTACGTTATAGCAGACCTTACTTGTAAAAGATTACTGTGTACAAGAATGATGGGTAAGATGATGTGGTAGGTACAAAGACTCGTATAATTATAAGAAGCTCTGTTCGAAGTGTCCGATATGGAAAGAATGTTTTACGAACATGTGAATCCATCTTATGGAAATATACCACACACTGAACAATAACGTTCACTAATGAATAAGGACAATACAAAAGTTACAAACGACATACAGAGAAAGGCAAATTTCAGTCAATTAGGAAGACGTTCACTAGATATTTCGCTCACGTACAACGAAGATGCAGAGATCAAAAAGATCTTATTATTTTTTTTGAATGCTTTTTTGCTTTACGACTGCCGAAAAGAACTTTACGACAGAGAAGTCAAAGCTCGTAACTGTGTTTAAAATTCCTAACATTATTCTTGGGTTGCTCGTGTTTTTTCACGTGAAGCAATATGGAAAACTCTAGTATACATATTTTTTACTTCGATATTCGTGCGTGTGTGTGTTTTTCAAGAGCATACCATATACGTCAGAAATAATCGTGAGATCTGCTGCGCGTATGTGAGCGCGCGCTCTTGCGTCCGTATTTACGTAAACCAGTGACCGCGTGCTCACATACAGTAATTAATATTCATCGAATAAAAAACAAAAACAGTAGTTTTATTTTGCCATGTGTAATTATAAAGGCAAAAAGTACCCATATTTCTCCAGTAAAACAGTTTTATCTGGCTCCGGTCCAAATATGTGTTCAGTGGTTTGTGTGTGTGTGTGTGTGTGTGTGTGTGTGTGTGTGTGTGTGTGTGTGTGTGTGTGTGTGTGTGTGTGTGTGTGTGTGTGTTGTATGTGTGTTTGTGTAAACACGATCTGATAACCTTCCTCTCAGCAACGTTTTTTTTATTATTCACGTAATATATGGTACAAGAGAAGAATATGGTAAACTGTGTTGCGACATTTTCATAGTCCGGTTAATTTTAATTTTAAACTTGGGTGACCTCTGCTGACGCCGATTACGTTAACGTGTCGTCCAGTATAGGATTAAAATAAAACGGAAAGAAGGTTACTCGCTATTTGTTTGACAGAACTTTATGACCTCAACGTCGCAAAAAACAAAACTAAGTGGCTACTTGATGTCATAAATAAACATAATATCTGCCGTTTGCACACGAATGCTGTTCGTTACGAAGAGAAGAAACAGTGGAAACTGCAATTCCGGTTTGATAAACCTACATGTAGCAGAGGCAAGACCTCGCCCCCCCTCGTCAAAGTTGAAGGTTAACTAAAACTGTCACACACTGTTACTAATTTTTAATTTAATTTTTAGATAGCCTGTTTAACATATTTATATTTTTATATTCCGCTGTCCCTTGCACACTTTATTCACGTAATCAAAGATGTTCCAAAATCGTTAAGTTTATTACTACAAGCACACGCACACGCACACACACACACACACACACACACACACTATTAATCTCATATTTTGATGCCTCTTATATTGAAGTCGTCGACCGTTAGTACTTTTCAGGTGTACTATTTAGAGTTTGCTGCTTTTAAGAAACAGTTACAAAATTCCACGCAGTCCGTTGTAAACTGCAGAGAACTTACAAATTCCAGGTGACATATTTACATATAGCCTGGTTTTGACGTTAGACCACTGAATTTTCATATTACAGATGTTCTGTTGATGTTCACGTTGTGAAACTGTATCGCGTCAATTGTGAGACAGACTAGCGTCCCGGTAGTAATTTGCCGAGACCCTGGGATACCCGTTTACCATCCGAGACTAATCCCGAATTTCTGGGATACTTGGTCACACTACTCTAGCTCCCATTTATATTAATATTAGCTACTCTTGGTCATTTCTGAACTCTTTAAAACGGCGTTTGGGGGAGGCGGTGAGCATATTTAACGCAATAATTACATTAACATCTGTATCATTAAGATCGATCGTTTTTGTGATGTATTCGGAAGTGCGGACTACTTTCGCGAAGATACAATGTGCGGAGTTAGCGTAGCGTCAGTACTGTACTAGTGTAGCAGACAGGTACACTGAGGAACGTAGGCACCAAGTGCCGAATGTGTCAGAGTTGTACGTAGTATTTGTCTGTTACATTGTTTGCCAGAAACAGTTTCTATACTCTTGGCTAGAAACAAACCATTAACTCATTTTGGCGTAATCTGCCAGTTATCATTTACAAACAGCATCAGTAGAAGACGTTTGTAAATATTGTACTTTATTATCGCTGCTTATACTAAAACTCGTAACAGCTCTGAATTTCCGAGTGTGCGCGTGTGTGTAATGTTTGTATTGTGAGAAACCACAAAGTTTAATCATTTGGCCAACTGATAATGGCCAACTGTTTTCAACTCGGAGCAGTGGATGACAAATAAAGCAGCGTAACTTACGTACGTCTGTTATTTTGCGTTTCAATTAATTACTTCTGTAATTACTCCTGGCTGCTTCCATTTGCGGCATCTTGACATTGTTATAATCTTGCATTTGCTTTTACAGAAAAAAAAGATATTCGTACATCCGCATTAGATTAGGTTTCTCGGTAATAGCTTTCGTGGTTTGCGTTATCTTCATAATTACCGTTCCCTCTCTCCCTCTCTTATTTTCTCTCAAGGTTTAATTCTGTTCCGCGTTCTAAAACAGGTGCAGACCAAATTAAATGAAGAGGTGCTTGTGATCCTCCGTACCTGTATTTAAAATGAGACGTTAAAAAACACCATCTGTGGGGGCAGATGAAGCTGTCTATCTCTAAGCGCTGACCACTCCCGCATACTTAATTTTTATGGACTAGTGATAGGAATGAATTTGTGACGTATAACGTGCCCTTTAACTTATTGTAATTACTACTACTACTACTACTACTACTACTACTACTACTACTACTACTACTACTGCTGCTGCTGCTGCTGCTGCTGCTGCTCCTGCAGCCACTCCGGTTATCGGTACCACTTGGTGAACTGAGGTAAGTTTAAAACTCAGCCTGTAATTTTATGATTAAGCCAATATTGACAATCTCTCCTGAGGTACATAGAGGTACATATCACTTTCATTACCACGGCCTCTTCAATCATCAAGTTGGTTTCATTCGCGTGACTGTACTTTGCGTCTGTAAGAGCGAGTAGAAGAGTCCTGACTGTAAGTATTAGTGCCATGCATTCCCCCTCGCCTGGTTTAAATCTGATGAGTCATACTGAACATTCACTTATATTTATTTGTTAATTTTTGTACTACGCAGATTTGATTAATGGGATCTCGTGTGGTCACGCAAAAGCTTGTACAAAAAAAAGCTTATAATTGAAGGATGACTGGTATATATCGAAAGCAGGTAAAGTAAGTTTCATTTACGAAGGTTCGCGATTTGTGCAAATCTTCACCATAGCAGGACTTGTCATCACTATTTCCTGCTTACACAGACTGTCCAAATATTTCGTCTTGCTGCTGAATAGAGAGTAATTTCGACAGTCACGTTTATCACAATCATGTAGTGTTGATTTGGCTAGGACTGTACATCTTACCAGCGGTTTCTTCCCTACGAGGCACATAGGGAATTCCGATCAGCATACGCTTACTATGTTCCCACTACGAAGCTACAGTTGCCCTCGCGAGCCATGGCGCTTAATGGGTACAGACGAGGTAATGACAATGACGGACAAACCAGTCGACCGTGATTGTATCGTGTCCCGAGCTTCAGTTAGAGCTCCCAATGCGGGGACACGGCTCAGATGTCTGTATATAACATTATGCGCTGACTAAAGTGTCAGTGTATACAGTATCCAATAAAGCGGCAGGCTGCAGGCAATTTGTTTCAATCATCTTTTTACGCTTTTTCGCTCATCTGTTTTTAACGCTGTCTTTTACTTTTCCTCGTCACAGTATAATTATGTCTGTTTGGGCTGTTTAATGTAATGGTACACATACTTTCTACAAAAGTCACAGTGTTACCTTGACATAGATCCATGCTGATGCAACTGATAGCGACAAACCGTAATCCGATTTTCCGGAAGAACTAAGTTGACGTCTGTGATGCAATTCAACTGATATGTAATTACACATAATTCGATATGCACGCAATTTCAGCGGAGGACGCGACATTCCAAAATTAAATTGCGAACAGTCTACACTCACCCATGAACCCTTACGCCCATCTCCATTCCCTTCATTGCTTTACAGTTAGAATGACACAAATATTAACCGTTATAATGGGATTCATATGAAACAGAACTTCAATATAAAGAATAAACTTCAAAAATGACGTGAAATGTAAACGAGATTATAAGCTATGTAAATTACGGCTTACCTGTGGTGATAATTCACTTACGCTGACTCGGAGCCGTAACCTACCGTCTGATCAGCTCGTGAAGCATCAGTTTAGTTCCTGCACTAAGAAACAAAATTTTCCTTTTGCTTTACCAGTACCGTTCCTTCAGTAGTTGTTTTATCAAATATGCTCCTTGAGAATAATTCTATCGCGTTGTCTTGGATAAAATATTCAGTGTGAATTAAATTCTTACTCGTTGACTACTATTACTACTACTATCACATCAGAAAATATGGTCGTGTTCAGAGATCTTCAATTATCCTTCCGGAACTGTCTGAGACGATCTTACTTTAGAATGTGTGTAACTGTCATATCTAAACCCTCTACAACAATTGAAAATATGGTGAAGATTCGTTGCTAGAGTCGGGCCACATCACCCAGAATGTTAGCTTTTTGGCTTGAGAGGACCTATTGTTTTGCACCCCATGACTTTGTTACCATCTCAATCCGTAGAATATTCAGCAGTTCATTCCTGTTTCCCTCTCTAAAAAAAAAAAAAAAAAAATCATGCGTGTTTGCAATGCGAATAAACAACTCATGTATTGTTAAATGAATATAGGACTACTATTGGCCCATTCTGCACATAAACATTCCCAATATACACCAATAACGTACCAAAGCTTAAAGGATCTATTACATTTATCATCATTATGTTTTATAATATTAGTAGGATCTGCTCTCGTGGACTGGTGAACCACTACAAACTGATGGCTATGTATTTGACTCACTACTCCGATCTTTCAAGTGACGACTATGAGACATAACTAACATATATAAACAAAGGTGATGGTGACGGAAATGAAAAAAATAACAGTTATTTAAATGTGTAGTCTATTATTATGATTATTATGTAACGCTCACAGTTGCAACCTTGTCTGGTTACTAACCACAGTGCCGATTATTACTACTACTCCTACTACTAGTACTAGTACTATATTATTATTAAATAACAAGATTGTAACAGAGATTGTTGAAGTATAGGCCTATACGGAGGAATGAGGATACCGATTATTATATTAAATGTGATTTATAGTAAATGGTTAGTTGCAACAAGAATGAATATGCAAAAGAAGAACATAAAATGCAGATAATGTGTTCTTGATGAAAAAAATGTCTAAACTTTTTTATCAGACTCGACGTACACAATAATACCACACATCGCTTATCGATGATATAAAAAAAGTATCTTTCTGTTAATCAGCGTTTTTCTTCACTTTTTTTATTAATAATTATTCAGTACCAATAAACTCTGTACTGTGTACGACTACGCACATAAACAAACGTTTCTTTATACGTCTGCACATAAAATACATCTGTACAAGTGACCATAAGTTATATCGACAAGGCGAGCTAGTGCGTACACATTTTTGAATTACCAATATAAGAATGTTAAACACGGCTGATAAACAGATGAAACCGAGCGAGCATCCAAGGCAGACCGGTTGGTACAGCGCACAGCACACACAGTTCGGTATCATTACAATTTACAATGACAGCCTGACGCGCGCTTACACGTTACCCTATACTGGATATCGTCGATTACACAGACGGCTCTAATGTACGCCAGATACTGGCGAAATTTATGCCAGTCCAGTCGTCATCGTGATAATTCTTGCATAAACGTTTTTTGGTTTTTCTTTAATCACGTAAGTGGGCGAGGAAATAATGTACATAATAGAGTCACTAGGAAAATTTCTAGTCTTTCCTTTTTTAAAGTAGATTTATATTAATTCCTACATTGACAATAAAAGTACTAAATAAAATATATCCTACTTTGACCCACAAAATTCATACAAACCACTATCATGCTGATGTAGTTCAGTTATTCAGTTAGTTCAATCATTCTACCCAGTTATAGAATCTTAAGATGAGTAGGAGCAAAAAATTAAAACTTTACTTCGATTAAAGGAAATGCACATTTTCTAAATAAACGTTTAGGATGTTTGAAGATCGAGATGGTTTATGTTGCATATTGAAAGATCTATTCAAAATGCTTGTTCCTCGAAATGGGTTATTATAACAGTGGATGATGCTGACATAGTAGGTCTACTAATTAGAGTTGCACAACTTCGTGGTCTCTTGCACGAGTAGGCCATGTACGATATATCAATCGGTCATACGTTGAAAACGTACAGTGAAGAAAGGTTTTGTGAACTTCAATATTTCATTAACTACCGATATTTTAAAACATATGTCGACATTTCGATAAAATTTATTTTGGTAAACAGGACCTGTTTAGGCCTACTCACAATACAAGAATAATTAATACACGTTACTGAGAATTAATGAATTATGAAATATTGCATCTTGTAATAAATTAATGATAATATACGTGTAGTAATAATTATTATTCTATATTAACACACACACACACACACACACACACACACACACACGTATGTTTTAAAATTTGTGTAGTTATTGTCTGAACCTCAGAAAACCTCACAAAATCGTTTATTAATTCATGATTCATGATCATAAGAATAACTTCTAGTCTCAAGCTATTTATGGCCCATTCTGCACATAAACATTCGCAATATACACCAAAGTTTCAAATCAGTTTAAAAAATAATAATAATAAATAAATAAGTGTAAAAATTAAATAAACGTTAATATCTTTTCGCTTTTGCGGTCATTATAACTTTTTGATTATAGCTGAATTCCGCTTGTACTAGTTTGGGAACCTAAAACCAGAGCCGAACTCCGTTTCACGCCACTATACAAACTATGTAAATACAGTATTACTAAAACAGCCAGAAGATTAACATTTGGAAGCCTGTCATCTAATAATTTCGCACAACTTCCCGGAACTGTCTCAGTGCACCAATCAGATTGCGCCGTTAGTAAGATGAGATTACTGTTTGTGTCTACGTTATCGCGTATTTAGCATTCATAAAACGCTGCTTACCTCCTTCCATGGAACCGACCCCGGAGAGAAAGACGTGTCAGCAACCTAACTAAACTGATACGAGATAAAACAATTACCACTGATGCCGACTGTCATTCTTATAAGCGAGAAAGTAATACATAATTTGCTCCGTCAGCCTGACTTTTGTTCATTGGCACTATATATGACATTAATATATTTTTATTTTTAATTTTTATTTTAATTATTTTATTTTAAATTTTTTCATATATATATATATATATATATATATATATATATATTGCAACAATACATATATTTGCATATTTGCCCAGGGCGGTATGTTTGTAAATATTTAGCATAGAAAAATATATGATGAACAGTTTTTAACTATATTATGCAGGATAAGAATTGTCAGAAAGCGTACACCTGCCCCCGCGAGTGAATACAGCGCTTGTGTGTTTGTGTGTGTGAAGCAAGCTACGACAGGCAAGAGTCTACGGTAGGTTGATGCGAACGAATTCTCTGTAATCTAGTTTTAACCGGATAAAAATAAACTAATTAATACGTTTTAAACCTGTGAATAAAGACTTACCCAATTATAAAAACACCATTACATTAAGGAATTTTTAACGAATATACTGATGTAAAAGTATTGCAGAAATTTGCAATAATAAAGACGCCAGTTAATTTATTGTTAATTACTAGTGTAATTAAATAGTAATTAATAAGTGTGTTATATGTGAGTGACCAGGAAAAAATTACGCAAACGATGATATCGCTCGTGCTACGAGGATGTTTACGAAATCGCGAAAATGAACCAAAAAGTGTTTTGAAATTAAAAGGACGCTTTGCACGAAGTGACAATATCTAACAGGTCGAAAACAGTACTGGACTTGTCAGATTGCCGTCCAGTATAAATACCACCCGCAATTTTGGGGCGGTCTCGGAGACTCAAGATATCTTCACACAACGTCACGCTGCTGGTCTGCCGACCGATCGACATCTTTACCACACACACCAAGACTTATGGAGCAACTCTGGACCATCACAAACAACAACCCGTAGAGACAGAGAACACAGCATCGACATCATCATCATCATCAAATTCTCAGGATTCAGGACACACACACACACACACGCGCAATGGTAACGTCGGCAGTACGCAGGTGATGATAAACAATTATATTTTTGTTTGTGAAAAGAACTCTCAAAAAAAAAGAAACTTATATATGAACAGTTAAGACTTAAAGTTTTAAATTTAAATACTAGTTAAAACAAGAATTTAATTTAACAAGAAAATTTAAAAATACTAATATTTTGTTGTATATTAAAATTTGGGTGTGTCAGTAGAAATAAATAATAGGTTGGAAGTAAATGTTATTTTCTATTTTGTTTATAGCAACAATTAGTTTTGTTCTTGAGTTTTAATATTATTTTTGGTTTGTAAATGAGTTGCTATTATTTAAAATTTGAGTCAAAGTCAGACACTGAAAAAAAGGTTTACATAATTTGTTTAATATGTCTGTTTAGCTAGTAAGATTATATGGTTGTTTATTTTATATGTCATGAACGGCATAGAAGGTTACATTGTATTTGTGTAAACTTATAAAAGAACATATTTTTATTTATCTAAGATTCGAATTTTTTAATATTTGCATATTTTCTATTAATATTAATAAATCATAGAATGATTATTTTGAAACGGTTTTAATTTATTATTTCATGTCAACAGCATCTCACTCCTCTTTGAAAATTATTTAGTTATTGTGCAACTACGTATACTTGACGCAACGAGAATAAAAAAAAAATCCTGTGACCTGGCTGGTGTAATACACTTCATAGTTGCGTTGAGTACATGGTAATGTATTTGTGTGAATTTTTGAAATACTTGTAACGTTGCAATATATATATATATTTCAAACACACACACACACACACACACACACACACACACACACACACACACACACACACACACACACACACACACACACACACACACACACACACACACACACACACACACACACACACACACACACACACACACACACACACACATGATTCTCATTTGGCTACATATTCGTATTTTAAAAACCAGGTTATTATTGATTTTGTTGTATAGTAGGTATAATTATAACGGACGTGTGCGTAAAAATTTTGACGTTGAATTCAATTCTGGGTGATCAGAGTCAAATACAAGGCAAGAGAAATACTACAATAACTACAAAACGAAATTCATTGTACCGTGGTAACGGTAAATACTTAAGTACTATTTACTTCTAGTACCTAACTGCCTTCCAGATAAGGCAAATAGTTGAGTAAAGGTGTTTGTCGAAAGGAAATCACACAAATTATTTGTTTGCAGTTGTAATGTATAGGACTATTTTTCAGCTACACACATTTTTGCTGTTTGTGCGGTCATAGAGTGGACCCGAATTGGCGTTTTCCTATTTCGGAAAAGATCCATGATCTTTATTGATATTTATGTAGAGTTATCAATAATAATTAACAGTGACCTCAGGGGCGACATCAAAACGTTGTAAACACACGCCGCGTAGCGTTACAACATGCTGCGACGTAGCCTTCGTCGCACACACTTAGGGCTACTGATTCTTATTGTTAGTGTTATGATTAATATTCAGTTATTTACCTTAAACATTATTTCTCTGAATATTCACAGAAATCCCCCAAATAAAAAGAAACACAAACATTTAAATTTTGTTTTCTGTATTTCGCCGTTACACTATAAGAATACAACAGTGTAATTTCGTGTCCGTCCATGATCAAGTAGGCCTACTACATATGGCTACCCAGTTTACTGATTCTTCAAAGACATCACTACCAATAAGCTGACATGGTTATATTTCGAGTACAATGAATATCAGTAATACCACAGGATATTTGTATTTCCATGTCCTACACTAAGAGTTTAGTATTGGATTCCGTAGCATCTGTTGAGATTTCAATCAGTTCATCTATTTTCTCATTTCCTTTCGAACTGTCTTGTCTTTTGATTCTTTGGGGACTAGAATTAAGTTTACCTCTTCTTCAGTATTTTTTTTACATATTTTAGATTTTATTGAATTCTCGGTGAACTTCATTTGTATTCAATAAAATTAATTAAGTCGTTCTATTCCTACGTTCGCATTTTTGTTGAATCATTTTTATTATACGTTGCCTAATTTTGGCTTAAGTGGTCTAAAAATTAATGGTCTATTAAAGCGATAATTATTTTTTTCTATACAGAAAAAAACTTGACCTTGAGAAATACCGGTTCTCTGTTTGACTGCCAATATTTGAGCTTTCGATATTTGTCTTCCAGCATTCTGTAGTTTACTTCTTACATTCTCTGTCCCATATCTTCTTTTCTTTTAAATAATTTGCTCGGCTTTTATTTGACTTTTCATGTACTTGTTCTAGTTTTTTTTGCCAATTTACATGTTTTTTATTACGCTTCTCTCAGCACTTTCTTTCTCTTCATTGTATGTTCATAATATTTACGTTGCGTGAATGAGAGCAAGATCATTTGACAGGTAAGTAGTGAAGTCATCACCCCTACGCTTGACCCATTCATTATTACATCAGGTAATCATTATCACAGATGAGTCGACCTGAAGGTTGACAAGTGTCTCGACATTTCCCAGTAAGTTATAAGAAAAGGTTATAGACCGTTTCTTACGTTCGAATGTAAATTATTTATTTTTAAGCGTACCAATTAAACCGAGTCACCAACACTACATATTAACTATTATTTATTTCATAAGGATATTCTCCGTACAGTTTCATCATAACATTTATGATTCCACGAGATTGTCGGCCAGAGCATTTAAAACTTAGCCAAAACACAGTCACATTATACGAAAAGAAGTGCAGATCAGTACATTAAAAAGATTAAAACAAACACAAACGCTTGTTAGTTTCAGAACTTATTCTTAAATTCTGACAATTATTTCACCCGATTAGGCTATTCAAATGCGGAAATGTTTCGGTAGGTCGGGGCTGCCGAACTATATCATCACCAAGAACACACACACACACACACACACACACACACACACACACACACACACACACACACACACACACACACACACACACACACACACACACACACACACACACACACACACACACACACACACACACACACACACACACACACACACACACACACACACACACACACACACACACACACACACACACACACACACACACACACACACAGTTACCTTGCATGCGGAGAGACGACCTAACTATCAAATAGATTGTACTTACGAAGATGTCAATTAATCATAAATTTACGCTACAAAACGTAGGTAACCACCTAATAATCCTAGAAATATCTGTAGGCCTACACGCACGAATACATATACCAAATT
Source organism: Magicicada septendecula (assembly GCA_034769895.1). NCBI lineage: Eukaryota > Metazoa > Arthropoda > Insecta > Hemiptera > Cicadidae > Magicicada > Magicicada septendecula. Next base: position 688,918,397 of record CM068367.1, read on the forward strand.
CCACCCATATGTCCTGTACGTAACGTGTTTATTACGTTAAGAGCGTTAATTACCTCAGTAATTAATAATAAGTGAAGGTATTGCTTTTAATAATGTTATGTAATTTAAGTCCTTGTGCGCCTTAGACTCGAGGCTTGGCCACTTAATGTATGCCATACTCGCAGGGCGTGTACGGATTTCACAATTTGAAACTGCCAAGCCTGTAGTACCGACAGTCGACGATGTCAGACCGATACTGTTGGGTAAGGGATGATGACACCCCGGATATTACTGAGACTCTTGACGGCTTTGCAGCCGATTGGACTCTCAGATACAGGGGCACGTGTACCGTTACGATCGAGCCAAACGTTTTTATTCACGTTAGTACACGCTCGCACTGACGTCACAAATGCCAAGATAAGCGTATGCAAATATTTCGTGGGAATGTACTCACCAGAATCACGTAGGAGTGAACGATTTTTATGAATTAATTTCACCGAAGGTTCGCTTAATTTTTTTTCGGAACCTAATTTTGTTTTGATTATATCAAGTCATAAAACCTTGGAAATCTAATGTAATGTTTGACCGAGCTACCTGTTTTATAGATCTTTGTCCAAACACGGCATCATTTCGTGTAGACTACAACTAGGGATGCCACGTATTCACGAATAAAGGTGAGTGCGTGATGCGTGATCTGTGTAGAAGACCGTCCAGTCACCTTAAAGGCGATCTGTCGCAGTCGGGAAGATTGTTTTGTAGGTGTTGTATATGTGTGTGAAATTGTACCTCTGACTGGCAGGCTGCGAGATTATTGCTTTTGTTGCGTCGAAAGCACATTCGCTGTGCACAGTTGTTGAATCAACAGTAGAAATAAAAGTAAGTCGTACTACATTACTGAAGTTTTATAATGATCGTTGAGAAGATAGTCATAACGATCTGTGTACACACTTGACAGCCTCATTCCGCTTTGCTTCTCTGTAAAGGATTCCCCCACTTCACGGGCGTAACATCGTGTCTCCGTACTGACTGCTGTGTGAAACTATTGGAACGTAGAAGAAAAACACTGTTTTGCAAGTTGCAGAATGTTTTTAAAATACTGATAAATTTTGTTGAATAAGTACACGCTATCAGTTTAAAAACACACTCACACACATACACACACACCACAAGTATATCACTTTGTTGACTAAGGCCCTCTTCACAATCCAATTAGTCATCGGTAAGTAAACACAAATGCAAATTTCCAGATATCTTCCTTAATTTGTTGACTTCAAATCTGCAAGCCATGGTTAAATCTTTCTTGGTTAAACAACGATGGGCTGACTAGTGAAAATTAACTAGCTAATGTCGGGTTATTAATTTCTTGGTAATTAACCGAGATGAACTCGCGTCAATTGTACTTTGAAATATGATACGGTCAAAGGGGCGCGATATTTCACCGAGATTCCGTGATTGAGATCAATCAGTTTTGCCCAAGCCGAGTGAGTGGCACTTATTACCCGTCGGCAATGACTACGTGCTACAGAGATTCCAGTGGTTAACTATGGTGTGGACGAACGCGAGGCCTTGGAATTGAACCGAGAGAACAGCTTTTGTGTTGAGAGCTCACCTTTCAGTTGTGCACGCATAGCTCCAAGCTGTTTTTTCAGTTCCTTTTTTTTTGTACAAGTTTTCTATCGTTTTATATTTACGTTAGGAGTACGGTACACGCCACACACTGGCCGCATGTACGCCAGGCCTCTACTACCGCCACACTTGCCGTAAATTTCTTCAATTACAAAAAAATAACCGAAAGCAGTCAAGACCGTCTTGACATGTAATAAAATCTAAGATAATATCTACACAGGTTGTTTACAACTGAAATTTTTGTTTTGTGCCTTTGTGACTTGCGCTGCTTGTTTTCATGGCCCGTCTGAACTCAGTATGTGTCTACTTAAAGATGACAATCATTCTAATATTAGTAAAGGTATAAGCGGCTTGAGCACTTGTAAAAAGAATAATACATATGCTTCTAAATACAGTCAGAAGTACTACAATTAACAGAGTTGTTATTATTATACGTTGTGTTATTATTGTACCTTGTTATTATTCTCTTATTGTAGCTTGCTTTTATAAGCAATGCTAGATAAGCTAGAAAAGTAAATACGGAACGAAAATATTAATTTTTTACTGTTGATTAGGTCCAATCATTGGTTAGGGACTTTTCGCCTTCGAAAATGAAAGATATTTATGAAATATATTGGATAAATAACGTATATCAAAAGAACCCACACAATTACATGGTCGGAAAGAAGACAACTATCTATAATAGATTACTTTATAGCAAATCAAAAGGCGGCAGTTGAATTCAGAGAGAGGAAAAAATAGGAACAGCATTTACAAAGAATGAACACTGGAGAGAATGCCAAAGATTACGTACAGATATCGACCGCAGTTGGAAGAAGAAGAAGAAGAAGAAGAAGAAGAAGAAGTACATAACATATATTAGATCACGGAAGACGGCGACTGTACTGTACAGTACTGTAGGATACTTCACAGCAGTATTTCGTAACTAAATTATTAAGCATAAGATCAGTGTTTAGTTATGTAGAGCAGGAAAAGAAGCGGGTATGCTGTCACTCCGATAAAGAACATCAACTCGACAAGGTGTGTTGATGCTTATCAGCCTAAACATGTGAAACATTTCATAAATAGCTCAGTAAGTTTAAGAAGATCTACGTCTGGCCACATGGGTCAGGAAATGAAACGAACGCGCGGTGGCTGTGACAAATAACATCAACTTCATATAACGTGTTAACGACCATCTGGCTAAACGATGTAAAACAAGGTGATCTGCGCCATTGCCATAAGAAACTGAGAGGGAGTTTTGGGAGACAAAATCCTTTATTCTGAAGGAAATGTGTAATGTAAAGATGGAAAATAAGAAAATACAGGTAGGAATAAATGTACGCGAACACGCAAACATAACTCCACTTTAGTAAGCGCTGTAATCTATTTTTACGTTTGGACGGAAAATCAGTGTGGTAAAGCTTGAACACAGGCGAGAATCTTTCACTATTTTTGCCCAGATGCCCCGGATTAAAATTACAGCCATAGTTGCGACAGAAAGAATGAAGGATAGACAGAATAAGAGAAGAATACACGAAAAAGCGAAAAAAGAGCACTAATGTAACAAGTGGCAAAATGATTTCCTCTCCGTGGCTCGAGACAAGTAGTTTAGTACAGTAGACGGCGAAATCGTATTCTGTTCAGAAACAATGTAATCTCTCGCTATAAATACTGACCTACAGCTAAATACTGGGCAAGTCAGATGGAGGTGACAAGATAACGGCAAAATAAATATGAGTTTACTGCCTTGTAGTAAGGTATCTGAATGGTCCAGTAACTCAAGATACAAAGCAATAAAATAATACAATAGGAATGCATAGTAAAATACACAGTAGTCTTAAAAACCGATATGAACTTTTGCTTTCGTATCTCACAGCCATAGTGTTAGTAGTAGTAGTAGTAGTAGTTTTTAAGAGGGGGAACATTTTTTAGAGGGGTCCGTGCTTGTGCTTCCTCTGGTGTGTGGGACTCTCACCCACTAAAAAACCCACCTCTAATTCAGGCATTCATATCCATCCTGGAACCACTTAGCGGAGTACTTCAGAATGAAGTCTATTGCGCCCTTATCGAGCTCATTCTGTTGTTCCTCATTTTCTACTGCCCGTTGGGTGCAAGATGGGACTGTCTTATTTTTCTAGTAGGACCCACTGAATAAATGCATTGAGCCGGTCCCATTCCGCCTTACCACGAAGCATAAGCGCAACTACGCTCTCGGGCGTGAACTCCCCAAGCTCCATTTTCAGTACTATCCTCTGTCTTGCCAATCTGCAGCACTTGAAAAACGTATGCAAGGCATCTTCATGGGGAGAGTCTCCGTATTGGCAGGCTGGGCTCTGCACGTTTCCCATTCTACGGAGGTAGGCAATAAAATTGCCGTGGCCACTGAGCAACTGGATCAGTTGGTAGTTGACCTCACTGTGTTGGCTGTCGATTCATTCCTTCAAACTTGGTATGAGCCTTGCGGTCTATCTTCCTCTATCCTCTCCATCCCAACCACTTGCCAGTGGTGGAGAGTGAGTTCCCTGGCTTCATGCTTTGAGGCATCCCTTCCAATTTCGTCTCTTCTTTCAAATAAATGCTTCCGCGTTAGAGCCAACAGGTCTATGGGGATCACTACCGCTATCACCAGGACTACTGGCTCTGGCACTGTCCGGTAAGAGGATGGTACTCTGAGGGCTCCTCTTCTCTGCACCTATGCCATACGTGTTCTGTACATCTCCGTCTTTAGTGCATCGGCCCAGATTTCGCAACCGTACAGAAGGATGGACTCTCTGACTGGCATCAACAATCGCCTCGTGCTTGCAGTGGGACTTCCTATGTTGGCCGTAAGTCTGCTGAGCATAGTTATAACGTGAGCCGCCTTATCAGCTGCATACTTTATTTGCTCCCAATAGGAGAGCTTTGAGTCCAGTCTCACCCCTAGGTATTTCACAGCGTTCTTTGTAAATACTGTCTCAGCGGTATGATAGTGGGAATCCGTCGCTGGGTGAGCAGTAATATTTCGGTGGGTAGATCCAGGCTGTGTTCTTCAAGCCAGAAGCCCACTCGCCTCATTACCTGGTTCAGGCTTCTTTGTGCATCCTCGGCGTTTCGTGCTACAATCACTGCCGCGATATCATCTGCGTAACCTGCCAGGAAAGTGTCTCGTGGCGTCTCCATCCGTAGAATTCCGTCGTAGGATACGTTTAAAGGTCAGGGCCCAAAATTGAGCCCTGGCAGTTATCTTCTTGTTACGAGGTCCAGTAGTAGTAGTAGTAATTGTAGTAGTAAGAGTAGTTGTTGTAACTGTAGTAGTAGTAGTAGTAGTAGTAGTAGTAGTAGTAGTAGTAGTAGTAGTAGTAGTAGTTAAAACGTAGTATAGAGACACGCTGATGTAACTTAGCATATAAGTTAGTCCGTATTGCCCGGTGCAGGTTTTCATGGTTATCCTGGATCATATGGTCTGTCTCTGTTCGAAGAAAACAGGCATAGGTCTCAGGAAAAGCGAAGAAAGTAAAAGGAAAGTGCGATAATAAATAAATAATTTTAAGTTTTCAATTAATTCCTCACCAAGTACTGACAATTTTTTTTACTGATATGAAATAGTTACTGTATATTGTTGCATGAATACGGTAACATATAAGTTACACGATTATCACGTTAAATGTTAAGTCACAAGAATAAGAACGAAGGACACTGTAGGAATCAGACGTGTGACAAACTGTTGTATACTTGAAAAACGCCATAGTAAAAAGTATTTTTTCCGCTGTTTTAGAAAGAACATTCTATTGCTACTAAGAACAGAAACTTTCTTACTTTTCAGGGGCTTACTTAGAGTAGCAGAGATGATTAAACAACACTCGAGAGCAGTTAAACACGCTTTGGGGATTTCCACCAATTAATTCTGGTACATTCTAAATTATTTGTTACTCTCATTATTACAGTTAAACATTAATATGATGTGGGTCGTAAATTAGGCTGCCTTGGGATTATCGCGTACAATTTGTAGATAAGTATACGCTCGAAAGCTCTAAGCCTTCTGAATATCTAATATGTTATCCAGTTCACAGAAACGCAAAAATAAATCTGTTTACGCACGTCGACAGTTACACGAAGTGAACTGTGCATTACGTAAAAATGTGTTCAGTTTTGCAATACATTTAAATTCTGACGGTAATAAAAATTTATTTGCGCTTTAGCGACACGAGCCGAATAGAGAGCACTTAATAGGAAAACAGAACCGAAAATATCTGTTATCTGTATATATCTTGAAGTACACGATAAGTAAGAGTAAACATGTACGTATATCAGCCACGCGAAAAACTGTATTGCGTTCGTACGTGTCTGATGGAAAGTAATTTCTGACTGTTTAATCCGATTATATTGGAGGCGGTAAAGTAAGGAATTACGCGCTGTCGTATCGCGAATATAAATAAGTAGCGGTAGCTAATTGTTCAGAAAAAATTCTATACGGTTATTGCAGTCTGAAGTTTTTATAACATTTTCTGACAAATCTTCAATACGTTTTGATGTAAAAACCTTGTAACACGTATCGAAATTCTAAAAAAAAAGGATTAAAAAGTGACAGTTGCACGGAGCATATATGCCCAAAGGTGGTATTTAGTGACATTTGCACGGAGAAACGGCCTATCAGAACATTGGTAATAATGTGTTTTAAACAGCCTCATCTGCACGGAAAATTGAAAAGTTAGGTTCCTCATCCGTAAGTGTTTGGCGTTACCATATGTTCAGCTGAATATGGTCGAGAAATATGGTTGAGTATTCAGGAAAACACGCCCAGAAAGTAGAAACTCCGAGTTTTCTACGACTACTTCGTCGAAAAATGGCTAGATAACGAACACACGTCAAAAAAAAGTGGATGTGTTCTGATAGGCGGCACAGAACCGACACCTCCGAAGTTTGGAATCAAAGATTAAAAGTTTCGTTTTGTGAAAGTATATCCAAATATACCATTTGCTGGTCAGCGCTCTCAGAAAAGACGGTGAATACCATTGTGTGACAGAATATCCCCCAGCTTTGATGTAATTCTGCTGTGAAGTTAGATCAATTTATTTCCAAAGCTTTCAAAAAACTTGAAGGTGATTGAACTGAGGTCTTCGTTACAAATTTAGTACGCATCTAGAAATTATAGTAAGAAACAATTTCTAAAAAATTAAAATAAATTGCGACTACGTAAATATTGTACAACAGATAAATTGTGAATATTGTATAGATGGCTGTTGGCAATGGATATCCACCTATAAAAAAATATAAAACAATAAATAAAATAAAAAGAAAGAAGTTATTGAGAACTATAAGACGTTACCTACCCGTAGTCATTCCTAGAAACCATATTGGCCTACTTCAGCTAAATTCCCCTCAAAAATAATAAAAAAAATAAATAAAAAAATTTAAATAAAAATCTTTCCCCACAGTCTTATTCTCACAGACTTGAGCCTTATTATAATTTAAATAGACACTACTGAATGCCTGCATCTTTAGCGACTATTTTTCTGGTTGTACTGGAAAGAATCTCGTTGAAGTTACATGCAGATTACCTGACTGCACTGCATATTTCTGATGGACAGTTGCCATTCCGGGCAAAAAAAGTTTGTCAGCCATCGAGTCGGAAAAAGTTTTTCACAAAGCTTCAGAATTCAGAAAGTAGTAGACAAGATCTTAGCAGCTCGTCTGATCTGAAAACAGTTATTGTTAAAAACGCCATGGATATTATACTACTACTACTACTACTACTACTACTAAGAAGAAGAAGATGAAGGAGAAGAAGAAGAAGAAGAAGAAGAAGAAGAAGAAGAAGAAGAAGAAGAACAACAACAACAACAACAACAACAACAACAACAACTACTACTACTACTACTACTACTACTACTACTACTACTACTACTACTACTACAATAACAACAACAACAACAACAACAACAACGACGACGACGACGACAACAACAACAAGATGAAGAAGAAGAAGAATTAGAGTCATAATTATGATGATCGTTACTCTTGTCAGTGGCGTAGCGTAGATGATCCTACGAACTCATTTTCATAGATTCCATCTACATCTTGATTAAAAAACGCATCTTGGTATTATCAAATCAAGAACCTACAGATAAGTACCTACACGCTAAGGCCACTGGTCTGCTAAACCCTACAACAGACTTTATTTGGCGTTGAGAACATTGTTCCAAGGATAGGCCCTATGACTTTGTTGAATTAGTTACCCTCAATAAACCTGTGATAGCTTTTTACGACTGTTACAAGAATTAGGTTGTAAGGAATTATAATTAAGACTTGGGATACCACTCAAACTACCTCTCGAAGTTCGAGGCATTTAGTCTCGTATGCACCGTACCATCATTTCATTTGCTATCAGAATATATTTTACTTATATAAAGAGAACGACTCTTGGAAGTCAGACTCGAGGATGTCGTGTGTGTAGTGTAATGAATTGTCACTCTGTTGTTTCTGACATACTTTCGGGGACTTTGTTAAAATATAAGAAACCCCGTTTGTATTCTATTCATACTTTATGTAGTGTTTATACGTTGGCATCGATTCATTCTGTGTTTGACATCTATTCTGTTAAATGGTTTCATTAAACATTGTGAGACTAATGCCACTTGAGTAGAACGTGAAAAATGTTTGCTGTCTTGCCCAATCGTGAATACTCTGTACTCAGCTTTAGTTCCAAAACGTATGATTATTGTGGTTTGTCGTGGAGTGCTCTCGTGTGTTGTTAATGGCTTTATTGGAGTCATGTTGCAATGGCTCTGTTGCGAAGTCTCCAGCTCCACGAGCACAGAATTCAGTCAGCGCACTATTCTGATCTGACGTAGGCCTGTACGGGAACTGAAGCTCTCATTCCAAACAGTGTTAATACCATAAATTTACCATGTATGTCAGTACTTAGAATAAACCTGTTAGTTTAATTCAAATTATAATACCGAAAAATACTTAAATATGCATACGCCACCAAGTGCTTGTTTCAGTCTTTGCAAAAAAAAAGAAACCACTGTAGGCCAAATAAGTAATAATTTTTTCAACGTTCTCCAGTCCAGCAGAAGAATTTCTGGCTTGATACACTATTCTGTTGGACCTCCCATTTCACGTTCGTTTTCTTTTTATTTTGTAGAAAAGGTTTTAATTGTAAAAACAAATTTTTAATTAGCCTATACTAAACAATATAAAGAATAAAGTATATTATTATTATATATATATTTTTTATTATATATCATATATTATATTATTATTTTTTATTATATAATTTAATAAATAAATGGTATTTTTATTATAAACTTAAATACGTTTAATTTAAATCCATATTATAGTAAACGAACAGCGTAATTATTTGCATAAGACTAACTGAACAAACTGATAAAACCTACAATGGTTTGTATTGTATGTTCCAAATCTTGTTTAAACAAATCTTAGTCTCTCACAAAAAGACACAGATAAACTTATCACATCGATTGTAGGTCACTTTTCCTAAAAGATTCCTATGTATGGTACGCACTCTGTGGCCGACTGTAACATTGTTTAACTAAAAACTCTTAACCGTTTGTAGGCCGTTAATGTTAATCGACTGGGAACAAACAATTTATCCTAGTTTCTGACATTTTTCTAATATGACCTCTATATTTTTAATATGACCTCTTCCGTTACATTACATCTTGTATCTAGGAATACATTTAGGCCTATATAACAACTATCTGAATGGTTTACAGTGACAGAGGTACTACAGGGTCATGGACACAACGGTACAAGTAGAAGATGAATTAGGAACATCGTCGTTGATTATAATGCATTGTTATCGTTTCCTGTTCGGTGCTGCAATTGTTCAGATCTCATAAACCTTTGATGTTACGCGTCTCAGAAATGTAAGTAATTACTGGTTGTGCAGGTTAAATGTCTCAATCACTGTAAGTAATTCAGATTCCTAATAACTCTTTCTGGACTGAAAATTATTTTCTACTTAAAAAATTAGTTCTAATATACTAGTTTCTTCCATGATGTCGTGCAACGCTGTAAAACTCTCATAGCGTTTCGAGACTTCTGAACATTGATGCTTTAAATCTTTGTTGATATTCCCTTCTTATAGCCTAACTGATATAGACAGTTAGGATCTTTTTACCTGCCATCATGTCAGTGGAATAATTTTGATTTTAATCATATCTTAAGCAGATCTTGATACAAATCAACGTATTCGCTGACAAAACCAATTGTCACTGTCACAGTTATCGCTAATCAAAAGGCCAGGATTATACACTACGGTACTACGGGAACACTTCTTGAGAGAAAAATATTGGGTCATTTTATTAAGCTGGTGTATAATTATATTTATTGAGGAAGCAATGTGGTGTATAGCTGTTGATATTTACATTATGTTGATAACAGTTTTCTTTATCAATCTATGTTAATAACAGTTTACAAAATGATAAGGTTTTTTTACCAATGTATGTTTCTGTTACGATAACTATTTGTTAATTGCTACGGAGAATGTCCGCTTTGGTAAAATAAAAATCGGATTTTGTAATTATTGATTGCATATGTGTACTTGTAACTTACAACATTATCTAAAGCAGACAGCCTGGCTCACGGATATGAATGAACTTTATCCAGATATTCATCAAATACAAGAAGTATTATACTTGTTTGGCTTGACTTGTTCGGCCGTAAATTTGATAATCTGGCAAGAGCTGAACTGGAAAGACATAAATGTTTTAAAGTTTCCTTAAGGACTCTGTGTTTATCAGTCTGTGAGCCGTAATATTTAGGCATAAGGCAGACAGTCTCTCTCTCTCTCTCTCACTCTCTCTCTCTCTCTCTCTCTCTCTCTCTCTCTCTCTCTCTCTCTCACCCCTTCGCGCGTGTTCCTGACACACACACAATAGGCCTATATATAAACGTTGGTGACAATTTTTTGTATTGATAGATTAAAAACAGACTTCTTAACACTTTCATCGTCCGATGAAGGTAGTATTAGATCCAAATTAACTAAGTCGTAACGTTCCTTTTCGTCATGAAAAATAATTGCCTTGTTTCCGTAAAAACCAGAATATTGCAGATTTAACGTAGGTTAAATTTGCTAACTATGATCGGTTTATGTTATCTTTTGTTAGTTTTTATTATTTGTTTTCTAACCTAGTAAAAACGGGATCGTTTAATTCAAATAGGGTTTCCATGAAGGCCTTAAAAGTTGTCAAGGCCTCTCAAGTCGCTGGAAATGCCACCGGTCACTCAACTATTAGTAAACTCCAAAATGGTTCCAGTCAATTTGCACCTTTAGATAAGAGATAGCTCGCTCAGTATTTTAGATACAATTATGAAGACAAAAAACATTTAGAACGAGTATTTTCAATAGAATTTATCAAACATAGTTACAACGATTAAATTACAGGTACCTAATAAAAACTACTTTGTTGTCCTTGTAGTGAATCACAATAAACGCCTTCGTGGAACGAATATCAAGAAACAGCAAGCCGAATGAAATACCATTTACTATAGATTAAAAGGATACTTCACAAGTCGTGAGCTGATGATGAAGACAGAGCTTACCTGACGAAAAACAGGAACTCCTTAGTAATATTAATAAAAAATTAATATTGTGAAAACAGAATGTACTAATGAGAAAGAACTATCTATGAAAGCGGCGAAAAAAGTAAAAAAAAAATTGATTTTAATTCTGGACTATCGAAAGCGAGTTAGTAGTACGGAGACAGTATAATGACACCGAGTTCATTGTGACCTAGTTGTGAAGTAATTAGTAATCAATCAGTGAATGTTACTATTGTTCCTTTTGTTTGTTATTGGTTTATAAAAATTGTGAATTATTTGCACAATTAAATTAACATAATTATGTTTTTTCCATTTAATTTTATATGTGAAATTAAAAACAGTATGATGGGTGTCGCCAGCTGATGCAACTCTCATATGACAATTGGCTTACAGTGGCTCAACAAGGCAAAAAACTCAAATGCGGAAGTATTGGCTAGCTATTATCTAATCTCAGCGTTGTGTATATGTATATGTGTTTTATAAACACACAAGTGTAACTTCGCGCTCGTTTAAGATGTCTGGATTTTAAATAACAATAGCAAAATATATTTTTTATTTATGATTTAATTCATAGTTGGCCTTAATATGTCTTATTTTTTTCTCTTATTGTCGACACAACGTGCACGTAATTTTAAAATAGTTATACAATTAATTGTCTGGGTTAATAATAACCGTAGTGGGTTGGAACCTACAAATTCAAAGAACCAGAAGTTACATTCCCAAGAGATCGACACAGAATGGTGTAATTTGTCTGACACGACGGTACTCCAAAGAGACTGGAACAGAAGCACAAGGGCAATTTACGTACTTCAGTAGTGATATAAGGCACAAAAGGTGTTTACGAAAGGTGATTTTACGTAGTTTCGAAAGATCGATTTGCGACAGCAAGCTGCAGGCCAAGCTCCCTTAGTCCGAATAAATATGACGGCTCATAGAATTACACTGTTATAGATATTGAGGACTTGACGTAAATTGGACTTTACATGTGATTAATAAAAGATTCCTCGGCGTTATATTGATCCGTAAGGTGGTATTGTGGACTGGGGTAACGACGGTATGTGGCATCGATGGAGATCTAATTAGTAACGATATTCTACGTCACAACAATATTATAGGCTACTGGAAACAAAGAAGGTTGATTCCAATCTAAGTCTACACTACTACTACTACTACTACTACTACTACTACTACCACCACCACTACTACTACTATTCCTGCTCTGTTTTTGCTATTGCGGCTAGTTGCATTACACCGTATTTAAAAAAAAAAGGTTCTTCACTTTAGAACTTTACAATGTGCATCTATATAGACTATATAAAACTCAAAGTCTGAGGATTTATGGGTACTGAATACAAATCCACAACCGTTACACCGACTGCCACCAAATTTTGCGCAGGTAACCTTTGAGACAAGGTGCAAAATACTGTCTAACTTGGAATTTGATATTTTGCCCCGTTCGCACGATTTAGGCCCTTTTAATTATGCCTTTTCGTTGACGCGTATAAAGATGTCAAAAACACCATGGAGAGGAGAATTAATTACCATAGCAAAAAGTAAATAAACAAATGATATTTAGCGGCATCGGAACTGTACCTTTATCCGTTCCTGCAGTTTTTAATGTTTTAATATGCAATTGTATCGATATATTTTGTAATTTTGTATACATATACGCCTATATATTTTGTAATTGTCTTAAACGATTATAAAATTTATGTTTATACGTATTTCTGATGATGCAATGAGTAAATAATGAAATATATTAAATACTACTACTAAAGATGTCAACAATACCATGGAGACTAGAATTAATTACCATAGTAAAAAATAAATAAACAAAAGCTATTCAGCGGCATGGGAACTATACATTTATCCATTGCTGCAGTACATTTTTTATGTTTTATATAATATGCGATTGTATCGATATATTACGTGTGGAAAGTGTACTAATTGTAAATTGTCCTATTACTTAATGCAAAGCGAAAATACGTGTTGTTTTCATTTGTGAGGTTAGGTGACAACTGTTTTTGGTTTTCAGTTTACTGCTGAAACAAAAAAAAAACCATGGTTGAGGAAAATATAACATTTAATGTGTTATACATTACTTCTAACACAGTAACACTTAAAGAATTTAGCGCTTTTTATTTAACAGGTACTTTATAAATATCTCCAAGGCTTTATAAACGGGTACTTTTAAATCTACAAAGGCTGTTGCACCAACATAATAATTTAGTACAAGTTAAAATAGTACAAGTGTTGAAAACAGCTTTGGAGGGAATTTGACTAATGAGTACAAAATTGTTATACGAGCTGACAGAACGCAAAATATACATAGACAATAAAAATTATATTAAAATACTTACAGAATTATCACTGTAGCCCACCACTATAGAAAAATTATTCCGATCTGACGATGAGCTGAGAAGCTTGAAAGCGCTAATCGGAATAATTTTTCTATAGTGGTGTGCTACAGTGATAATTCTGTTAGTTACTTATTAAAAGTCAAATATTCGTGTGCGAAGCCGTGGGTAACAGCTAGCAGTATATAAGGTGAAATGTAAATAAATACGCCAGTGATGTCCTCGTTCATGTCTCTGTTTTACTGTGCATTTTCATATTTTTTGAGTTTTTCATTATTTCATTAAGTGGCAACATTTTATTTTCTCTCTCTTCATTTTCTGTATTGAATCTTCTTTGTGCCTGTTTGTACTGATGTTACAAAGTTTATCTTTGGTTCGTTTATCACAGTAATACGGCATCAACGACAACTGAGGTTTGTCGGTCACAGAAAATCTGAAATTTTGGAACGGTTGTTTTTGCGATTTTCTACCTACGCCTTTTCGACTCGCTGAATTTAAACATAAGTTTTGCGGACTTTGTTGTTACTCAAAATTTATACCAGCTTTTAGAGTTAAACGATGGGTCATGATTGATCAGATTAATAAGAACTGATGCTGTCATCAAACGGTAGTTAACCAAATTCGCGGCACTTCGGAGTCTCTAACATTAAGTAAAGTTGAGTATCTAAGACGCTGTGTTTGCTTTCACTCAGTGGCAAAAAGAAGTCGCAGTGGATTGTTGATGTTTCATCTCCGGCAATATCCAAGTGAATGCGTGAGTACAGTACTCTGTACGATTAAATTCAAAGAGACCTTGAGAGTGCACAGGAACTTGGCCTATTGCGCGTGCAGTGTTGATGCGTAATATGGTTATTAATTATCAATTATTACGCACGTGTACACTCAGATAATATAAATAAAAATATGTGTTTATGTTTGAGTAAGACAGAGTGAGAGCGAGAGCGAAGAGGAAGGGGAAGAGAGAGAGTGAGAGTGAGAGTGAGAGATGTTTTCTATAAAAGATTTCTATTTCCAAGTTCATTCTAATCACTTCAGTATATGTTCGTTGTTGTTCCATTATTTTATCATAATATTACAGCTGCATCAGATGAATACTGTTGATAAGGACTGGGGTAACATGAAATCTGAGCGAGCATGCCAAGCTGACTTCTCAGACGACATTCACAGACCGGTGAAGAAAAAACGTTTTCAGTGTGGCAATTAATGGAAGGAAACGGCAAAAATTTGTTCGCGGTGTTTGTCGTTGTGGGAGGGGAGATCCTGTCCAGAAGTTGTCGGTAAGTTAGGATATGTAAAACATGCGATTTCAAGGTCGCACGTGGAATCCAGAATGTCACTGGCAGAGAAAACAAAAAGTGCCGGTCCCCAAAAGGAAATAGCACGTCTTGAGTCAAGAGCTCATACGTACATACGCTGTCTGGCAAACGATTCAGGATTCAAAACGAATACACATTCTGTAAAACATATTCTGAAGATTCTGTGTGACCCAAAGTAGCGACACATGCAACGAGCACTCCTTTGTGATTCATAAGAAATATGAAGTGAGAAACTGGTAGTGAGAAGTTTAATATGAACGAATATTATACATACTATTATTGAGTAACTAAATAACAATCAGAATGACTAAATAATTTTGCCAATATTCAGGTACAGATAAAATTCCATATTTGAATATATTACTTTTAAGAATATATCACAAAAATAAATACACTTATTTTTAAGCACAGTTGATTAAAAAATGTTTTAAGAAATTAAATATTTCCGTCATCAGAAGTCCCATTATGAAACGTTTGAGTTTTGATGTCTTATTTACTTAATCCTTGACAAATGTATACACGTATATTATGGTGTATGTCCAGTCGTATTTTTAAAATTAAATGTATTCATTTACTAGGAAAATATGTTAATGCTTTTAGTGCAATACAAGCCTCCTGTTTTGCTTTATCTTTTGATATTTCACGAGTATTATTAGCACTGTCATTGATTTTC
The DNA here is from genome assembly GCA_034769895.1 of Magicicada septendecula. NCBI lineage: Eukaryota > Metazoa > Arthropoda > Insecta > Hemiptera > Cicadidae > Magicicada > Magicicada septendecula. The sequence goes on from CM068367.1 coordinate 688,933,879, forward strand.
TGCAAGCAGGATCGGAGTTGATTCAGTCGATTGGTAGTTTTGCGGGCTACTTGTTTGGAATGTGTCCGTCAGGTAGGACGTCGATCGAGATGAACCTCGAGGTACTTCACACCGGGAGACTGAGGCAGTGGAGTATCGCCTACATATAGTCTGGGAGAGAGCCTTCTGAGTCTGAAAAAGACTACACCTGTGCTCTTGGCCGCGTTAATGGCGACCTTCCATTTTCCCACCCACTCAACGAATGAATCCAGCTGGTCCTGGAGCCAGATAACGACCATTTCAGCACTACGATCCACAGTTTATACTGCCGTGTCGTCGGGGGAACATGGCCAATCGGGTTTCAGGTAACTTGGGCACGTCGTTGACCTACACAGAGAAAAGCAGCGTACCTAAGGCTCTTCCCTGAGGTACACCAGATGTAATTGCCCTTTCGAAGACAAAGCGCTATCCACTCTCACGCGGAAGGTTCTGTTCCAAAGAAAGCTAGCGGTCGAGTGAACGTAGAAATCGTGAAGAACAGTCTCCACGTCAGGACGTACAATAATCCAGGACGTACAACAGGCACGAACGACCGCTTTCTCGACATCAAAGAAAACGGCAGCAAATTGTTCCCGTGAGCAGCCGGTCCTGGCGACGATCTCCACTCAGCTGATGCGTCGAGGAGTGCTCAGCGACCAGAATGTCGAACCGTTTTAGGTGATCTTGTACTCGCCACTCTGCCAAGCGTTAGGAAACTTTCGGCGTGGCTGACAGCAAGTTGATGGGTCGAAGATTGTCGGCGAACTTAGGGTCTTTAAACATTTGGCAACTGATTTTATTGATGTAACTATGTGAACCACGTGTTAATTAATAAGTTAAAGGAAAATGTTTGATCATGTAAGTGTATTATTAAGCTTGAGCAGACCACAGGTGGAGGTCAGGGAAATTGCCCCCTAAATTTGAAGACAGATTTTCTCGCATAATGTTATGAAAAAATTATTTTTTTCTAGCAACCAAAGTTTTTTTTTCAATATTTGAAAATGCCGTTTGAGAATAATCACATATAGAATTTAAACATTTTTGGTAACTAAAATTGTAGACCTTTTCATGATTTATAGTTACCTGTTCATAAATTCTTCCTCCTTCGAAACATGCTACTTGTTTTAAATTCTTCATGCACCAAGGACATTACATGAAACATAAATATCGTGACTAAGGTTAGTGCTTAAAGCCTATACTTTCTTTTCATTTGCTAGTAAAGAAGTGCATTACAAATGACGTATCCATAAGAAATTCTTTACAAGGTAAAAACGTTAGGAACTTCATTAGGGTGTAAGCGTTTCGACTTCTGGACCTTCCTTATCTGAGCATAACTGGGCATTTCCCATTGTCAGCTTGCCCGAGTCACGTTTAACACTGTCGTAGAGCTGCACGATGCTATCTATCTGTTCTCATATTTCAGCGCATTCTTCCACAACGATAATACACAGTAACATCGTCGTTACTATGGAACAAGTCATTCACACGTAATGTGCACCGCATTTTAAAGAAAACTTTCTAGGAACTAAGGTTCATGGAGTCAGTAGTTTTGATTACAAAGTCGCCATTACTTCTTATCTATATTAGCTAAATCTTAGCGATGCGTTTAATTAAAACTGATAATAGATTATGAGCAAACGTCACGTTATAAATAACTTAAAATTTATTTGTATATTGACCCAAAAAATAACAGTAGGCCTACTATTGATATAAAAATCACATTAGGAGAACCGTGCCGTAGTAAAAATATTATCATGTTTTGCAATCGCGGTGTAGTTAGTTTATGATCTGCGATCAGGGTTCAGTACCATTATCCTATAAAGACACAAATAAATAATGATACTTTTTTTTTAATTGCGAATATAGGCTACCTTATCGTTTTTATTTCTCTTGTTTTATTATTTAAACTGTTTGTGTTATATACTGTTTGTATATAACGTAAAATTTGCACTCTCAACAAATTTATTGGGATAAAGTCATGTTACACCCAGGGAGAAATATAAATTCGTAGAAAGCGGGGAGGAAATAAAACTAAAACTACCGATTAGAGCGGTGGTACTTCAAAGTAAGAAATATTAAAATGTAGTAAGGCGCGGTAGTTGTTCATAAAGACGACCTTGAGTTGACGCCCGTAAGTCGGCTGAAAATATGAAAAGGTAACATAGCGGACGAACCGTCATAAAATTGTATTATTTTCAAGGGTGTCAGAAGACTTCCCTAAGATTGTAAAAGTTAAGTGCATCTAACAAAAGGACCGTTAGGTTAGGCAGAGAGAGATGAGAGCGAGATAGACGCTATGTTTTCCCACTACGTTTATACGCGCAAATAGTTGACGAATAACGGAAAGCGTCATTTTTTACGTGGGACGTGTTCACTAGACAGATTGGGTAAATTTGAAATTAGCGGTATGTCAGACCAATCGGCGTGTATTTTGTATATAGTTGGTGAGGGTAGTTCGAAGCAATGTATAAAAAAAGCGAAGTGTAAGAAGTTAAGTTAGTCTACGGGGAGATTACAAGTCAAAGACTCGTATTTGGTGTATTAAGAAATTTGTCGTAAATTAAATAAATATATTTCAATCGCAACGGAAAAGTCAGTACGGTAACGCGATATTAAGCATTGTGGAAGCTACGTATCATAAACACTTAATAAGCGTTTACAAGAATAATGTTCAGAGTAATTAGAGAAGATAAATTAAAATCGAATAATATATCCAAGTTTTACTTAGTGCAACATCAATCATTGAATGACGAATTACATAGCGAAATTTAAGGTGTAAACATCATAGTACGGGACAGTCGGTCGATATTAGTTATCAGTCCGGTTGTTAGACGCACTTAGCTTTAATAAGGATATACTGAGTATTCAACAAGCGTATTAGTATACGGCACCTGTGTAATTATCACTAAGTTATTTAAGTGAATGGTGTAATACCTGTGAAACCAGCGTAAAATAGTACAAACTAACAAGGATAACTGCTCAACGATCAACGTCGGACAACCATCCTGGAACCAGCAGAATTGATGACATCGCATCGCAGAATGAGTTTAACATACAAGTAACTAATAAATGAACACCCATTTTACTATTGCTTATTAATTTTAAATGTATGTAAATCATATTTGGTGACTCAATAAGTCTAAGAATCCATAGCCAAGAATAAGCACGAACAAATTTTATAATAAAATTATTAAAGTAATGACTTACAAATTTTGTAATATGTAAATGCAAAATAGTTATTAAAACTTAATTAATAACAATCAAATTGTGTTTATTTATTACTGGCGCACTGGGATAATTCTTAAGGTCGGTACACTAAAGTAAATGTGACATCCTGTTGCTGAGAATTAGTATGTGATAAATATTAATATTGTCATTGAGTAATTTAGCTTGATAAACTCTTACTTTACACATGCTCGTAGGCCAAGTGTAGTATGAATAATTGTAACGTGAAATTTTATTAAGGCTTATTAAAAGTGTATTACAAGTATTTACAAAGTATTGTAACTGCACATTGACTAGAGAAGACCATTATATGTCTTGTTTGTAGATGGTGCCTGGAATAATACGATTGTAATAAACTATGAAGGCCAAAATTTAAAACGAACTCAAGAGGCAATTTCGGACCAGCAATTTCGACTACTGTGCCGTTGCCATCCGTTCAGTTAAGCTGGAGCTCATCAAGTTAAGACTATGAATATTTTGTAGATAAATTAACAGATTAACAGGACGCATTGGGTGAGTCAATTTTGAGGTTTACCTCAACTTAAACCGTTTAATTTTGGTTTTGTCATTCTTTGTTGGGGGTTTTCCACAGAGGCGGTTTTAGAATTTGTAATGTGGGGAAGCATAGAAAGTGAAAATAACAATAATTAAACAAAAAAAAAGTGTGAGGTTTATCATTGTATGTGGGAATAACAGTAATAATTAAACACGAATAGTAACTTGCAACTATATAAACAGCACATACTTTTAAATTTTGTAAGTTAACGCTTTGGCTTTTGAGGGAGCCCGGGCCACTCTCCACGACCCCAGGCTAGAACCGCTACTGTTTATTCGACGATTAAACTTAACAGATATTAAGTTACCGGTATTACTCAAACAGGATTCTCGTGGAGTCTGAATTAATCTGTACATGTTTTAATCCAATCGTATCCTCCTATCCATATTAAGTCTGTATCTGGTTTATACAAAGATTTAATTGTGGACCCTTGATGTAAGTAACAGTATCACTTTAAGCAAACTGAAGTGAGTGTGAATGGATGGATTTGTAATGTTTTCAGGAAAGGGTATTACAACTAGCATTGGTGTTGGCATGGGTGCAGGCTTAAGCCGGACCTGTTGTATTGTGTTCTTAATAACAAAGTTTGTTTATGCACATGTCGGGTCGTTGTGATAAAGTTGATGCACAGAGAACACTAGACCTGCAGTGAATGTGCAGTCAGGTAAAACAGCTTGTAAAGTAGGCTGGGTTCTCTGAGAAAGAGGAATCATAAATAGCAAACGAAAATGACAATAATAAACGAAAATCTGAGGTATAGCCTATATTAATAACCGAGGACCGAAAACCCAGTACGATAGCTGTACGTGTTATGATTTCAGATCACTTGTTAAAAGGCTATACCGTACTTGCCAAGAATTAAAGAGCAGTACAGAATATTGACGTGTGAATCATCACTACGCCTTGACTTCCCCAGTCGATAAAGTGAGACCAGCAGTATATCAACCTTAACTATAAACTCTAAAACTCTCAATTCGTACTGAGAAAGAAACTTTGAAAGCTGCAGTTTACTGTTACAAAAGCATAGATAAAAAAAATTAAAAGAAAATATTGAAAAAATATGTAAAGCGATGATAGTAGGCCTACTTTCCTCGTGTCACACTAATATCCCACAGAAACTGATGCTTCATTCCAAATATTCGAGTAGATGTACGCCTGTGGATGAAGAATTGCACCAAGCACTTATGTTTTCTTTGATTAAATCGAAAACACCAATGTGACAGGTGCTATAACATCTCGTCAGATGGATCAGTGGTTTGCACTAATTTTCTGTAATTTCGGTGTCAACTTTCCAAGCCATAATCCAATTAATGCGATTACCTAGAATAAGTAGGATCGAGTTACATTACATCTAGAATCATCTAAGATCATCTAGGAGTTACATTAGGTTGTCAGACTAACTAGGCCACTTCGTATATACGCAAACAGTAGATTCAGTTTTCGAATGCTCCACATGAAACACAAGTAAGTAGAAACGAGATTGTAACCTACGAGGCTGAGCTTATGGATTGAGTGCGCTGATCCCTCAGCAACTCAGATTTACGCCTTCGTATAATGAGAACCTTCGCTCCGCATAATTATTTACAATCGTCTGCTGAGAATTTAATAGTTTTTGAAATATATTTTTGAGTTTATTTCCCGTTTCTCCGGATAGGTAAGAGATTTATTTCCGTTTACAGAGTCTGTTGCTTCGTATGTTAGTTATACGAAATGCGGCCGACTCCCATTTATCTTGTTCTGTCTCAAGTGATAACCAAATCTACTTCAAAGTAACGTCTTATCACAGCCTTTGTAAACATCGGATGAAAGGATAAACTGTGTTGTATTTCACGTGTTTATACCGGAGTGTAATATATTTTGATAATGCCTGTACAGCTTCCCTGTGTAATCAGACCTCCAGTCCCCCCCCCCCGTTCGTAGTTTTTTATGTTTCCCTTTACAACGCACCGTAACAGATACACCATCCTTTCTGGAAGTAGGCCTACGGTGTGCATATATATACAAACCACACTCTGTAACGTCTACAGTACAAACTGATGGTGAACAGATCGCACGAGTTAATTAAAGATAAGTTCGATACCATATAATTTGTTGGTTTACGTATGAGGTGTTGGCATGGAAATATATTTTAAGTAAGAAGCAAAACGTTACACAAAAACTCGTGAAAAACACCAGTCAGACATATACTTGTCCGGTATATACTCGACTTGCCGTAGTGAAATTCACGCTTAATAGGATGTTTTAAAATGCTTGTGTGTGTGTGTGTCGGTGTGTAAATACGGTGATCATGTATGTAGGTATTACTTCGGTACGGTTTCTTTACAGTACGAAAACTAATGTTCGAATTTTTAAACACTAGAGATCGGCATAAAACAAAATGATGTGTCCACAAAACCGTTTACAAAAAACCCAAGCAACGAAAACATCCAATCATATTATTACTGACCCACGACAAAACCCAATCAACTCTCCCAAACGTTAGGTAATGAGTGAATATGTTAACAGTGGGCATACAGGTTAATGTCAGAAACATTTGCACGTAAATGAGAATATATGTTGACTGCTATATTCTACATAATATTATATAAACATTACATATGTAATAGTTATAATAGCATTATGTTATATGTGTTTATGCTATATAATTTAAAACATTATATACGCGTACATAAACGTGCGTACGTATTTGTATATTTCAAAAGAGGAACAATAGTATTTGTCTGGGCAGTGCTGAGCCACTCGTTCTCCGCTGGTTTGTGTATTCTTGATTTGTCTACCGTATACCTTACATCATATCACCTCTGTATATTTGCATATGAGATTTGATCAAAATGTTTGTATAATTTTTGCTTATGTAAATAATTATGTCAATATTTATCTATATTTGTAAGAGGTCCTCTAAGACAATCTCCAACGGATGTGACACAACTATACCAACTATTAAACACCTGTAGAATGCACTTGTTGGTCTGGCATTAAGATTGTTCACCAATTTTTCTCATAATTCTTAAACAGACGTGTAACGTCGTCGTCTTCTGTTTATCTTTTATTTTTGCTAAAACGAAAAGGTCGTACTGGGACATATCTGACGAATATCGTGGTTGGGGTATCATTATGATGTCTTTTTTAAATCTAAAATTATTGAAAAGCAATGACGTGCGTGCTAAACTATTTTTGTGGTACAAAAAGGAACTAGCGTATTATAACAAAATAATATAAAAACACATGACCCAAATGGCATATGGATAAGATATGTAGACGATGGGCTATATGTATCAAATAACAAAAACACAAATGCAGAGAACATACTGAAACAAATCAATAACATATATCCTAAAATACAATTCACAGAAGAAAAAGAAAAACATAACAAAATCAACTATTTAGACATAACCATCACAAGATACAACAACCACATACAATATGCAATATATAGAAAACCAACTTCCACTAACATCATTATACCTAACCATTCTGACCACCCACCACAACATAAAATGGCAGCATTCTATTCGCTATTTGACAGAATGTACAAAATTCCCCTAAACAAACAAGAAACTGACAAAGAAAGAAATATAATATACCAAATTGATTATGAAAATGGATACAATAAAAATACTGTAAACAAAATAGAAAATAAAATCAAATATAAAATAAAAACTGAACAATTAAGAATTAATCAAAATGAACAACACATAAATAATAACAACAACAACAACAACAACAACAACAACAACAACAACAAATGGGCCACATTCACATACATAAATAATAAAATGACAAAACTAACAAAATATTTAAAAACACAGATATAAAAATAGCATACAAAACTAATAAAAATAATTTACAAAAACTAAATAGCCCACACAACAAAGATAATACAACAACTAACGGTATATACAAAATTGAATGCCAAGATTGCAATAAATGTTACATAGGACAAACAAAAAACAGCTGAAAAAACGTTATTTTGAACACCTAAACGCATACAAAAAACCAGAAATATATAAATCCAATTTAGCCACACATGCAATAAACACAGGACATGAATTCCCAGACATAACCAATGTGACACTAATAAAACAAATATACACCACTAATATACCACACAAAGGCACCATAATGAACATTTGGGAAAATTTACAAATATACGAACATAAAACACAAAACAAACTAATACCTGAACAAATACAAATCAATACAAAACATGACACAATATTAAAAGCACTCAACATCGAAAATACACAAAAAACTAACACATACACCACAATCACACACAATAAAACCAATTTGAAGTACCAGAAGCCAACAGGAAGCCACAATAATAATAGTCAACCAACACATATGTACTTCACCAGATACAAAAACCGGAAGGCTGAGGATGGGTACAAGATGGTACCCGAAACATGTTCCTAATAAGGAAAAAAATATCTTGAGGTAAATTCATTATAAATATTAAATATATTACTATAATAGTAATAAGTTTCTGTGTTCTGGTGCCAAGACTACGAACAAATGACGGAGTTCTATTCTTGCGGTGTAACCATTCGAGTTAATTGTTATTAGTTAATTATTTTATTATTATTATTTTATCGTCATAATAATTGTAGTGTGTGCACTCGCGCGATCAGTGTGCACAGTAAGAGTTCTATAACAAACATAATTTACATAATCAGATTTAATTTAAACGATAAATGTTGTTAGCATGCCGTTCAATTCAAACGAGTTTTGAATGCGTATTTGAACATTAATTACCAGAACGACAACGGATTCGCTGACAGACCACAAGCAAATGTTTAAGCGCACGTTTAAATGCTAACAGATTTATTAAGGCCTCAGCGTACACGTGTATGTAAAGACCAAACTACCGTTTTCTTTTTTACTTTTTTCAAAATAAAATGTAAGCTTGAACATGGCAGAAACCGTTACATACCCAAACGAAATAATGGTGCGTCTTAAGTGAATACGTGTTAACGATGTGGTGCTTATAAATATTTATTGTTGCTGCACCATGCTGAATTGTTTCTCTTAAATTTCGTCCCACGCTGGAGCCTCTCGTTACTGCCACTCGCGTGATTTTAATCAGTTGTGATTAACCACGTCAAACCCAGCGTTCTTTAGGTACTCTTCAGTGGAAAGTGTAAGGATGCATGTGGTACAGACATGTTAAATAAATGTAACAGCCCAATGAGTGGTTTATGTAATCAACTTCATTGCCAAATTTTTAACTGAAAAAAAGTCATTAAAATACGCAAAACCAAAAACGTGGGATTTTTTTTAAGAAAGTAGGACATGCGATAATGTTACACTATTCTGGTGTAACAAATAAATGAAATAAGGAAAAGGATACAGTCCGCAAATAGAGCATATGCTCGTTGACATCTATATTCAAGACAAGGATTATCCACCATCAGTCCAAGGTCACAGTATATAAAGTTATGATTAGACCACTGATAACATATGGCAGCGAGACTTGCACTTTGAACAAACAAGCCGCTAACATAGTCAATACTTTTGAAATGAGAGCTTTGAGGATAATATATGGACCAATCCAAGTCAATGGGATATGGAGAATGCGTCACAAAAGGAGCTATACAAGCTGTATAAAGACAATGATCTGGCCACCACCATCCGACTGCATAGATTGCAATGGGCAGGACACATCATTAGGATGGAAGGCAACCGAATACCTACCTAGGAAGGTACTGTTTAGTCAAATCGAGGGTAGAATGCCTGTCAGAAGTCCCAAGACACGCTGGATTGACGCAGTGGCGAGGGATGGTGATACTTTGCTTAAAATAAAACGATGGACATCGATCGCCAAGGACAGGGGAAAGTGGTTCTACTCCGAACTGTGACGCTGTAGCTTCCTGAGCTACAGAGCTTGTTCACTGTTTTGAACGAAATACGTTTATTATTAGATAACGCCAAATTAATAAGTTTTATTTTTTAAAGCTGCGAGTAAAGTTCTCGATATGTTTGATTCTTAGCGTTACTCGAGAAATTCTAAAGGGAAGTGACCACACGTCGCATCGTTACCACGGTAACGGAGATTTTGTTGTACCTTAGAAAGCAAAAAAACTAAAAAAAATTTACAGGCATTGCACAAATGCAATGCACAGAGAAGGGCATTGAAAATGCTTCAATAAATCTAAAAAATATATATATTTATGTTCATTCACCAATTAAAGAATTCATTCTTCATTTACCAATGTAGTCTACAGATTATAAGTTAAATGTAGTCGCATTCATAAGCGAAGTTTTATATGTGTACTACGTTATTGACAACAAAGAAGTAGTTTCTATGGAAACTCACCGGTTCCCATTTTCGATCACGCACCAGCGATCGGCCGCAAATGTGCGACACGTCCTTATAAATATTTTCAATGTTAAAATTATGAAAGTTCAGACTACTCTATCAATTTCTTTTCAGTAAAATAACAATTGCAAAGTAGATAATCATTACTACTGTACTTCTATAATTCCTACGAATACACTAAACACAAGGCATCTCGATTGGTTTCTTTGATTAAATTTTCATTGCCTAATTGACAAATAATTTAGTCCTAACTTTTAACTTATGTATGCTCCCATAGACATGTCTAGGTTTGTGTGTAATGGATTTCACAAACACGCATAACTTATTACGGTATGTAAAGTTCTTCTGCATACACAGTTTACAAACTTTCAAAAATTTGCAAGCTATGTTAACAGGTTTTGTGAAATTATTAAAGATACCATGTTCATATTTTGAATAACATTCCTCATACTTACGTTTCTGACCCGAGTGCCCACAAGTAAAAAAATTCAGTATAAAGTCTACATTCCGGGTTGGATTAAAATTCTCTTTAGTCTGATTCCCGGCACGGATTTGATAATTTTCTGAAAATTTTTAGACCATTTCTTGGGGTCCTGGTACCCTAAAATTTAAAAAGTTTCAAAACTGAATGTTATATTCAGGCTGGAACGTTGACGATAATAATAAGCCGTTAATATTCTGTAAAATTTGGTAAGTTTTGGATAACTTTTGGTCCCTGGAGACCCAGAATTTTGAAATCTGAAAACCTGAACACTGTATTCAGACTGGTTAAAATTCTCTTTTATATTCCACGTGATTTTTGCAATTTTTGTCAAAATTATAACGATTCATGTATTTGCTCCCGCCCCCCCTGTGGATTTTGAAAACTACTGTTCTTCCGACACAAACGTTTAAAGACATACTACATCCTACATTGTAAGTAAACACATAGACTTATTATGTTACAGAAATATAATTTATTCACTTACAGAATGAAAATATAATACAATGGAGTTTTTCTTTCTTAGCAATATTACTATCAATTCGAGACACATCCAACTTGATTATGCAACTTTTCCGGTCAACGAGTTTAGGTAGATCAGTTTCAAAACAATACGGATAAAGGGATAATTTCTGGGGGATTATAAATCGATTGATGGATTCAAAGCTGTAATGAGACATACCCCAAAAACATAGGTAGTAGATAGACAGACAGACGTATGCCAAACGGTCGAGTTAAAACTAAGAACTCGCCTTTGGTTAACAGTTCCCGGACGCTTGAAATATGACGTAATCCTCAGTATCTAGATAACAACAACTGATTTTCTAGTAAATCTTTATAATTTTAAATACGTCATGCTTTTTAAGTTGCCAATTGAAGAGATATGCAATAACATTCCATGGAATTTTAATTCCTGAACAATTTCAACGAGTGATTTCACAGTTGCTAATGTTACACAAAAGCCGTCAATCATTCTTTATTATCTGAGGTCTACTGGTTTTGTTACCGTTTCCGTTATATTTTGTGTCCGTCCACGTCTAAAAGGTTGCAAATGCACTTGATTCGACAAGTTCTAGAGAGGCTCGGCCTTTCGCCCCTTAATATCTCGTGAATCGAGAAGCGTAATCGAACATTTCTCTGGACAGCTAAAGAGGTATCTGTCTATGTAGTATATCGGGCGAATAAACGTTTTTTACTATTTCGAGCCAAGGTGGTGAGTCATCAAAATAGATAGCTGCTTCAGTCTGGCTCTTACGGATAGACTCTGGTTGTTCTCCGTCTATGTGCAACATTAGATTATATGGGGATGATCTTGTGTGGGAACGAGACAACGAGAAAAATCTGACCAAGAAAGTAGGCCTGGGATATGCTCATCTCGCAACTACGATTGTCAGAGAATCGTATTTATCTGGATTATTTATGACATAATCTAACATGCTTGGAGTTATTGTAGAGCCTACTGCAGAATTTTCAAGATGCTTTGCTATATAATACAGGGATTCTTCACCGGAACGTGTACAATTACTTTAGAAGCGTGGACGATTGCTAGTCTTTTCAGTACGGTTACCATCATACAGAACGAATACGATGAAGGCAGTAGTTCAACACGTAATCTGTGTAACTAAAAAAAAGGCGGGATGTGTGTGTGTGTGTGTGTGTGTGTGTGTGTGTGTGTGTGTGTGTGTGTGTGTGTGATTTTAGAACGCTTAAACTCTTCCTGCTTCAATTTATTATAAATTAATATTGATACCGCGGAACTGAGTTCTTCTTTGTTTATATAAGAAGTATTATTTATTGTTACTAAATTATTGACAGTAATAACTACTTCGACCTTAAAACCGCTAATAGTTTCAATGTAAAGTAGACCTGCAGCAGACCTTGAATCGCGTAACTGTCTGCACGGTGCATTCAATATTACCCGTTAATTTAATTTGTACCTTACAATTACTACAAAAAGTATTTGTTTTGTGTTTATTACGCGGTTGTTATTAGTGTTTTGTTTCAGACCGCTTCGCGTAGAATGCTCAGTTTTTCGCTGAAGAGACTATTTATTACGTAATTTGCTTCCCAGCATTTCTTTTTCGATCTATTTTTAATTTATATCATTTCTTATTGTTTTTTATAGTCTAGACTGATTGCATGGTTTTCCTCAATTAAGCTTCTCAGACTTTCTATAATTTGAACTCATCGAAGCTTCTCCAGCGTTTATTTATTCTGCGGGATACGTTATTTCCAACAAAGTTTGCAATTCAATCTTCTGACGTCTCACTAGGAAGCACGTCAGACACACTATCAAAACGCCAGGGCCTTACGAAGTAAGAGGGTCCAGAAGTATATTTATATAATTTGCAATTATTCTGTAACAATCTAACATGTTATATGGCTATTTCTTTCAAAGTATATGTATATTTATTTATTCCCTTATTTAACTCAACCAAAGGAGACAGTTGACTAAGGTAACGGTAGACCTGCCGGCAGCAGTTGATTACGGAAAACCGTACTTCGTGGAAGTAGCAAATAATTCTGTCATGATTTTGTACTGAGTATTTATTCAGCAATCGAAATGAGTTCTCAGTTTTAATTCGACAGTTTGGCATTTGTCTGTCTATCTAATTGGGGTTATCTCACGATAACTTTGGAATGCACCAACCGATTTTTGTATAATTTTGATATCCGTGTCCGCACTTTTACTATACATAGCCTTAATGTTTTTGACATTGATCCTGTCGAAAATAGAAGGACGGGGGAAAAATTTGAAGGGGGAAAATATTGAAAAATTACAAAAATTGGGGCAAAAAATAATGTGCAAGCCACATTACGTTTACTATGTACCGTTTGTTTGTTTGTACCGTTATTTACCGGCCAAAATGGAACTACAGTAAACGTTTTAGGAAAAATTTTATAGGCTACATTGTTATCAGTTATGAATATTTGTGGAAATTATTACACACAGGACTACAGATATGTATGAAACATACATAAACTTAAAAGCTAGGACTAACTTATTTGTCATTTAGGCCTAGATATTTTGGTTTTAAATTTAACTAAAAACCCGATGGTTTTTTGTTGAGTCCTGAATTTTCGTTGTTTATTGTATGACTGGCTGCTTTAAAATTGTTATTTATTTAAACATTAGTAGAGTAGTCGAGATTTTCGAAATTGTTCTGAAATTCTAAAAAATTATCAGATATTGAAATTTATCTAACTTAATAAGAAATGTATTTCGTTGAAAATAGTGTGTAAATTCTGCAGGTCAGGAAGCTTACTAGTATTGAAGTCCGTATCTGTAAATCAACAGTGGAGAGCATAGCAAATTACTGCGCTTAAGTTGGGAAAGTAAAAAAAAAAAAAAAGTTAAAATAAAATCAATAGAATGAATTTCTGGAGAAGAAATAACAGGCTGCTTATCATGGATAAGATATAAATAAACACGAAAACTAGAATAGGCGTTTGTTTTTGACTTAGTAGAGACAACTGAAGTAAAACGGTTGAAGCAGTATGGATACGTGCAACGCGTAACTAGTGACAGAAGCCCTAAGAAATTATGGATATGGAATTCACATCATAGGAAGAAACGAGGGAGGCCAAGAAGTCTTGTAAACGATAAATGTCAAGACAGTAATACTTGAGCCTAAGTTAGGAGAGAGGGCGCCAGTTGTAACTGACAAAAAAACATATTTATGTTGCTTGATCACACAATTCAGGTAGGTTTTCGATTTAGACATAAAATGTGGTGCGGCTTCTGTAATAGAGACAAATGAGTCAGTCAGTTCTGGGAACTGTTTACAGTATACAGTATACTATTTACTAGTATACGGTTTTAATATAAGGTATACAAGTCGTATGCCAACTACTGAGTATATTTAATTTAATAAAATTTATTATTTGTTGTATATTACATAAGTAATATATAGCTATAGTAATATAACTGTATTGCTTTATGTAAGCGACATTAATGTTATTGGTTACATACAAGAAAATTGTAACTATCGAATGTCACGGCATTTCATGAGTTTTTTCGTCTGTTCTAATATTACGATGCCTGTTAGGCGTGTAACTTATTTTGATCAAGTGAAATAGTTTTCTTCAAATTTGCAAAGGATTTCAATTTTAAGTTTTAGTTTTTGGCAAATCCGATCTACTCTTTAAGACATTTCCTAGCTCCGATCATTGATTCAACTATTTTCTGTGGAATTTAATCGTGACGGATAGACATTTCTTGGTGTTTTTATAACCGCGATATTTCAAAGTAATTTCATCTTACTGATTTTCTCACTTATGTTGGAATGACTCAAACTAATTGTACCCGCCTACTTCTGTATGGAGTGAATGGTAGTTTATGGAGATAAAGTTTACTTAAAATAAATTCTTATCATATTTTTTTTAATTGGAACGCCCTTAACATAATTTAAAAACGCAATCGACTGCGCTCAATCGTTTGATAAATTTAGGCAACAAACACCTACAAATACAGAGGCCGTTTCGTTTTTATTGAAGTACACATTATTATTTTGCCAATTACCGTGTAAAATGACTGTTTGATTCCCTGGTTGCCGCTGAACAACACTCACGGTGATTACGTGCAAGGCAGAAACAAATAAACGACGGCAATAATAATAGTAATAAATTAAGAATCCTGAGGCATTCAGCTTGTCTGGTCTTAGACATAAAGGTAAAAAAAAAATGTACGGTAGGTAAACCGCAGCCAAGGCTGTCGCTGTGGCCACTGCCGTGCGGGTTAGTCGCGGGCACACAAAATTTATTGTAGACCTACTACTCTCAGCGACTGCGACAGCTCGGTGCGGCAAATCGTATTAAAATTCGTTGTTTAACCGGACTAAAAATTTGGCGTTTACCTTGATATATATCTTCCGTTACACGTTGCTTATTACTTATAATATGGTTAATAATATACACAGATTAACGCTTTCTCTAATAATATGGCCGAGACATTTCTCTACCAAATACTACAAAATATTAGCTGAAGTTGTCCTTATTATATTTTTGACAGGGTTTAGAACCAGTGTATTATTTAAGCTTTACGGTACAGAAGTAGGGGGCAGATGTGACTAGCTCAACGCCTCGACCGGGTCTAAGGTCAGTACTAAAACATACTTACTTATACATGATGAGTGAAACAGGTACCGCGTCTTGTGAGGAAGGAAGGGTATTGTTACGGCGACGCGCCGAAAACACTGTATATACGTGAAGCTTCACGTCGAGTCAATTTAGAAATAGAAATATATGGAAGCTTCTAGTCTACATTACGACACACCTACCTTGCCTGATCGTATATAAATAATTAATAACGACTATAGTCAGTTGTGCAAATTGTTTTAGACATAGTAGAGACAACTGCAGTAAAACGGTTGAAGTAGTATGGATACGTGCAACGCGTAAATAGTGACAGAAGCCCTAAGAAACCATGGATATGGAATTCACATCATAGGAAGAAACGAGGTAGGCCAAGAAGTCTTGTAAACGGTAAATGTCAAGACAGTAATACTTGAGCCTAAGTTAGGAGAGAGGGCGCCAGCTGTAACTAACTGACAAAAAATATATTTATGTTGCTTGATCAAACAATTCAGGTAGCGACTGGTACGCTAGGTAGTCGGTTCTGCGAGTGGTTTTATTTAAAGATTAACGTGTAGGCCTACTGAATGTTCACATAACGTAGGAAAACTATCGCAATAAGAGTCTAATTGTTTTTCAAAAATGTTAACAAATTTATTAATGTTGTTTTCTCTAGTGTTTAACAATTTACTCTAACGTTCTAAGATCGCGATCCATGCGATCACGTAACACTAATAATTATTACTAAAACCGAACTTGTAGCTAGCTGGTAATATGTTAATTTACGACTTTGTAGCAATGTTAATTTAATATACGTAATAACAAAAACTGTCCTGTAAGGGAATACTTTGTTACAGTAGATTTCAGAGGTTACTTTTGAAGTCAAGAACCTAGCTGTTTTTGAGCCCATTTCGATTGACGTAATAATCGGGATGAAACGATGATTATCCGTCACATAGAGCCGGACACTCAAATACTACAATGGAGCTTATTTTGTAAGATGAGAAAGTCGAAGGTAGTGGAAGCCTTGTGATAGCATATACTTGGATATCATATGACAAATGTAATGAGATAAAAGTTAAACTAAAGGCTACTTTTAAATTACGGTGTTCTCGCACGTACGACTAATATAAGTCTGAGAAGCATTTCAGAGGAGAATAAGCTATATCTGCAATTTGTTGTCTGTAGTGTCTTGGTTCGTAGTAGTAAAATGTGCTAAGGATGTACCTAAACGAAAAAATTATCGTATTATTTCCTTTCTGACCTTGATTGAAAAGATTCCATTACAATGTCTATCGTCATTACTTGCAGTATGATATTTCTTGATCCATTTCCCATTAAATAAACCGGCTCTACGGTGAAAGTAATTTGTGTTCTGAGCTTGTTTTAATGTGTGATACCAGTCCATATACTCCGTCAAATACACAAACACGCGCACTACGTCGGTTATATCTAATTGTGGTAATTAAACTGCTTATAACATAATGTTATGGTACAAGATTAGCTTTGAACATCTGTTATTAGCTTTTTTACGAGGGTTCAAGGTTCACTGTACGCTTTCCAGTGTATACATACATCTCTCCGTCTATTACTACCTTACAGCGTGTGTTCCTAACCGAGGGAAATGACAGAAAATTATCGTACATTTTTCATGGTATAGACACACTTACTTAGTCATGCTTGCGATAACTTTATGGTCAAGGAGAGTATTTTTTGTAATTTAATTTAATTTGTTCAGCTTCTTAAAACTAATAACAAGAAAAAAGTGAAATTTACAACAAGATTCTTCAAGTAAAAATTAAGTTAGTCCTACGTAAAATTAAATTTTTCATTAATATTCGAGACTGTCACATTCACTGTCTGCATTCAGAAATCCGTCTTTTCGATATGATTCGCGTTGTGAGCTTGTCTCACACTCTCTTACCTTTAATAGAATTTATGTGTGCATAACGACTTTACACGGACTTGTGATTAGAGGTTAAATAGAGGGGGATTGGTTTTCCCTCTTATTTGAAAATATGAAGGAGAGCATCAGTACGCAGAATTAACATAACGGGTTTTAATAAATTGGTTCAGGCAAAGAAAGTTATTCAAAAATGTGGTGGCCAAGTAACATTTACGTCGAACAGAACGGAAGCATAACGTATTGAAATATAACGGCAGCACAGACTAGTAGGCTGCTACACACACACGTTGTGTAAATCCAAACTGATTGATCGTCAGCTCCTAAGTGCTCTCTAAATTAATCAATCCGTTCTCGAGCACTACTGAATTGATATCGTTGACCCAGAAATACTTTTAAATTATGTGGCAGTAATGTCTGTCATTAACTGACCTTCTCACCTTCAGGTTTTGTATTCTTCTATTAGTGTGTACGTGAGGCTTGTGTTTTGAAGTTTGAAGCGGTTTGTGAGCTTGTAATATAAAGATCGGAATTCATACTATCTCATGCTTAATACAATTTGTGTGTGCATGACGTCTTTACACGGAATCGTAATTTGATTAAGTACAGTGGGATTGGTTTTCCTGTTATTTGAAAATTTTAAGGACAACGTCAGTATGCAGAATTAACATAACGAAACGTATAGGGCTACATTTAATTTTTATACTCATTTATACTTTTGCAGTAAATTTACACCGCACTTAATTTAAGTTGATTATACAACTGTAGTACGTAAGTAATAGGTCTATTTAGATGCCCACTAAATATTTTTATGTAAAACCAAAAGTAATCAAACACATGTGCTCGTTTTTAACTTAAAAGGTAGGCAAGGATAAAATGATCATAGTTCATAAATGAACAAAAGGTTCTATTTTAGGGAAAGGGTATTTTTATGTTGTCAATATGGGAAGGGTACATTCTACATATCTTTTCTGTGTAAGTTTCAACGGCCGCCAGGTTATGTGGGAAGGGCTCAGATCCGTTTTCTAAGTAACGAGTTCAACGTGGAGGCTCCGTAGCTTAATTCAGTCTCTTACCAGTGCGTGATTAGGAGCTGTTCCTGGGGGGGCGGGAGACTAGCTTGATGGTAAGACCCCCCCATATTCCACAGCACAAATGAGAAATTCTTTTACATTTTATAAATTCTTTCCATCTCAAAGTTATTGAGTACAAGGGTAAAAAATATGGAAACTCGCTGACATGAAATTATTCTATCTTGATTATGTGTTGTTCAGTTTAAGGTAATAAACCTCACGTCATTAGGAATCACTTTAATTATAAATTTGTGTCTTAATAATTCTTGTGAAAACGAGTTTCTCTGAAAATGTTTTGAAAAATCATGTATGTTATTTATCAAATGATGAATGACTGTCAGAAACAGGCCTACGTTAAGTGATAATGGAATTTCGTTACATTTTTAATAGCTCTGGGGGGGGGGACGATTGAACCCCTGATCCTGATCCTCCACACCTTAGTTACATCACAGGCTCTGAGTAAAGCCGGAGAACAGTGATAATAAGCCATTCATTTGGGACTTCCTATTCTGATCTGATAACCGTTTAGACACGTCTTTACCCGATACACAAACTTCATTCATTGTTAAGCATAACGGTCATTAAACTACATTTGGAAAGAAATATTTTTCATGAAGGGCGTGAAGGGAATATTATTCATACTCCGTAATGCCCCTCCAATTTCATATGAATTAAGTAATTAATTTAATAATAAATCAATACACAATTCAAATTTAATGAAACACAAGTGATAACGATTCATATATATACATTCAGATACATGTTAATATTCTTATACAGAAGTTGGTGACGATATTTTGTTAGTAATCTTGTATTAGGAAAGCTCATTCAGTAAGGTAGCTACAGATGTTTTATAGCTACACGGATATGTAAAATATATTTGTATTGACTCCCCTGTATATCTTCACACATTTCGGGGAAAATAATTACACGAAAATAAAAACCTGTTTTTAAAAGACTACTGTGCTAAAAAGAATTTATGATAAATAAATAAATAACGACAAAGTTCTTCGATAATGCAGTTGTAAAGTAGCAGAGACATTGTAAGCAGGCTATTCAAATAATCAATTGAATGTCGTAAGTTCTGAAACAAGGACGAATCTTCAAAGTCATTGCTTACAAAGTTTTAGTTTAACATCCTTAGTTGGGTCAGTTATGGAATAACAATAAAGGAAAAGTCTGTTCTTACATATGCTTATTTACTAAATGAAAGACACGAAAACCTCTAACATCTATTGTCTGAATGGCGGTGAAAATCTTCACTTTTAAACAGCAACCCTAGGACACAACAAATGACTTAAAGATCATAGTAAGGTGTAAAAGTGTTGTACTATTTATAGCGTCTTTACAAAATAAAATTCACTATTTATCGACAAGATTACAAGTCTACTGTTAATTTGTACTTCCAAATCCATCGGAAGAGACAGTAGATTTTCGGAACTTATAAAGCGTCAAAATATTGAGACTACATACGAGGAATTTACTAACGTCGTATTTAGTAACATGGGTCTCTAAAATTAAAAGCCAGACTTTCGGACGATATAAGTTTGTTGGAAACCTTTAACCGTCTATTGCATTTGGACAGTACTGAGACTTCGATTCGATTTGATTTTTATAGTTTTTGTCTCATCATGGTGAATGCACCTGACTAAGCCCATGTTTGCCTATTGGTCAGATAGGGAATCTCCCCTCATCAACGATCGCTCTGTATAAATTCGATAGATTCGGCGAGTCTTCTTTTACAACTCTCAGTCCGGTATTAAATAATACTTATTATTTTTAATAAAAATCATTCTAGTATTCTTTAAAATATTTTTAAACAAGTAAAAAACTGCACTCTTATTCAACTTTGTAAGAAAGGTGGTTTATACATTTCCGGGTAAATCGTTACAAAAATTAATTCTTTTGGGAAGCAGTAAAACTGAATAAAACATCAGTTTAGGACTGTCAGTCCTAATTGAACGCTTCGACGAAGGTGTTGGTTTCGTGACTCACTTGTTTTTATCACTCAGTAAAACCTATATAAATGTTCTGTGCTATCATAATGTAATAAAATTTAAGTAAATCCTGGTTTCACACACACACACACACACACACACACACACACACACACACACACACACACACACACACACACACACACACACACACACACACACACACACACACACACACACACACACACACACACACACACACACACACACACACACACACACACACACACACACACACACACACACACACACACACACACACACACACACACACACACACACACACACACACACACACACACACACACACACACACACACACACACACACACACACACACACACACACACACAGTCATAACATATTATTGTATAACGATATTAAAGTATAAAATTTGGAAAGCATAATATGTAATCCTTTATTCTACCTAATTCCTATAAAATTTACAAAAATTGAGACCTTATATTTCTACATGTACCCTACTGTAAGCCTAAAGAAACTGGAGACTCAGAAAATTCTCCGTTTTAATTCGGTAATTGGGAAACAATGCATTTTTGATGTTGCAATACAGAATTAAATTATATAAGATACCTGTCAGAGTTTATTAAATTATCCAAATTCGATATACTGTATAGTGACACTAAACGCTAATTTCGATTCTAATAACTCCTTTGTTTGTTAGGCTTATCATCTTCTAAAAAAGAATCTGTGTAGAGAAACGTAAAATATTAAATACGGTTAATGTGATTAGTTTTGCAAAAATCAGACTTGATATTCAAAAAATAATAGTTTCCAAAAGTATACCTATGAGTAGAAGAAAATGGAAAGATTATGTTAAGTTTGATATAGAACATTAAATTACCATTCTAATATTAAAGTAGAATACTATTAACCCGCGTGATACACATGTATATTATAAAACGAATATAGTCTATGCCAGTTCGACCTGGCAGCAGGAGTTTCTCTTGGATGAATAAAATATCGAAGTTTTTCTGAATAAATTGTGGCAAAAATATTAATTTCCTCAGTTTCCTCTGCAAGTATGTTATTTTGACTAATGCACCATTCAGAGTCTTATTTACACCTCGTCGGAGACTGAATGTTTCAACGAACAATCAGTTTGTATTTTGATTTTTCGTATGTATTTATTGTTGTAATGCTGCATTCGATTGAGATATAAATTCTGTATAAATATTAAGTATTTATGTAAGTGTTTACTTTTGAAAAGAAAGTAACAAATGGGCAGACGAACTCAGGCCAAGTCAACGACTCCAATTGAGTGTAAAACAAGATGAACAGTTGGCGGTTAAAGACAACCGTTCCAATACGTTTTGCAGTCTTCAAGTAGTAAAAATTTATAATTTTATATGCACGGTGAACAATAGTATTACCTATGGTACTTAACTGTGGTGTTAAATTATAGGCACTGAAAATATACCTAGTTGAGTTTACGACACATTGCCAACTGCATAGTCATTCATTTAGATTTTAGTAAATTATTGTAATAGCTTATGGTATATGAACTAATTATCACAAATAAAATATGAATAATGCACAGCATATTCAGACAAAAACTAGTCAAAGTATGTCACAACAAAAACAACAATCATAATATGCTTAATAAATAATGCAAACATGTGATTCAGTTTTCTTGGGATCGAGACTCTAAGCTATCTTGGGATATCACATTGTCTTCTATTTAAGGACAATAGCATAGCTTGAGTAAGGGATTACAAAACAATATACGTAAAACAATATAGAACATTCTGTGGATTTAGGAACAACAGAAATTATTGTTTAGCAGGTGTTTAAAGGTAACTAACGGGGATTAACCCAAATTATACGTAATATTATTGTATTTTACATTGATGTCACTAGTTAATTTTATATCTGTCCTCTGGTGAACTCAAAAGAATCACTATCTCAAATAAAAACTGTCTATCATTTGCTCGTTTTCGTACTTAAACCAAAAACCTGACCGTGGTGAACCCTCTTAAGATTAACCTTCGAGCGTAGCAGCGAATATTGACATTTAGGCGATAAGTAGTTTTATATACGTTTTAGGTGTTGCAGACAGTCGAAAGAAACTTGTCTAGTAGATTATTCTTCTTAATCTATGACGCTACAGCGAGATTTATACCTGGCCTTCACCAGTTTGGCTTTCATTTTCCCCTATCAAACCTCCATTCCTCAGCGCTTAAGACAGTTGGCTTAAGACGGTTATTTCGTCTTATTTTATATTATCTTCCCACCTGTTAATAATCTTTTTTTCAGATATTTTGAGTTTAGAACATTTTTGTGTTATTGCGTCGTCTTTCTTATTTTATGACTTGTCAAGAGTTCATTTCCGTTTAAATTATTTAAAAAACACATATAATTGTTGGTAAGTCTCGTGATTAATGAAAAACTTTCGTTTGGCGGTCCCAGCCAGTATTACATTCAAAATCTTTCTTTTAAATCCGGCTCGCCGTTCTGTGTTGTAGCAAATATCTAACTTACACAGCTAACAGACGGGCCTTCTCAATTTAGCAATTTTTCTAAAATCCAATACTCCATCAAGCTCTACTCACAATCAACAATTTTTGTTATAATGTGCCAATCGTTAATTTATTATTTCGTGTACAGTAACATATACTTAAAACATTTAAAACCTTGATATCACTTAACACAACGTCCTCATTTCATATAACATCAAAGAAGTGAGACAAATGGCACGGTACAGAAATATCTGTAGAGGATGTGTAGGGAAGCCAATACCATAGGTGTAAGAGGATCAATTATTTTTTCAGTCGTAAATGATGTAATTACTGTAAATTTATTCTGCTGTCGTTGTTTTCCCAAATAAATATCTCGGATTTAGCAACTTTCAATGTCAGAATCTGTGAGAATCTATCGTTGCAGCTAGATTCAACAAGTAAAATTACACAGGATAACGGAATTGTGAAATGTATATGTCAAAAATTTAGTAAATTTTCACTTGATTAAATATATGCTGAGAATAGACTGTCTGATTCCAGTTAAACCAAGTCTTAGTTTGTACCATCAGACTTTACGGCGGTTAGCCCTCTTTTAAAGTATTTTAAACCGCTTGAGAATTTATTCCATCAAGTACATAACGTGTGCACACATAAATTTCTAATATACCCGATTGAACAAAACGTGTTCCCGTGACATGTGTCATGTTTAGTAATATACGTGATGACAGAAAGATAATACATATTACTGTATATGTTCTAGCCCGTTGTTCAGTAAACGGGAATTGCAGCGAGGAACACCAGGTTTCTCATACCTACAAATCTGTGAACATTTCCCACTTAAGCGATGCAAACACTGTATGTATCTATCTAGGTTATCTGGATTTCTTATTTTTTTCTATTCGTCTAACGTAGCGACACTTGTGTTATCGTGAGCGCACCCATATTATAACGAAACAAATAAAGCCGTCTTTACTGTTATCTGATGTCTACACGTTTTACATTCTGGTGTAACTAAAACTTTCAATAGCATATAGACCCTACATTTGTGTTAACGTAAGCCTCACATGTTACTAAAGCAGCGGAAATGATATACATACGTAAATAGCACACACACACACCACAGCAGACGAGCACGCGCCCAACAGCAATGATAATTATATTACAGAAAAATACACCTGAAAATTATAACTTCAGAAATGTATGACGTTTTTTTATGATCTGGATTATTTAAACAAACGAAACAAAATATACAACATGGAAAATGGAATAAAAACTTGAATTCGATGTGAAAATAGATGCTATTGTGCACAGTTAAGTGAACGTATAAAATTTAGAATAGAAATATAATAATAATAACAATAATGGGTCGCTTTTTACCACATAAGAACTTACGCAGGATAAACTGCCTTATGTGAGCCGTTCATCATACAAGGAAGGCTGTCCGAGGCCAGCACTACGCTTCAGCCCCCCATTATTACCCCCCCCCCCGATATTTTATCCCAGGTCCTCATTTCTACAGGCTTACTCGACCTGAGGGCTCAAAAACGCAATTTGGCTTTATGCTACGCCCAGAAATCGGACCCGAAACCTGCAGATTAGTAATTGGGCGTTACACCCACTGGTCTACTAAGCCCCTAAGCTACAATAAAGAACCTAATTAGGCTCGTGGCCACTTGTAGCTGAGAAGCCTCGACATTGCCAAATGTTGAATAACAGCTGTTGAGAATGTTTGAAATGAAAATTCTTAGAAACATATGTGGGAGTAAGACGAGATACGGATGGTTCTTAGACAAATGGTAAACCATGCAATGAGTATTCACTAAATGACAAGACTCGTAAAGTTACCTCGTTTTGAGACAATGGGCCTTAAATTGAAAACCACTTAAGAAATGAAGGGGAAGTAAAAGTCCCCCAATGTACTGGAGAGGGTGAGTAAATACATTGTGGTCTGATTCCTCAATGAAGGGAAATATCCAACCACACCTGCAAGTGGTGGGGGACGGGAAACACCTACAGTCAGGGGCCGAGTGACAGTCGATATAAGCTGTCCCTCCTCTACTTGTCAACAAGTACCCTCTTGTCCTTGGGGTAAGAAATTGCCCGTCAGCGGCGTAGGACGTTAAGACAGAAGGCAGCCCCACAATAGTCTTACTGTGCAATATGGTAGTAACATACCCAGGGGACATAAAACGTATTAAAATGTTTCACGTAAGGAAGTTTTGGAATGAGCAACACTGGTCTATCTGCTTGGGACCGGAACAAAGTGTTTTTAGTTTAATCCTTGTAGAAGATGATGATGATGAATGAGAAGAAAACCAAGGAAAAGGTGGAGCGATGTTATATGGACGATGAATTGAGAATGATGGATGTGAGAAATCGAAAGAGATTTTGATGGAGAGATCAAAATAGAGAAAAACCATAATGGAAGCAAAGACGCCTTCACAGTTTTTGTACTAGTGGAATGGAACCGAAATACATAGTTGAGACTGAACATTTATTGACTGACATATTTTGATGTATCACAGTTTGACACATGCGCCGTATACATGTGTGTCAGTCGCAGTTACGTTTGGGTCTTTACGATTCACCGGAACGCCGTTGTGGTAACCGTTGTGAATAAAAAAAAGTAATTTCTTCCGTAATTAGGTTTCGACCTCCCAGTGAGTGAAGTGGACAGAAATAATAATAATGACGAAGGCTACGCCAATAATGACAGCAGAGTGAGTTTATTTGTTACCATAAAATACGATAACCATAGTGTTTTGCTGAGTTGGTCATCTGCAACGAGCGCTATTACATTTTTGATGGTGAGCTTATCCCCTTGAGCAGCAGTGCAGCCTCCTTATACTGTGAATAAACTAATCGCCTGACAAACGCAATGCTGCCAATTGAATAGACTTTACGTTCCATTTGTACTTGTATTTGGGTGACTCTTTAACTAAACAACTGGGTACACGTTACTACGAGATAAAGGTAATCTCGACTAAACGAAGTCTTTAACAGTAATTAAACATCCATTAAATGGGCGTTGCTGCTAGTTTCCTTCTTTATATTTACTTATAAAAGTGATCTACCTTTATTTTTCAGATTTCATTATAAGACAATGTCTCGTTTTATGTTACAGACACTTTTCCTGTAGTTCTAAAAATGGTGACTTTAAAGTAGTACTCCGCTTGTGTCTTTACTTGGAGTCAATGTAATACAATAAAATACTATATTAATATGATTATATTATAATAATAATAAAGTTATACGTTCCCATACTCTCAAGGCCTTCTATAACGCTGTATACCTTCATTTTCGCTAAAACGAGATTTTCCCTTACATTCATTATCGGAATGAATGTAATAATAATTGGAAATAGATGCTTTATTTGTTACAATAGAAGGCATATTCTACACGTAGGTGTGTAAAGTATTTGTTTGAATTCAGTTTAAAAATGATTGCATTTTATGACAACATCATTTGTCAAGTGGTTGAACCTGAGTTCCATGAGACGAATGGCTATTGGGGAAAGGAATCCATGGCACTGCTCTTCTGTAGACAAATTTATAATTATTGGACTAAATAAGGTAGTAACGCAATAAATACTTTTTTTAAGAGGCGTCTTACTTTTGGGCGTCCTCGAATTTTATCAAAACCTTCGAATGTGGTTAAGCATTGATGTTATTCGGCTTTTTTTGAATAATTTATTATTACCAAATGGATAAAGGTGAAATTGAACCACGAGATACTACTAACATTACTACTATGTAAAACAACAGTTTTGGATTGGATTTGGAATGTTGTTTTTATAGTATTACAAAAACCTTGGTATCCTGACCAGCCGAAAGGTGTTTGTATGAACGAAATTAACGCATACGGTTTTCCAATAACTTCTGAGTGAGATTTTTTCCATCAATCACAAACCTCAACGTAAGGTGTTCCATAGACGGGGCAACAAAGAGGCGTTGAATTGGGAATCTGTAATGTGTAATTCGTTGGCGAAAGGTCGTATGTTCCCCACTGTGTAACGTTAACCAAACTATCCTCATAGGTTTCGAAGAAATATATGTAGCAGAAAAAGATTTCCGTATCTTTCTCTAAAGGTTATCGAGGTCAGCGAGGGAATCAGACAAGACAAGAAATCGAAAAACGTATCGAAGAGACGGCAACTCATAAGAACGTCTGTTATGAAGATTACCCAATTATGTAGAGTCACAGCGAATACAGAACACATTGTAAATAGGTTAAACATAATAAACAAAGAACACAATAAAGAAAGAAGCATAAATTATAAAATTGTAAACTCAGTTTTAGAAAAGGCCTATTTGTTTAACACCTTCCGTGTATTTTTTTATGTCAGGCATGTACCTATTACGATTACTCATTAGTTCAAACGGTTATTTAATTTATGTAGTAACAAGTGAAGACTTGCAGCTCATAGTTTCATATTTTATGTACACGTGTCTTTAGAAATAATATCAATTTAAACATTAACATTTCCTGAAATTTAATTTTTTATTTTTATATTAATACGTTAGGCATAATGAACCATGTTTTGTGTCAAATATTTTATATTAAGCTGTATAATTTATTTTTGTTGTACTCACAGTTTTATGGTGTAATATATTTGTTTGAAATTACTTCTACGCCAAACCGTGTGACATAGGACTACGTGAAGCCGACAAATAAAACGTAATAGGAACTAGGAGAAGCGTAATCGAGAAACGCGGAGACTGCCCTGATTTCTCGCTTCTTATTTATCCGGATAACGATATCATCTATTTACTACTTAATAATAATAATGGCTCCCATGTATACCACCGAAGTAGCTTAGGAGTATGCAGGGTAGGCTGCCTAATGTGAACCGTACGGAATACAAGGAAGGCAGTGTGACCAGCACTACGCTTCAGCCGCCAATTATTATCCCCAGGATGTTATCCCAGGTACTCATTTTCAACAGGCTGAGTCGACCTGGGGGCTGAAAAACGCACCTTGATTTTATGGTGCGGGCCCGGCATCTATTTACTACTTACTGAGTTAAAATAGATATATTAATGTCAGGCTTCCATCGAGCAATGGAACTAGAAAAAAGTGTACACAACGTGCACGTTATTGTAGCGTGCAAGTCGGACATAAATTCTTCCGATAGAATATAAACATTTTGCTAAAGACATTTATAATTATTGTTATTTCACCATCACAGTTTGATATCAGTTTTGTCACACTAGCTATGAGCGGAGTCATGTACAGGCTCTCCCTCGCTGGCATATAATATTCCTTTGTCGCGTTACGGCTGCTGTACAGATTACGCTTGGTGATACAATCGCTACCTTATCTTTACTGTGCTGTGCATGCAGAATTTAATTACTAGAATTACTTCTCTTTGAATTTAAATACTCATTCTGCTTGTGTGTGTGTGTGTGTGTGTGTGCGAGCGTGCGCGCGCGCGTGTGAAAATAATATGTAAATGTAGGTTTCTGACGCAGATAGGACGTAGTCACACGAGAAAATTATTTGAAGATGCAGGTGGTGGTGGAAATATATATTAAGTCTGGATTAAGCACTGTACACGCTGGTATCGATTTTAAAAGGCTATCTTCACTTTTTTCTACTTCTTAATGATCTAAATTACTGAAAATGATTTGTTATCTTTTTCTTATCGAACAATGACATCCACATCAGATGGAAGGGATAGAATCTAGTGTTAGCTGCACCACATAATCTATTAGTAATATTAACTTACCATATTTTCCTAACTTACAATATTCATCAAACTAATCACCTCTACTACTTTCTTCGATAGTTTTATCGTTTTCTCGTCGGAAATGGTTGCGAGACCTTAGCTTCCAGAATACCATGAAATTAGTTTATAAACATTCTTTTCCCACTTTTATTTTCCGACTATTTACTAAAAAAGCTAAGTAAGTAAGTCCTCGTCATTAGTATAGGCTGCTGGAACTATTCTGGTAAACCGGTCATGGATATTGGTTATACGCATGCAAAAGTCACCGCGTCATTCTTCGAACATGATGGTATGTATCCCCATATATGTCACTACTTGCAAACAGAAAATTTATTTTCCAATGGCTGTCAGTACGAAGATTCAGTACGATTTTCCAATGGCTTCCTATGTACTGTCAATACTGAAAACCTATGATCTGACTGTCAATATGTCCTATGATTTGATACTGAAAAGTAGTCAATATTTTAATGCTATTCTGTCGACATCGTTGTAGCAACAGACAACTCTGTGGTGTTATTCGTGTACTTTGTAAACCTATATTACTCAGTGATTTGTTAAAGACTGGTTGGTTTGGTTTCGTCTCCGCCGAGCTAGTGACTTTTGTCCAGAGTTTCCTATTATGTAGTCTTGTACATATATATTACCATACTGGATTTCTGTAACAAGAAATAAAATTTACATTAGTCTACTTCTTATATATCTATTGCCTTCATGAGATGTTCATTATCGTTAAGCGTGTACATAGGCTATACAGTATTTTCAGTACTACTGATTAGATGGCCAATTATTTTTTTACTCAAACATTTTAGCATTTCAATTTTTGCTGCATAACCTATTTTTCTTTTATAAGTAACTCGACGAGATTCTTGCAGTATTAATATATAGGCCTAATGTTATACATTATCGAATTATAATTACTTCTTCCAGTAGTTGACCTTATTTTTTATCATTTAAATCTATAAAAAATAAGATTAATACATGCAGAAGTAATTATAATTGATAATATATAATATTATACGTAGCCTGTATATTAATTCGTTATATATTGTTACGATGGTCTATTGATCGTCGTATGGTACAGTGGAAAACAAAATACAAGACACAAATTAAGCCACTAATCACCAGTTTTAATTATCACAATTAAACAGTTTGTATTCAACAAGATAGTCTCTTACAACAAATCAAATAAAAATTCTTCACACGCAACAATTATGTCAACTAATATAAAAAAAATTGTATTACAATTGTCCCGCACAATTATAAAACACATAACACTTCGCCACAATACTTCGAATCGCACTGTGTAAAACGTCCGACAATAACTGAACTAAGCACCAGGTATGGGCTATTTATAGTCTGCAGGGTTCAATAATATACGTCCTTATCAAGTCATCGAAAATTCTAGAGGACACTTCAGTGCGAGCTTCGCAGAAACACGCACCGTTGAGCTAACTGAGAAGCTTCTAGAACGACACTATCGAACGCACGAGACGCTCCGCATTACGTAATACTGCCTCGCATGTCAAGCATCACGTACGCAGTACAGCTGCGGGAATAACCCAGAAAAGAGTAGAACAACCTTCTCCAATGTACTAGAACGTTCCATAGTGGCGTAACACTTTTTTTCCGCATTACGTAACACTGTCCCATCCTTAAGCCTGTTCGTTCCGAACTTGCAAACTGTCTCTGTAGTAATGCTTGGCCAGGCGATCTAGGTGGACGACCTTGAACTTTCGCTGTCCTTCCTGTTGAATCCGATAGACAACATCGTTGATTCTTCCTTCATAGTGTAGGGTCCTTCCCAGTTAGTCTGAAGTTTAGGTGAGCGACCACGACGCCGCTTTGGGTTAAACAACCAAACCTGCTCTCCTTCTTGGAAACCCACACTATTACTGCGAATTCCATACCGAGTTTTCATTTTATCACTGGCTATCTTCAGCCGTCCTCTTATCAACTGCGTTGGTTTTCTAACTGCGAGGAATAGTTCTGTGGCTCTTGGGACTGAGTCTCAGATGATCCGAACATCAAAGTCCCCAGGAAGACGAATCTCCCTCCCAAGGCAGCGTAAAACCCTAGGGCGTGAACAAGAGCTTTTGACCTATTTCGGTGTCTTACCATTCGTAACATTTGCTGAAGTTCACAATCTCCGATGCCATCAATAAATGTCTTCACCGCAAACCTCATTCGAAAATCGTCTGGTGCTTCAGGATAGGCCAATCTAAACAGTCTGTCGATACTTGCCTCAAACTCTTGTAGACTCTCCGCGGAACGTTGTCGTTTTGTTCTTAACTGAGCGTAGTACACATCTCGCAAATATTTATCACCGTACCGTATTTCTAGAGCTTTAATCAAATCGTCATAGATGTTCCGGCTGTGGCACTTTCTGTAGTAGCTCTGCGGCAGGCCCTCTTAATGCGAGAACGGGTGAAACCGCCTTGTCTTTCTCTGTCCAATTATTTGCGCATGCGGCGGCTTCAAATTGCCTGAAGTACGTTGCCCAGTGTGTGCTTCCGTCAAAGGTTGGAGCTTTGACATGAAGTGTCCCAACCGCAGGCATGGTGACTTTTTAATACGGAATACGGAAATGGTATAGCTGTAAAATCAACTGCAGTCAGTATCTGTAGATTTGTTCTTCTAAGGAACGTAATAATGTTTGTAGAACGTCCAATAGTTTAGGCGAGCCTCTAACTATGTGTCTCTGTCAAGAGAGGAGGACTTCCGGCAAAGTGAGGAAGGAAGGGGATGTTTGTAGAACGTCCAGTAGTTTAGGCGAGCCTCTAACTGTGTGTCTCTGTCAAGAGAGGAGGACTTCCGGCAAAGTGAGGAAGGAAGGGGATGTTTGTAGAACGTCCAGTAGTTTAGGCGAGCCTCTAACTGTGTCTCTGTCAAGAGAGGAGGACTTCCGGCAAAGTGAGGAAGGAAGGGGATTTCCATGCACTTATATTAGTAGGCGACACAGTTATCACCTTTAATGTTTACTACGTGTGTTTTAAAACAATTCATGTAGTGTATTGGTAATGTGCTGTCGTCTTGGTTTTTTTGTCGTCTTGTAGATTATTATTATTATCGAATTATTTCTCCAGGCTAATTACATAGGAATGAAAATGGATTCCTTTCAAAACTATTTAAGAGATTTTCTTGATTTTTAGACCAATTTAAAATTGAAAGAGCTAGAACCAACAGGATGAGAACTCAAAATAAGTAAAAGGAGAAAGAGTGTAAAAACAAAAGTAGTTTTACTAGAAATTTCAGTAAGGCGATGTATGAAACTGCTGACTATGCGAAGTTAAAAATAGATTTTGGTTACATGTTTTGAATACAAAAAAAAACTTATGGACGTGTCAGTTGTTAATGACTTTAAAAATTACATTGCTAAAGTAAAAACACGTCAGTCCAATGAAACGCAAATGCATAGCAATACAGAATTGTCTATGTTAAGTAAAGTAGATACGTTCCCAACGTGTCAGAGATACTTCTCTAGTTTTAGACCACGAGCCACCGTTGTATTTGGCTAGAAGTAACTTAATTGATATTTTTTTATTATGTCTGGCTTATTGTTAAATGAGCTACACTTCTCATTGGTAGATGAAACAAATCAGTTTTTCTGTTGACAGTCAGCATGACTCTGTAGTTTTTGTCATGGTCCCTTCTAGTGATAAACTTGTCTGAGCAACGCAGTACAGACAGACTCTATAAACATTTATGTTGTCAATAAATCCGTAGGCTATTTTTAGCTCAGCAAGGGACCACAAGCATTTTGTGCATCAGTTTCGATACCGACTGGAGTCTGATGTTAGATCGTAAAAATGTAGGGTAGGTATCAATCCGTTGGTTCACAAACAGCGATATGTTCACAATGACGAGCGCACTCTATGAATCTAAAGAGGTTAACGGTAGGGAGAAGAAAGAGATTGTCAGATAGTTGTATATGGTTAGAGACAAAAAACATATACAGATAGAAAGGGTCCTTTGATTTACAGCGGTTGAAACATACCACTTGGACAAAGGCGAATTTTGATAAAAACACAGTCAAATCCTACACTACTCAACGTACTATACATATTAATAGTTACGGAATATAATTTATCCAAGTAATTTTCAAAGGCAATTCAATGTACGAAACAATGAGAATCTTAACAACATTCGTTAACTGAATTTATGGTAAAACGTCTAAGCAGGTTCTTTCACTGTACTTAAGGGAATTAAAAACATTTTTGTTGACATTCCGTCGCATTACTTAAGACAATACAATATATTTTTTGTCGTTTTCCTGATTTAATTAAAAGAATTAAAAATATTTTTGTTGACGTTTCGAAAAAATTAATTGCCGTTTTCTGAGGAAAAATAACTGTTATTTGGGTCTCCTGGAACTAGAGATGAGATCGAGCGCCTAAGAAAATCACGTTTCATTGTCGTTAAGATGATACTAAATATTACCAAAACGTCGACACAAATGTATTAAACGAATAAAATCGATAAACCTTTCTTCATTCATACCAACAAATTATATACCTATTTTATTATTACGATTTATTGTAATGGTTTAATCTCGATAGTAAAATTCAAGTAGGAATAAAAAATGCTCGGAAATATCATATTTATTGGTCACTTTCTATTTATATTTACTCTGCATGTGTATGTGTGTGTGTGTGTGTGTTTAGAATAGCTAACATTTTTTTTATATTTAATCATTAACATTAATAATATTTTATACTTTTTAAACAATACTAGTGGTCGCCCAGTGGTCGAAATTCGACCGTAATTCATTAAAGTTTTAAGTTTGAACGTTATTGAGGCTCTTTTGTCAAAGAGTATACCTCTATAATCATTGCATATAATTTTTTTGAATTTTGTTCTATTACGTCAGCTGCGAGCGTGTACAAATACGTCATTAGCTGTGTTGTTTGCCTTAATTCCCTGCAATACCTATGAAATTTAAAATTTAATGTTAGTAACAGTTGAAAAAAAAACACAATTACAGCTTGTATTCGTATTTATTTTTTGATATAATTCATTGTCAGTTTTATTTTTAATGTTATTATTGAACCAAATAAACGCTAATAAAAATGAGACTTGACATTCATAGAAGTATAAGATACATTGTTTTACAATTCCAGTGGATTACATTTCATTTTTGGTAAGGTACAAAATTCGAAAACAGTTTGAAGATTATCTGCTACAAAGCTTATATAATTTTTTAATTTTTTTTTCTATGCATTATTTTCGAGTTGTTTGAAAAATATGAAAGATAGGGAAAATGAGGTTTAGCTTGGCTAAGCCATATTTAAAAAGCAATAACGCGTTTTTTGACATTTCCTTGGGTTTTTTTTAATGCCATACTGACCAGGTTTCGCCAAGGCTACACAGTTATTTTGCCTATCTTTTTCGAATTATATAAAATTTAAATAAAAAATTAATAAAAAATAAAAAATGAAATAAAAAATACGTGCCTCGTATTTTTTCATATATTTTTCATTAAATCAAAAAAACCGGGCGGTTAAAAAAATAAATGTTGTCCATTGAACTTAAAATAGTTTGAAAGTGAATTTAATGATTCAGAACTTCTGTGTAAACGATGTTTTTTGTAAAAACTCTTTCATCATTTGATAAATGCCCTTGGCCATTATATTCGGAAATATAAAATCTCAAACCATCGAATGACTGAACTCTACTTGCTGCGACGTACAACTGACCATGTGTAAAAACTGGCTGCCTCAATAAAATTCCAATTTTCTCGAATGTTTGTCCTTGAGACTTATTTATTGCCATCGCAAATGCAGGTATAATTGGAAATTGAGTTCTTTGAAAGTTAAATGGTAAAACAGTACCGGAATATGTTAAATTTATACGTGGAATCAAAAATCTCTTATTGCGCGCGGTTCCAGTTAAAACTTCGCAATCAATAGCATTACGATGCATACACTTGATGCGCAGTCTTGTTCCATTGTCTAATGCTTCCTTTGTATTTAAGTTTCTGATCAGTAAAACGATGCAATTAACTTTCAATACTAACTTATGTGGTGGCAAACCACTAATAGTCAAAGAATTCAAAAACTCTACTGGATAGTTATTGATTTCATTGTCATCATCACAAATTATTTTATCGTAGCTATGATATGTTTTCTGTTCACCTGGTATTCGATTAAGTATATCAGTATTAATAAAAGTACAATCATCATTTTTAGGTGCTAAAATAACTGACTTCAATATGTTATCTGAGAGTATGTTTTCGGAAATATTTCCATACACCTCATTAATAATATTATTTTCATCTCCTATTAATTGCTGAGGTATTTCAATAATATTTTCACCAAACTGAGGGAATTGTGGGGCTTCATCATTACCAATTTTTTTCAAGAATTCGACAAATTCTATTTCACTTGGTAAGGCTCTCATATTTTGAGTAAACGTTACTTTATGAAAATAAACAAATTTATGCCAACTCGTGACACAATTTTCAATTAAAGTTGCACGTGATCCATGTGGGACAACTGGTAAGATTTGCCGAAAATCACCGCACAGAAGTACCGTTTTCACTCCAAATGGTTTATGTTTATCATTTTCATCGCATAGATCCTGCAATAATCTATCTACGATTTTCAACACTTGCAGTGGGCACATAGAAATTTCATCAATGATGATGAATTTATGTAACGTCCATAGCTACTATTTGCGGTAGTATTCACTACAGAATTTTCCAAAATGGGTATAGGCAATTTAAACACATTGTGTAAAGTTCTACCTCCCAGTAATAGAGTTGAAGCTATGCCACTGAACGCTGTTGCAATGCAACTAAGATTAAGCGAATTTAATTTGTGAATGATTGCTGTTTGTGTGAATGTTTTTCCACAACCTGCATGAGCGGTTAAACAAAAAACATTAGATCCAGTACCATGGTGCAAAACTTCACGAATCACACGATCAATTAGATTACGCTGTTCAATATTTGCAGTTTCATAATGCTCACAAAACAGAAACTCTTGTTCTATTGGATCAATAGCATTTGCTTCGTCTGTTCTCTGCGAATACGTGGGAACTGGTAAACCAAGTTCTTGACATGACAAATTATGAACATTCAAAATACAGTATCTTCAATTTCTAATAGAGCTGTGTTAAAGGATACTTCTTCGTTGTAATCTCTCAAAAAATCTTCACTAAGATATACTTTAAATTCATTCTATAACACCAATGCATTGGCTGGCACATTTAATGCACAAATGTAACCAAATAAATTTCGCATTTGTTTTGGTGAATGTAATTCTTTTGCTTCATTTAAACATTCGCGCCATTCATTATCATTTGAAGCAATGCCGCGAGCATGGCACGCTTCAACAAAAGAAGTGTGTATAATTCCATTGTATGTTCTAAGATCCTCAAATGATTTTGGACCACAGACATGTAATAAAAGCAATCGTAAATGGAAAAGTTCGATGTCTTTTGGTGATACTACATATATGCGAGTAGAGGGATAATGAGAGTTCAAACCCACTTTCACTTTCTATCAGCTGATCACTTTCACTTTCTACTGGACCACAGCATCCGCGTTATTTTTTTTATATGCCGCCTTTCGCGAGCCTAGATCACTTTCACTTTCTACTGGACCACAGCATCCGCGACTTTTTCGCGTATCTGGACCACAGCATCCGCGTTATTTTTTTTATATGCCGCCTTTCGCGAGCCTAGATCACTTTCACTTTCTACTGGACCACAGCATCCGCGACTTTTTCGCTGATCTGTGTCAAGATCCGCGACTTTTTCGCGTATCTGGACCACAGCATCTGCGAATATAATTTTTTTTTTTTTATATGCCGCCTTTCGCGAGCTTAGATCACTTTCACTTTCTATCACTTGATGCATTATAGTGTATATATTAAATATATGATCAGGGTTACCAACCTTGCATGAGTTCAAATTTGTTGTGTGTTATAATGTATATTAAATCTATATGATCAGGTTTACCAACCTATGGTGGGGGGTTCCGACTTGATGCATTATAGTGTATATATTAAATATATGATCAGAGTTACCAACCTTGCATGAGTTCAAATTTGTTGTGTGTTATAATGTATATTAAATCTATATGATCAGGTTTACCAACCTATGTATGGGTTCAAACTTGATATGTGTGTGTATTATAGTGTATATTAAAATATATGATCAGGGTTACCAATCCTGCATTATTGTGTGTATAGAACAGATCTGCCAACATTTTTCTTCGGTGGGAAATTCAAACTATATTATAGTAAATTGTTGACGACTTCGATATCAACTCTCTCTCCCCTCCTCTCTCTTTGTCTCTAGACACAGTTGTCGATCACGATATAAACTCTCTCTTTATGTCATCAGTTTTACATAAGCGTCGTGCTACTTATGGATTATTGTAAGTAGCGATACTAAAATGTAATCACCAGGAAATATATATTTATCACCTACCTCGTTGCGTCCTACTTATAATTTTTTTTGACACATGACAGTCATTGACCACGATTTAGAAATTAATATACTGCCAAGTCTGTGTGTGTGTGGTAAAGTGTTACGCATAAAAAAAAAAATCTCCTTGAAATAAGGTATTTTCAAAAGTTTTGTGTACACATACACACATTGTATATGTCTCTCTCTCGCTGCAAACGTTGACAAGAATTCCCTTATTCAAACGATTTGTATGTGTACACGAACTTAAATATAGTTTACAGACGATTGTAATTTTAAAAATTCATTTTTGCATTAAATATATATATCGTAAACAATGAAATAATAATATTTCGTCATTGCAAGATTTTAATAAAACAATTATCAGTTTAAATAATAATTTTCATGATTGTAAGATACAACCTACAAATTATTAAAATGTCTCTCTCACACATTTCTGATTACTATACAAATAATTGCATGCATATTCGGTGGTTTATAACGAAATAAATTAAAATAAACCATAATTTGTTTTAAATAATTAAATATATATTTACAACACTGTACACAAACTTAAAATATAGTTTACAAACCGCTATAATACAATTATTCAAAAAATACATTTTACATTGATTAAATATATATATCACAAACAAACATTGTTATATATAAAATAAATACAATATTAATAATAATGTTTTAAATGATTAAATATATATTTACAGCACTGTACACAAACTTAAAATATAGTTTACAAACCGTTATAATACAATTATTCAAAATACATTTTACATTGATTAAATATACATATATCACAAACAAACATTGTTATATAAAATAAATACAATATTAATAATAATTTTTGACATTGTAAGATTTTTAAATAATAATTTCACGGCTGTAGATACAGTTCACAAGGAAGTTTATCTGTAACATAACAATACAGTCGATATTAGAATCACTGATACGATAATATTCAATTATCACATGCACACACACACAGTTAGTGGAAAGAATCAAATGCGTTAAGTAAGTAAACTTTTTCAAGTATATGTCATTTTTCATAAGTTAATGTACTTTCAAATAATTTCTAATCAAACCAAACCAAATATTATTCACTGGAAATTTGTAAATACTGCTTAGAATCAATGATACATTTATCGCATAAGTTAATGTACTTTCAAATAATTTCTAATCGAACCAACTATTATTCAACGAAACTTGTAGAATCAATGATACATTTATCATGTACATACAAATCCAATTATTAAAGTGTTAAGTACAGAGAGTTGAAACTACACGAACACACACACACACACACACACACACACACACACACACACACATCAATAAATTGTTTGTTAACACGATTGCTACTTACGACGTTAGGACTCAATCTCTACTTGCGTTGTTTGATTTCTCGTCCCTCGATACACTAAATGTAGTTCTTTAGGTTTGATATGTCTGAGCTCCTCATTCGTGAAGACACCTGCATACCTCTTGGGAAGATAGACACGATACTGGCGGTCACCATCCTCCAACGTAGCAAGCACAGAGTTCCCATATTTTGTGTCCACATTTGTTAAGACCATGATGGGATATTTTTTATTCACTGTCAATTCTGAACATCGTTTGTACTCGATAGCACTTACAGCATTAAACTTTACAAGAAACGACATTATTAGAAGAGACTAGTGAACACGTCTGTATCAAGCGAGAGAGAACCAAACAATGACAGAATATTCGACACAAAAGGACAGTACAATATGATAGTGGTGGTGGTGGTAACGTCGGTGTCCCACTTTCATTTGCATGTATGAACATGTCCCACAGACGAAATTAGAGACACCAAAAATATAACAATGTCATTAGGAAAGTCCATTTTCATAAGAAAATAGTCACTGCTTACAGCTATGCATGTATGTACATGTCCACAACAGAATGAGAGAGAGAGATATAAATGTCATCATTCGCGGTGACCTACTTTCTAAATTTGTTACATTAAAAATGTTTGTTTAAAGCAAAAATCATGAATCATCCATTCCCGAATAGCATGCACCTTATAGTTGGCACAACGGTCAGAAGAATTGAAATGTCTAAGACATTCTGTTCCATGAAATAGATACAGTATGTTTTTAGGACAACCAAAGTCATCGAGATTGATGATATTATTGTGTATTATCTTTGATTACAAAAAACGTTTTTTCTCAAAACCCTTCACAAACACATATTTATATATACGTGTATGTGATGTTAACAATGAAACAAGATTGTCGTACGGTGTCTCTCCTTCGCTCCATCTAAGTCTATGATAATTTGACGTTAACCAGTGGTTTGTCCTAACGTATTTGGGATTCGTAACGGATGTAGCAGGTGGAGTCAAAATCCAATGTCTACCAGCAAATCTCAGAACGTCCATGATTGACAGTTCCTTCACAATATATTTTCCGTTGTCGTCGAAAAAGCACTGGAAGTCAATTATAACCGCAGTGTTATCCATAATACTGTAAGACAAAGAAACCACACATTACAAACTCTATATATATATTATGTTTAAACATACAAATATCGTTGCGATATTAATATGTGAACTTACGTTTACAGACGTCTGGACTGAAGCACCGAGAGACGTCAACTGACGAAAGAAACAAGTGTTGAGGGGGGTTACTATACATGGAGACGAATTTTTTTAGTAGGTGGGGAGTTGTCGTCGTCGTCGTTCTCCATGTTGATGCGTTGTCGTATTCGATAATGACCGTATGCAAGCGTATCATGACCATTGTCTAATATATAGCGCTTATCATCATACGGTGACAACGCTTGCTTATTTACACGCATCGTGTACAGCGTATGATGATCGCTACGTAAACAAAGCGCACTGGTAGAAAACTGACAATGATCAGTGAGACACTTGCGATACATATCGTGTCGCAGACTCCTCTTAATCGCAACTCGAGGCACACCTTTACATACACGTTTTTGACACTCTTTGGTAGGATCTTCGTGGGCCACAAGGAACGAATAACATTTCGCTCGGAGACCCACGAATTCTCTAATAGGACGACCACACGTTTCATCCTTGAACAGTCCGACAACCTTTTTGTTCTTAAGGCTATAACAAGGATGAGACGTGGGGTAATCCGAGGTGTCAAAAACGTGCAAGTCCTTCTTCATATCTGCATACAAGTCTGATGTTTGAATACTATACATCAGACTGTCTGTATCAGTCATTAACAATTTAACGTTGCGGCCGTACTTGGCGACAGCATAACGATAATGAAAGTCGTACATTATTGTTTTGCTAACGTCAAGCACCGTGAAGCCGACATACACGGGACGGGAAAGAACAATGGATTTTTTACGGAGTGAGAGCCCCACCAGATCGTTCGTATAACGAATCATACGTTTTAGCCTAGGTGTGGAAACTAGTTTTTGAAGCCGTCGTTCATTCGAGACTAGTTCAAAGTCTATATGTTTCCGTACGTTCTCCAGCGACTTACCGTATACGGCGTTGTTCATCAGTTTGAAAAGGTCTTTTTCAAAGCTGTTGACGGCTGCTTGCCTCTTGCGGGTGTTGAAATCGATAAACGGTTTCAACCAAGCGCTTTGCTTAAAACACAACACCCTATGAGTCGCTTTCAGCTCTAAGCCAAGACTTAAATACAATTTCAAATTTCGATAATGGAGAACGTAATTTTGTTTGTCCTCCAAAGTTGTTAACTACTTCTCTACGGATGACCCTGATTCGTTATACGATGATCTGTATATACTCTCGTGTAAACGTTTGGAAAAGGGAGAAAGGATATCGGGCGTTATGCGTTGGCGCACAGGTGCAAGTGGGTAGTCGGAATGCAGGTCGTGTAAGGTATCAGGATAGTGTAGGTCGACTTCGAGGATGTACCCGATGTCGGAATCATCACTCACATTACGTACGTCCAAGGACTCGATTTCGTTACGATCGAGCCATCGGAAGTCTGCGTAAGGGAGTGGTTGCGACATGGCTGCACCGTATTAATTATTACAGTCCGTATACAGAATGAAGGAGGTCGGTTCCGATACATCGTACTGATCTGGAATCAAAGGATTGTTAGCGACTGCATGACGGTTGGATATCATCGCGCAGCCTCCGCGAATCCCAGACTCGACGAACAGATGTAGATTTATCTCTGTTAACAGCTCTAATTCGACCCCTGTCATTTTTAGCATCGCGTTCCAAGCGAGTCCGGGAAGCGAGTAAAAATGACACGGGTCCAAGCAGTAATCGCGTAAGGCCATGTCTCGGAAACTTTCAAAGACATCGGCTAGCAGCATTACATCTGTCAACAAATACAAATCGTGGTAATCTCCAAACGTACGCAGATTGAATGCACTCCACAAGTTTTGTGCGTGCTCGTAATCTGCGTTCGAAATAGACGATTCCAACAACCGGTTATCAAAGTGTTCACGAGCGGGTAGACTTGTTTCGTTGAACCGATCAATGCTGTCAACGTACTCGTAAGGGTATACCCCCTTGCGTACGAGCAGATTGGTCTGTTCATCGAAACCCCGTCTAAGCATTTCCTCTCTGAGCAAAGGAAATTGGCTCCCGGACGTGGACAGATTGGTAACGAGTGTGTCCAGAGAGCGATTAAGAAATTGAAAAGAGTCTACGAAACGCAAGGGACCCAGGGAGAACGACACGTAACGCTCACCGGATGTTGCAATGCAGGATACGTGTTGGTCCTTATATTTTCCTAAACCCTGCATTAAATGGTGACAGTCGTAGCCACGAAGGTTGTGAAAGAAGACGGGGATATGACGAGGCATCTTGTAGCTTAGATTACAGCTATTGTGGGCTGCTCCCAAGAATTTCCCCGTAAGATGACAATGATTGCGTACTTTGTCATCGTCTGTCGAAGGGCGCTCACACAAATGACAAACGGTGGCGTTAGTGAACGCAACATTGTCATCATCGGACATAATTATTTGCACGTTATGTCGTACTACCTTCATCATATCCTCGGCGTCTTTCATCAACCACGAGAAGAAAGTGTCTACGACGTTTTCACCTCGATAAACTTTAGCCCCTCTCCAGAGTCTGTGTGTATGATCGACGATAGCATAGGAGAAACCTGACGGAATATGCATCGCTTCGTATGATGTGGACGATACAGGAGGAGAAGTTATTTTCTGACGGGCACCGTTGCTATCAACTGAGTAGAATTCACCTAACTCGTGCACTGTCGTCGGGACGTTGTTACCAGGTGAACACGATTGAAGCGGAGTGATGAGGGACTCGAAGTCGGCGTAGACGGTAAAGGGTACTTTAAGACAGTGCGCGTAATTTTTAAATGACATAAACTTCTCCTCCTCTGTAGGCATTTTGGTTTTCTGCTCGCCGTAAGGTGTGCAGTAGGGGAGATGATCGGACAGACCATGTTCTGTGGTGAAACGATGCAGGCAGTAGTCGCAGTAAAATGATTGGCCGTTGTGTTTTGTAAGGGATGATAACAATCTACTCATGTTACTGATAAGACAGTAATGTTTTCGGCTATTTGTATCGGACAGAAGTAAAAGATTAACATGATGTAATCTGTCCTTATTGGGGGTAATTCTTAACGGATAAACCTCATTTTTTAATTCGTTTCTGATATTGTCTTCTATATCATAGCCGAAAACGTTTATAGAAATGTTGGGATTCTGTGCTTCAAATTTAGAAAGTGAGTTTATAGAAACAGGGTACTCGATACCGGACATATTTAAGGTGTTTTTGAAGGGAGCGTATTTTGAAACACGTTCTTTATGCGTTTGTTGAGGGTGTATGTGAGCTAGTACGGACCATAGAAAACACATTTCATCTTGGGGGTTCTTGATGTTGACTACTGCCCTGGTGAGTGCAAGTTTTCGCGGGGTTGGAAGGTAGGAGGACGC
Organism: Magicicada septendecula; assembly: GCA_034769895.1. Lineage (NCBI taxonomy): Eukaryota > Metazoa > Arthropoda > Insecta > Hemiptera > Cicadidae > Magicicada > Magicicada septendecula. The sequence continues at coordinate 688,977,048 of CM068367.1, forward strand.
TGCTAGAGGCCGGTACCGTCCAACAACTAGTTCCAGCTTCAGTACAGCATCCACCGACCATCCGCTCCCGTCACGGGTAAAATTGGATATGCTATTCATGATTTTATCGTAGGATTCATCGAGTAGACAGTTCAACTCGTTGTTGTCGTCCGTGAGCAACGTACGACAACGTCCGTGGAAGACGGCGTCTTTGGTTACCTCTTTTTCTTCGCCGCTGTTACCATCTAACACAGTTTTAGTGAAACGTATCCTGCACGCAATATGCCATTTGATACTGCGTAAACGTGCTTGTTCTGCCAGAATATCCTTGCACAATAAAGGTCGCACCTCGGTCATTATCGGTACTATATCTTGATCTTCTTCTGTGTCCGTGTACACGGGCAGATAATTAAACGTTATGAGGGATCCTCTAATACTACTGTTTCGCACGATATAAAATCGTGTCATATCTGAAACAATAGAAACACATGTATTAGCTAATAGGAATGATGAATAACACACACACACACAAATTCATGTTTGTGGTAAATAAATATATAGTACACGTTAGTAATACGTTAGTTTATTGCAAACTGTGAAGATGGCAGCTACTCCTGATTTTAGCATTGAAAGTGAAAGAAGAAAATCGTTCAAGTATTGGGAAGTGACGTTTGTCAGCCCCGACGAGTTAGCGTTTGCTGGGTTTTATTACTATCCGCTAAATTATGATGTTTGTGGACATAGTATGTCATTCATAGACGATAGAGTTAAATGCTTTTGTTGTGGAATTGAATTAGTTAATTGGAGAGAAGGTGACATACCAATGGTGGAACATGAAAAATTTTCTCCGTCATGTCAATTTCTAAACGATGTCAAGAGACAATACATTGGGGAGAAGGTGACAAACCTATGTCAGAACATAAAAAATTTTCTCCGCCATATCAATTTCTAAACAACGTCAAGAGACTATCTTATACTTGTTAGACTGAGTTGAATCATATGTTAATTCATATCAAACAAATTTGGTTTGCTACATAATTATAGAGAGAGAGACGATTGGTAAATTTTTTTACCTTGTTGAGGATGTCCCTGTTCCTGCTGATGTTCTGGATTCTGTTGAAGGTCAGCCATGGTGATATTCAGACGTGAGAGTGAATACTGAAAAACAAAGAAACTGTTATAGATATATATAGTATTTTTAACGCCGGTATTATGTTAGTGTATCTTAAACCATGAACAACGCACGCAAGACTATAGCTCTAGAGCTACACAGAGCAGGGAGAAGGAATTTCGTTAGGCGCGCGGTTGAATTGAAGGGTCTACACGACTTGTACCAGGCGGATCTTGTGGAGATGATACCATACGCTCGAGTGAACAAAGGGTACAAGTACATGATGACAGTGATCAATGCGTTTAGCAAGTACGCGTACGCTGTACCATTGAAAACAAAGACAGGAAAAGAAGTAAAGCACGCACTAGAGCCTATACTAACTGCTAATCGAATGAAATATTTACAGACAGACAACGGGAAGGAGTATTACAACAGCACAGTACAAGCGTTGCTAAAAAAGTATAATGTGAAACATTACTCAACCTATAGTGAGAAAAAAGCTTCCATAGTGGAACGTTTTAATCGCACACTGAAGACACACATGTATCGCGCTTTCAGCGAACAAGGACACTGCCGCTAGTTGGATCTACTACCTACATTACTGAAATCGTACAATACCACACACAGGACCATTGGTATGAAACCTAGTGAAGTGAATGATGCCAACGAACATATAGTGTTGGAACGAATAAGGAAGAACACAGCGCCTAAAATCAGTCCAACGAAACCACCCAAATTTAAAGTCGGTGACCGTGTTCGTATAAGTAAGCACAAAATGACGTTCGCCAAAGGTTATACGCCAAATTGGACTAACGAAATATTCACTGTGGATAAAGTACAATCCACTACTATCCCCGTCACTTATCTGCTAAAAGATCATCTAAACAAAGTGTTGAAAGGTGGTTTTTACGAGCACGAGATTAGTAAGTCCAAAGTCGGCGACGTATACCTAGTGGAAAAGGTGTTTCAACGCAAAGGTGACAGAGTGCGTGTTCGTTGGCTCGGTTTCGATGGTAAACACGATGCATGGATACATAAGAAAGATCTAATATAAAAAAGGTGACAGCACGTGCTGAAAACAGTATGCTTTCGGTATTCACAAAGATGAAGATTGTACAGCAAGCAAACAAATTACCAATAAAGGATATGGACTTTTTGGCTGGTGACGAAGGTAGTGCTAAGCGTAAACATGGCCCGCTATTACCGAACAGTATTCGCTGTATCGTTACAGGCCCAAGTTCCTGCGGGAAATCAAATGTGCTATTCAACCTACTGTTTGATGCCAACGGACTACGTTTCCGCAACGTATACGTGTTTTCAAAATCATTATTTCAACCAAAATACAGAATGCTAGAAACAGTGATGAAATCACTCGCTGATGAAGGTTTAGGTTATCATGCATACAGCGAGAACGAAGAAGTCCCGCTACCGAGTGAAATCACTGGTCTCGACTCTGTTATCGTATTCGATGATGTATCGTGTGAAAGACAAAACAATATTCGAAAGTATTTTGCTATGGGGAGACATAGCGGTGTGGACACATTCTATCTATGCCAGACATATAGCCAGATACCGAAACAATTGGTACGTGACAACGCTAACTTGTTGATATTGTTCAAACAAGACGATCTAAATTTACGACATGCATACAATGATCACGTTAACATAGATATGAAATATGATGCTTTCAAAGACGTCTGCATGGAAGCGTGGAAGGATCGTTATGGATTTCTAGTCATAGACAAAGACTCGCCAATAAATGAAGGTAGATATAGAATCGGGTTTGATCGATTCATAATTGTTTCCGACGAAGTATAAAAGTGGTTGCACTGTAGTAATGTAATCAGTCCTCTTGCTAACACACGATGGCAATGAATAAGGAGGAACGACTCGCGTATGATATAGACACGATAAGCGACAACATAAGGAAAAAATATCATTACGGTAATAATATCAACACGGTATCAGAGAAAGCGACGAGGCGTTTAGAAAAAATTACAGACCGATTCTGGAACCGTTAGAAGCTATTTCACGAAAGTTAAGTGGTGACATGATGGAGGAGGAGGAGGAGGAGAAGCAGCAGATAAAACAAGAAGAGCCTACACAACACGTAATAACAGAAAACGAAAGTGGTATGCAAAGTCATAACGCTTCTCATTTCAGTGAAGAGGACGCCTGGAACCCTAACGCTTCACATTTCAGCAAGGATTCATTAGCAAACAAATATATGCGTTTGTGTGAATCGGCGGACTGTAAACGGATTATAGATCGCATGTATGGTGTTCGATACGAAGGTGGTAAATTTATGATAGGTGATTCAAATGTAAAAATCGATGATAACGACAACTTTCATGTCAAAGGAAAAATTTACGAGGGTACACCTGGTCTGTATGAACTTTTGTTTATGAAACTACCGAAAAAATACAATAAGGACGATATGAGGAAATATAAGTCTATGCTACTAGCAACCAACGGACACAAACAAAAATATAAACACAATACGCGAATAAACAGTAACAGTGGCGTCAAGTACCGACTAGTAATATCTAAATTGTTTGCACGAAAACGTACAGGGAGTGGCTATATGGAGATGAAACCGAACACTGCAATCGATTACGTGCATTGGGATGATCCTAACGAGTTGGTTAATAGATTGAGACTGTTAATGGCGTCTCAAAATAGCGGCCATACTGGTCATAGGAATGAAATCGTTTCGATATTGGAAGAATTACGTGAAACCGGCATTATCATATAAAAGCAGACGCACCGTTCTATAACCATCAGTTCTTCTTCATAAATATGAGTGTAGACAAGTTCGGTAGACACGACAGCGCTGTAAGAGTGCGAAAAGAAACTCATCGAAGTCTGCGTGAGGATATCGGTTTAGGAGTGACTAACGACGGTCACTTTGATGTGAAAAACAAAAAGATATGCAACTTGGGTGATCCTGAAGAGTTGCACGATGTTGTTTCTTTACAGTACGTAAAGGACACATGCTTACAGTACAAGAACGACAACGCTACCGTAGACGCAAAAGATCATCGAATAATAAGGCTAAACGATCCGCTTAAATCAAGAGATGCAGCCACAAAACGATACGTAGACGAGAAGAGTTTGAAAAAAGATCGTGCAGGTAACCTAATCGTTAATGACTGTCGACTAACACGTGTGCAAGCGCCTGTTGACTTCAAAGACGCAGTGAATTTGGAATTTTTACACGCACACAAAATCAGTTTGCAAAACGATACTTTCTACGCTGCCGGAAGAAAAATTACGAATATAGCGAACGGTGTCAATGACAAAGACGCAGTCACTGTACGACAAATGCACGAATTAAAATTACATATAAAGACCGAATTGTACAAGGTCACTCAGGTATTTCACGCTCATATAATCAATCTAATAAAGTTTGTCTATAAATATCAAGACAGCACGACACAGCGTTCAGTCCTGTCTGAATATATTGAAGAGGTGGGGCGTTTAATAGACGTTCTCGATACGGAAACGGAAATCAAGGATTGGAGATCTGTTTACAAGAATGCACGTACTTCGTAAGAAAAGAATGGGGCGTGGTGTAATTGGAAAAATACTTAAAAACACTGTGCCCGCTATCGTTTCGTCAGTACCTACTTTGATTAATCGAGCAGTGGACGCATTACCAGTAGAATTACACCTACCGGGCTACCGATTCTGTGGACCTGGAACAAAACTCAAAGAGAGATTGGCACGTGGCGAGCGCGGAATCAACGAGTTGGACGAAGCCTGTCGCGAACACGATATCGCTTACGCTAAGTACAAGGACAACGAACGAAGACGCGTAGCGGATCGTGTGCTAGCCGGCAAGGCGTGGGATCGAGTGAAAGCTTTGAATTCAGGCATCAGCGAAAGAGCGTACGCGGCGGCCGTAGCGGCAGCGATGAAGGCGAAATCGGCAGTGGGTGGAGGGAGCTCGCGTAGTGGTTGCAGAAAAAACAAGAAGAAGAAGGGTTCAGGAATTAAACGTCAATCCGTGAACAAACGCAAAACGACCTGCAAACGCAAAACAGTCCCAAGACATAAACGTAACAATAAAAAAATAGCGTCAGGTCTATACCTACGTCCTTACAGACAAAAAAACTAATTTGCATACCAGTGCGTGCATTGTCTGACAGTGATTTGTATGTGTACGCAAAACTTTTGAAAATACCTTATTTCAGAGGAGTTTTTATGCGTAACACTTTACCACACACACGACCATGGAAGAATGAGAGTGCAGTTGTTAATCTAGACAGTGCAGAAGGACCTGGTACGCACTGGGTTTGCTACAAGAAGCGAAACAAACAAGTTTACTACTATGATGCGTATGGTAATATGCAGCCACCTCTTGAGCTGACACAGTATTTTGGAACCGACACTGACATTTACTACAATTACGAACGTGAACAGCCACCACACACAGTCATCTGCGGGCATTTATGTTTGGACTTCTTAACGCGTGAGTGATCAGTAAGCGACAAGATGTCTTCGCTGTCGGTCACCTTAACAGGTACGAATGCTGCTGCTCTTGTATGTGACTTTTTCCCGCCTCTCGAACTAACAAACGGCGAATGGTATGTAGGTCTATTGGACTTTACTACATACAACAGTATACCGAACGTGATTGAAGGAAAAAACAACGTGTTTCCAGTACTACGGGACGGAACAACGTGGGACTTGATAACTTTACCTACAGGTGCTTATGAAATCGGTGACATAGAAGCCTTCCTCAAAAAGCAGTTAGGAGACTCAAAGATTAGTCTACGTCCTAACAACAATACACTGAAATGTGAGCTGACTTGTGCACTGGATATTGACTTTCAACAAACAGTGTACGGTATCGGTGATATGTTGGGTTTCAAGGAAAAGCGTCTGCTTGAAGCGAATAAAACTCACACGTCTGACGCCACAGTTAACATTATAAAAGTGAACAGTATACTGATAAGGTGTAATATAGCGCAAGGATCATACAAGAACGGTAAAACCGAGCACACACTGCACTCGTTCTATCCGTCAGTCGAACCAGGATTCAAAATAATTGAATCGCCTACAAACGTCATATACCTACCTGTGAATGTGAGTCGTTTGGACAACATAACATTATCTTTACACGATCAGGACGGTGACGTAATAGATTTTCGCGGAGAAGTCATCACTGTGCGTTTACATCTAAAACGACTATAGACATGGGCTTGTACTTTGTTTCTTCGCCACTGCTGCTACCACAGTCGTCAGTAATAAAAAAAGAAGAAGAAGAAAGATCAGTTAGGAAACGCATCAGTACTCGTTCGAAACTGAAACGATTAACATCAGTTAACCGCCGTTTCCTGATTTCACTGGGTTTTGTTGTTGTAAACAAGTAACATGGCGAGTGGAATATTATCAGTGGAGCAGCAACCGTTCTTTGAAGACAGTATCACACACTTTTCATTTCACTCACACGCACCGTACGCAACAACAAGATATGGAAACAATGATGAAATACGTGTGCCAATACAACAACAGGACGTCTTTGCACTACCGTCAGAAAGTTTCCTCTACATCGAAGGCAAGTTGGTTAAAACCCCTAGTGTGGCTGCAGATACTGCACTGAATGTGGAACTGGTGAACAATGCTATAGCATTTCTCTTTGAAGAGATTCGTTACGAGTTGGCTGGAGTGGTAGTGGACCATACCAGAAACGTCGGTGTTACGTCAACTATTAAAACTTTTCTATCACTCAACAACAACACACGTAACGCAATGGAAAACGCAGGTTGGGTGGCGCCGACCACGAACATATTAAAAGTGAATGATGACGGCGAATTCAACTTTTGTATACCACTGAAAATGCTAATGGGATTCGCAGAAGACTATACACGCATCGTGCTGAACGTGAAACAAGAACTTATACTCCTACGCACATCTACCGACATAAATGCTATGGTTTTAGTAAGCGGACAAACTACTGCTAATTGTGTTCTTGAACTAGATAAAGTTTACTGGAAAATGCCTTATGTACATGTAGCTAATGCGTACAGATTACCACTGTTACGACTCTTAGAGAAAGACCACCCGATAACTATGCCTTTTAGGACCTGGGAGTTGCACGAGTATCCTGCCTTACCACAGACTAAAAGGCAGAATTGGATTGTCAAGACCTCGAGTCAGCTAGAAAAACCACGCTTTGTTGTGTTAGCGTTTCAGACAGCAAGAAAAAATGTACTGACAGCACGCGCCGATGAATTTGATCACTGTAACGTGATCAATGCGAGACTGTTTCTAAACGACAAGTATTATCCTTACGATAATTTAAACTTGGATATTGGGAAAGACCGTTTTGCATTATTGTACAATATGTACGCCAGTTTTCAAAGTTCGTATTACCACCGTTTAGACGGCAGCCCAGTACTGACACCGGAATTATTCAAATCAAAAGCCCCGCTGTTTGTATTCGATTGTAGCAGGCAAGACGATGCGCTTAAGTCTTCAGCGGTTGATGAACGTTTAGAATTTGAATCGTCAATGAATTTTCCTACACAGACGACTGCCTACTGTATGATACTACATGATTCGCTTGTAGAATATACACCATTGTCCAACACAGTACATAGACGTGTTTAAGTCTTATTTTATACATATTTTGTAAATACTAGTTTTAAATATATATATTTTCATATTTGTAACATTATAATATTGGAGCTGTGTGTGTATGTATTTTTAATTGTAAAACTAGTTTAGATATATTTTCATACTTGTAACAATATAATCTTGGAGCTGTGTATGTATTTTTAATTGTAAAAACTGTTTAATATAATCTTGGAGCTGTGTGTATGTATTTTAATAAATGTATATATTACACACACTTTATTATTATTATTTGTATAACCCACTCCATAATGTATACACATAATAATTTGATCATACACATACGCACACACACACACACACACACACACACACATGTATTAAATTCAATAATGCGCTTGATAATGCAAATAATTTTTACGTTTAAATAAAATCGGTACATACAATAAAATTAATATAAAAATACATAATGCGCTTGATGATGTTTTAATGCAAATAATTTAGGAAAGTCTACATTCCACTTTCATAAGGAAATGGTCACCGCTTACAGCTATGCATGTCCACAACAGAATTAGAGAGATATAAATGTCATCATTCGCTGTGACCTGCTTTCTAAATTTGTTACATTAAAAAATGTTTGTTTAAAGCAATATTTCAGAGAATTGTAACAGACATAATAATAATTTGATCATACACACACACACACACACACACACACACACACACACATGTATTAAATTCAATAAATAATGCGCTTGATAATGTTTTTACGTTTAAATAAATCTGTACACTCACCAACTAGTATGTGTGTTGTCTATACACCCTTAATGATGAAAGTTGTGTGTGTGTATACTACAACAGTCTTTCAACTATTTAAAAAAATGCAGTGATAGCTTTCACGCAGGCAGTTAAATGCGAAATTGCCACTATAAAAAAAAAAAGCAAATACGGTAAGAATATATTTCAGACAATTGTACCAGACATAATAATTTGATCATACACACACACACACACACACACACATGTATTAAATTCAATAATGCGCTTGATAATGTTTTAATGCAAATAATTTTAGGAAAGTCTACATTCCGCTTTCATAAGGAAATAGTCACTGCTTACAGCTATGTATGTATGTCCACAACAGAATTAGAGAGATATAAATGTCATCATACGCTGGGACCTACTTTCTAAATTTGTTACATTAAAAATGTTTGTTTAAAGCAATATTTCAGAGAATTGTAACAGACATAATAATAATTTGATCACACACACACACACACACACACACACACACACACACACACATGTATTAAATTCAATAAATAATGCGCTTGATAATGTTTTTACGTTTAAATAAATCTGTACACTCACCAACTAGTATGTGTGTTGTCTATACACCCTTAATGATGAAAGCTGTGTGTGTATACTACAACAGTCTTTCAACTATTTAAAAAAATGCAGTGATAGCTTTCACGCAGGCAGTCAAATGCGAAATTGCCACTATAAAAAAAAAAACAAATACGGTAAGAATATATTTCAGACAATTGTACCAGACATAATAATTTGATCATACACACACACACACATGTATTAAATTCAATAAATAATGTGCTTGATAATGCAAATAATTTTTACGTTTAAATAAAATCGGTACATACAATAAAATTAATATAAAAATACATTAAGAATATATTTCAGAAAATTGTAGCAGACATAATAATTTGATCATACACACACACACACACATGTATTAAATTCAGTAAATAATGCACTTGATAATTTTTACGTTTAAATAAAATCTGTACACTTACCAAAGACGATGTGAAGACACGTAAGACGTACAGTATCAGCATGCGCTGGCAGACAAATGAGAAATTATCAGGCAGAGATAGATTTCACGATGTATCAGCACACACACAAGCAGTCAAAATGAGAAATTTTCGCTAATTTTCTGTGCGTATATATATTGTATATATTGTATATTGTAGTGGGAGAAAGCTTGCATGTCCGTTTTTAGAGTAAATACTTTCTAATCCATAATTAATCCTAATTACTGTCAACGCTGCTAATGACTGACAGGTGTCAATTAGAAAGTAGAACGTTCGATTTAGACAACGTATACAAGGTTAATGACCTCTGGTTTAAGTTATCGAATAATAATAACTATATCTAATTCAGTATCGTTGTGTGTGCATAGACTTGTTTCGTTGAACCGATCAATGCGGTCAACGTACTCGTATCAAAACCCTGTATTTAATTATTTAAAACAAATTATGGTTTATTTTAATTTATTTCGTTATAAACCTCCGAATATGCATGCAATTATTTGTATAGTAATCAGAAATGTGTGAGAGAGACATTTTAATAATTTGTAGGTTGTATCTTACAATCATGAAAATTATTATTTAAACTGATAATTGTTTTATTAAAATCTTGCAATGACGAAATATTATTATTTCATTGTTTACGATATATATATTTAATGCAAAAATGAATTTTTAAAATTACAATCGTCTGTAAACTATATTTAAGTTCGTGTACACATACAAATCGTTTGAATAAGGGAATTCTTGTCAACGTTTGCAGCGAGAGAGAGAGACATATACAATGTGTGTATGTGTACACAAAACTTTTGAAAATACCTTGTGTACACAAAACTTTTGAAAATACCTTATTTCAAGGAGATTTTTTTTTTTATGCTTAACACTTTACCACACACACACACACACACACAGACTTGGCAGTATATTAATTTCTAAATCGTGGTCAATGACTGTCATGTGTCAAAAAAAAATTATAAGTAGGACGCAACGAGGTAGGTGATAAATATATATTTCCTGGTGATTACATTTTAGTATCGCTACTTACAATAATCCATAAGTAGCACGACGCTTATGTAAAACTGATGACATAAAGAGAGAGTTTATATCGTGATCGACAACTGTGTCTAGAGACAAAGAGAGAGGAGGGGAGAGAGAGTTGATATCGAAGTCGTCAACAATTTACTATAATATAGTTTGAATTTCCCACCGAAGAAAAATGTTGGCAGATCTGTTCTATACACACAATAATGCAGGATTGGTAACCCTGATCATATATTTTAATATACACTATAATACACACACATATCAAGTTTGAACCCATACATAGGTTGGTAAACCTGATCATATAGATTTAATATACATTATAACACACAACAAATTTGAACTTATGCAAGGTTGGTAACTCTGATCATATATTTAATATATACACTATAATGCATCAAGTCGGAACCCCCCACCATAGGTTGGTAAACCTGATCATATAGATTTAATATACATTATAACACACAACAAATTTGAACTCATGCAAGGTTGGTAACCCTGATCATATATTTAATATATACACTATAATGCATCAAGTGATAGAAAGTGAAAGTGATCTAAGATCGTGAAAGGCGGCATATAAAAAAATAAAAAATTATATTCGCAGATGCTGTGGTCCAGATACGCGAAAAAGTCGCGGATCTTGACACAGATCAGCGAAAAAGTCGCGGATGCTGTGGTCCAGTAGAAAGTGAAAGTGATCTAGGCTCGCGAAAGGCGGCATATAAAAAAAATAACGCGGATGCTGTGGTCCAGATACGCGAAAAAGTCGCGGATGCTGTGGTCCAGTAGAAAGTGAAAGTGATCTAGGCTCGCGAAAGGCGGCATATAAAAAAAATAACGCGGATGCTGTGGTCCAGTAGAAAGTGAAAGTGATCAGCTGATAGAAAGTGAAAGTGGGTTTGAACTCTCATTATCCCTCTACATAACACGTTGAAATGTACCCAAAGGAGAGGGTGGAAAAACCAAGGTGTTAACCAAATACAATGAAAATGAAGAAGGAGGGAAATGGATAGAAATGAAAACCAATAATGATACACAAACAAGTAATATAGCATAGAAGAAGGAGAAATAATGCACTCAAAAGTAAAAATGATTTTATCACCTCCACGCCTTCTCTTCTTCCATTTTTTCGGGAATCTTCCCACACATAATTCAAAGGAATTTCAATATACTTATATTCATGCGCCGATGGATCTGATCGATTCAATTCAAAAAATGCTAATAATTTTGTTTGTCTTGCATTTTCAATTGCTTGACGTTCTTGCCCTTCTCGAAAGTAAACATTCTGTCTACGCGGTAAATGATTGTCAAGTCTAACAATGGCATGTGATTGAAAATGCATTGGTAATTCATAGATGCGCCATACAGCTTCAGTTGATCCGACATAACGGCCATTTAAAAAATTTTTAACTTCATCAATTTGTATTTCTTGACCTGGTTCATTTCTCTCTGAACCTAATTCAACAGATGCACTGTCATAGCCTTTATACACGTATTTATAAATGCATTTAACACTTTTAACTGTAGTGCATACTTCAACATTTATATGGCAATTAAATTTGGCAAGTAAATACGGATTGTATGGTACAACATAACGATTGTCGAGGCAACTACCGCGAACTTCAGCATTAATACCATTATCAGGCCTTCTGTATAATGGATTTCCATTTAATGATTCACATGTAAATTCATTAAATCGTTTTGGATAATCTTTTGTGCATTTTCCATCTCTCATACATACAGAATTTGGATTAAGTACACCGCATGGACCATGCATCATGTGTTTTACAACATATTCATGTAATGTAGGATGTGTTTGAATGTTAGGAATCTCCGCAGATACAACTTTATCAATATCGGTAGCGTTAACAATTTTATCTTGCTCATTTAAAGAGAGTAAAATGTGAGCATGAGGCAATCCTCTCTTTTGAAACTCAATTGTATAAATGAGTGCTTCAACTTTACCGAAGAGTTTTTTTTAGTGTAAGGCCCTCAATTAATGCTTTCAGTTTGGACTTGAATACACGCACATCAGGTCGAAAATTAGCTGACTCACCTACACCAATATTGCTAACTATTTCAGGCCAACTTGGATTGCAAGTCATTGTAATAAACAAAGAAGGCTTTCCGAAATGTTGTACAATTGACATTGTATCTAAATAATCCTGATACATATTTCTTGGAGATCCATTGAATGAAGATGGTAAAATTACTCTACGGCCAACATTATTGGCATTGGTGTTCAATTCTAAATAATCTGTTAAATTGTTGTAAACTTCAGACCTAAGACTTGTTTGATTTTGTCGAATGAAATGTAACCTTGTGCCCTCTATTCTCACATACATATCAACTATCCACTGCAGAAATAATTTTTGTGAATGGTGCAACATGCTAAAATCTTCTCTAATTGCAAGTCGATAGGCTGCATACTGAAGCATGGTTAATTTATTTCTGGGCGCTCTTGAATTAGATGTAGTTGGTACATTATGAGAAATATTGATATGCCACCCAGTATCACCATTTGGAAAAAGTAATGGATACGCTAAAGGGTCCAATGATGAATCCAAAACAGAGATATTTTTAATGGTACCATTAACTTTTGAAAACGAAACCATATTTCGTTCAAAGGGTGGCTCACCATCAACTGTACTAAATATTACTGCTACATCAGTTTGAACTGCATCATTATAACGGCGTAGATCTAAATCACGATTTACTTTAATGAGCATACAAATTTCTTTATTTTGATTTTCAACTCTCTGACAATGATCTTTCATTGCAATGAATGACCGAACGAAAGGATTAATGCGTTCCAATTCAAGAGAGATTTCGCGCATTATATTGTTATTGCATGTTTGATTATAGTGTTCACGTAATCTATAATTGACAGCAGTGTCAACATCATAAAAATATAATTGCGCATAACATGGTGAGCAACCATATCCAGCAGTCATTGGACCTGATCTGTGATAAAAAACATCATGTATTTTAAAATGATACACTCCACGCGTAACTGTATCCGAAATTTTAGCTTCTGAGCTAACCATAGCAAATGATGAATTGTATTTAAGAATGTTTTCAAAATAATTTTTTGACTTTCTTTTTATTGAAGGTTCATTTGAAGTAAGTCCATCATACAATGATTTAAAGTATTCATTTTGACTTACCCGGTAATATTGCTTTACCCTTATGACAACATGAAGTGAATGCAGTCCTTTCACCTAAAGTGACCTCAGATTCGAAATGTTTTGCATTGCAAAAGCTGCATTGTAAATGCATTAATCCACAGTCAAAAGTATTAAAATTTCTTGGAATGACATTCAGTGCGCATTTAAATGTATCCCTCAAAATAATTTCATCATTTTGTATACTATTTACACTATTTAAATTTGCATTTGGTCTATTATCATCTTGACTTTCACGCGAATATATATTCCTTCTTCTTTGTCTCTCACTCCGACCCGTCAATGTTCTATGTCGAGGCATAATGGAAGTAGGTGCGAATATCTGAATGTAAAAAAAAACATGTAATGAAATTACTGAAACTAAGATTAGACAGGGTTTAATTTAAAAATAATAAAATGTACTCACTTTTTTGAAACCACCAATAATAATTAGGCGAGAGTAAGTCAATTCAAATTGCTGCTACAAAATTTTCCTTTTGCAACAGGTGTATATTAAGCAAGCTGTATTTCACTTTCAACTGCACATTAATATATAAAACACAGATATCTAATATACAAAATATAAAATAAACGCTTTTTTGCCTTGACATACACTCCACAGACTATTGAAAAAGGAACATTTGAAATCACACAAAATTCACAGCTCATTCAGTCAATCTGTCAGTAATTATTTGTTGGCAACATTTTAAAATTCTTTGGCGACAATCTCTACTCTGTGCGACTGTTTGACCACAGACTATTATGTGTTTGACATTGGCAGTATGAACGTAAACAAACGACAGACTATTATGTGTTTGACATTGGCAGTATGAACGTACACTAAAATGAAAAAAATTATAATTTTATTGCCTGGCAACAAAATTATTTTATTTTTAACAATTACCATTGTTTGAAAAAGTTTAAATGAATTTTCAAGTGCAAATGAATGTTTTATTTTATTTTATTTAATGTATTTGTAACACATATTATATATAAATTTTAGCTTTCTGCACTCCTTCTCCATATAAACTTTAACTATGCCAAATCTCACACTCCTCCGTGCGCGCAATATGCTTAAAAAGGGGTACAAAATTTTCTCTTCACGTATTAATATATAGATAAGAATATATTTTTTATTATTTATATTATAATGTTTGGACAGTTTACAATGAAGATGACAATTTATATTGTTGAAACAATGTTAATATATAAAAATATACAAATATATTCTTGTAAAACAAATATTATTTATTTATTATTAAAAATATCTATGTTACCCTGAAAACCCGAAATCAGTTAATACCCGATTTACCTAGGTAGAACTAGTTTTATCAGAACCCCTTCGTTACTATTAGTATTAACTAGTCAATACTAGAATTCACTATATTTTATAGATATTTCTAGTTTTCACTAAAATAGTTCAAAATCGTTATGACAAGTGAAAACTAATGTTAACTAAAATTTCCTTTAATAGAGGAGAAAGAGAATGCAAAATAAAAAAATAACAACTATAAAAAGATTACTTCTTCAGCTCTCTCTTGATTTCCAGATTCGCAATAAAACAAACTTTGTAAGATGATTCTGGTATACCATGATAACCCGTAGTCAGCTTGTGCCTCAAGTCTATTATGTTTCCTTGATATCGACTGTTCATTTCTGTGTGAAAAATGGACTTCGAAATCAAGCCTTTTCTTTTCTTACTTTTCTTTCGTTGACATGTCTCACACAATGCTAAGTAAATATTTATCATTTCAGTCGTAGCATTAGCACATTTCCCCGACGTTTCATTTTTCAGTCTATCTCGACCTCCGTGCCGTTCAGCAAGATGAGCTGCTACAGTGACATCAAAGATTGCCTCAATAGGGAAATAATATTTCATAGGTTCACTCTTGGACACCAGTTTCTTTGTTTAACAAATCTCCAACACACTCAATTCTTTTAATTGGCTGTAATGCAAAGGTTTCTTTTTCACATCAGATTTTGCCTCTTCAACTTCAGCCAAAACTTTATTGTAAAGATCTCTGGTCATTACACTGTAGTGAGTCTCCTTTTCACTCTCTAAGCGAAGAATTTTCTCCAAAAAACTTTTCTTGCTCACTTTCCCCTTGTCCGGTTGACATTGTTCTCATTAGTCATCATGAAAACACTGTCGCACAACCAAACGCCACCAAAAACAGCGAAACCACAATACGAAATGCGTGTACGCTTCTCACTCGCAAGAGACTGCGGGAGAAAGCAACTCTTTCCAAAAACGTGCAGTCTGGTGTGAATCGTGCAGGTGTGAATGTGCGAAACCGATTTTAACTGAGTAATTTTACTCAAAACTAGTTTCAACTAGTAAAAATTGTAAACGATTGAAAACAACAATTATTTCAATCAATTCTAGTTTTCTCTGAACCCTATCAGTTAATTCTAGTATTTACTAGTAATACTAGTATTGACTGGTTAATACTAGTATTGACTAGTTACTGCTAGTATTGACTAGTTAATACTGGTATTAAATAAGGGGCTCTGATAAAACTAATTCTAACTAGATAAATCGGGTATTAATTTATTTTGGGTTTTCACGGTTTTATATATATATATATATATATATATATATATATATATATATATATAGGAATGTTAATTAAACATATCCAAGTATATATATATATATGTATATATATGGATGGATGGATACAATAAAAATACTGTGAACAAAATATAAAATAAAAACTTAACAATTAAGAATTAATCAAAATGAACAACACATAAATAATAACAACAACAAAAAATGGGCCACATTCACATACATAAATAATAAAATGACAAAACTAACAAAACTATTTAACAACACAGATATAAAAATAGCATACAAAACTAATAAAAATAATTTACAAAAACTAAATAGCTCACACAACTAAGATAATACAACAACTAACGGTATATACAAAATTGAATGCCAAGATTGCAATAAATGTTACATAGGACAAACAAAAAAACAGCGGAAAAAACGTTATTTTGAACACCTAAACGCATACAAAAAACCAGAAATATATAAATCCAATTTAGCCACACATGCAATAAACACAGGACATGAATTCCCAGACATAACCAATGTGACACTAATAAAACATATACCGCACAAGGCACCATAATGAACATTTGGGAAAATTTACAAATATACAAACATAAAACACAAAACAAACTAATACCTGAACAAATACAAATCAATACAAAACATGACACAATATTCAAAGCACTCAACATCGAAAATACACAAAATACAAATACATATACCACAATCACACACAATAATACAACTTTAAAATACCAGAGACCAACAAACAACCATAATAGCACCCAGCCAACAAACAAATACTTCACCAGACGCAAGATCGCGAAGGCTGAAGATGAGAGCACGGGAGCTCTCTAAACATGTTCCTAATAAGGAAAAAAAGTATACCTTGAGGTAAATTTATTTATAAATATTAAATGTATTATATACATCAAGAAACGGACTGTAGCAGAAAGTGATTAAATATATATATTGTAACGAAGAGATTTGTACGTACTCTGTAAATTCTGTAAAAATGTACGTTTTGTGTGTTCGCCTCACACGAGTGGTCTTTACTTATATGTTGCGCTGACGATGTCCGTAGCGATACTTCGAATTACCAGTACACGCGAGTGGGAACCTTACCTGTTCTTCAATATGTGTTCATATATCCCGGGTGGCGCCAAATTGTTTAATTAAAACAATTAAATTAAAAAATTAGACGATTAAGCGTTCTTAGCTATGACGGTATGGCAAATTCAAATTTACTCCCGCCTTCGTTCGACCTTCTGAATCGAGCTGTTATTTCGCCGAGTTTCCGTCATCCTTGCTTTTCGCTAAAATACACAAATATTATAATACACTTTCCTATGGAATAAAGAACAGTGGTTACAACTCTGTACTTGTTTATTTAATTGTGATTGGTAATTATTCAGTGTTATACAAAATTATATTTTGTTATTAAACAAATGTGCACCGGCAGTGAGACAATTATTCTCAAGGCTTGGCGAAAATCGATTTTGATCGATGTTAGTTAATCCGACATGGCGTCTACAGAAAAATGTTTACTTTTTACAATTTTTCGTTAAATAAATCTGGATTCTTTTGGTTTACGAAAAAATATCAATTCGATTACAATAAAGTACACTACCTTACATTAATTGTACTTATATAATATAATGTGTAATTATAATTGGTTCCCGAAGTGTTATAAAGTGTGTTTCAAAAGTTCGTAATTTTTATACAGGTTATTTTTCTTAGTTAACATAAGTTTAGTGTTTTATTTTTTATTAATCTTTGAAAGAAATAAGATCATCAGTTTATAGTGAGAGTTCAGAGTGTTATTAGAAAAATTTAAAGAGACTTTATTTCATAAATTCGGGTAACTCAGCTATACTTATCAAATCAGTCGACTTGAGGTGTAATGTCATTCAGTTGAAATGGGTTGTTGTCTTCGATAATCATCAATTTTCAATCATCTTGGGATTCAAGTACGTCTGGCTTCTTTTTCGTATTAGTTGGTTTAAATTTATTAATTTAGAAATTATTAATCAGGTATTAGGCATCAGTTGAATGTCCTCATCTTCTTACTTCTTCATTTTTTCAAATTTGGATTACTTTTAAACACTTTATATTAAAATTTTGGTCATTCACGGCTTGGCGTCTATTCCTGTTGAGCGTCAAAAATGGAATAATAGGTTCTAACGGAAAATTCATAAATAACGTTTCAGTTGTCATGGTAACTAATTGATCCTGATTGGCTGTACTTGACTTAAGACCATTGTTATCATATTTGAATTTTTATTCAAAATGACTGTATATCTTCTGATTGCTATTATTCTTCCGTCTTCCTCTCTATGTATGAAATATTACACTACTGTTCGTATTTTCTTTCAAAGATCATTTTGACATCCCACAAAGCTGGGTTTTCTTATGTATTATTGTTTGAACAATTATGCTGATATTATCTATTTACATTTCTTTCTTATTTTATGTCCTTAATTTAACATTTATCTTTTAATATGATTCAATAATTATCCTTGACTAGTTACTTGCCTTGGATTTGCTAATATTCTTGTTAGTTTTTTACAATTTGTAGTTATTGGTTTTGTACAGTTAGGCTTTTCATAGGCCTAAGTAGTAATCGGCTATATTTACTTATTTTATATAAATTACATATTCATTTACCCTCATACATGTTTTGTTTTGGTATTATAAATGATTTGTTTACTTGTTGACTTGTTTTGGATCTGTTTTATAATAATTGTATGTTTTCATTAGTTTCTACATTATGGTTTGTCTATTATTGTCTGACTGCCTCTCCAGTTTTATTAGATTTATATTACTTTAACTTTTTTCTTATTTATTTTGCCATTGTTTACAATTTGGCTATTATCTACTATTCTCTATAAAATATAATATAACATTTAGGTTTATGGTCTGTATAATCCCTTCAGCCATATTCCTATTCATAGATTTAATCGAACAATTCTTTAACAGCTATTATGCAACGTTTGTTTACACTTTGTTTTATTCTTACTTATTTTTTGGTGATAAACATCATCACACCATTTAAATTTACTTAACTGACTATCCCTTAGAATATAGGGTGTTTATTGATTTTGCCTTTATTTTCTTTACTATATTTTTTCTTATATAAACTTTACTCTCTAGCCATGGTAACACTAACTTTTGACCTTCTATGGGATTCCTTCCCTGAATACTATTGTATCCCTCATTTACAATTAATCTTAATACTATCAATAACAAAATTCTTATTTAATAATACTGTTCACCATTAAACCTTTAGTGTTCATCACTGATTATTAGGTGTTTATACCTATCAATAGGGTTTCTATTTATTTTGGGGTTTTACACTGACACTTTGCACTTCTTATATTTTATTTAAGTGTTATTAGTGGGTATTCCCTAACACTATATTCTCTTGGTCACTTACTTATGTTCACTATCTTTCTATCTCTCTATCTCTCACTTTACAAAGGTTAGTTATACTGTTAACAAGTTCATGTCATTATAGAGTCCTTTATTACATTTAAACTCTATTTCTTTGGTTAGTGTATTTTGTTTGTCTTTACTTCATTGGATTTTATCAATCATCATTTACAATTATCATTCACATTGATTATTTAGTCGATACTAATAACTATCTTTTACATTTGTTATTTATTGGTTTCTTTTTCATTATTATATTTGAGTGTAACATTTCTCCTTTCTCTGTTCTACATTATTTGTTTGTGTCTTTTCATTTCTTCTCATTTTATTTCATTTATACTTGGTTTGTTTCATTTTCATTTACCTTCTTCTTCGATTTCATTTTATTTTGTTTTCCCCCTTCTAATTTGGTTTCATTTTATTTGGTCAATCACTTGGGTTGGGTCATGTAGTCGTTTGTCGCGTCATCGTCATTTTATTTTCTTTAGTTTAAACATTTTTATATAGTTAATTCATCGTTTTTTCCCTGGTATTGGGGTGGCTTATTTGTGTCGTAACAATATATATATATATATATTGCAACAATACATATATTTGCATATTTGCCCAGGGAGGTATGTTTTGTAAATAATTAGTGTAAAAAGAATACAACGAACAGTTTTAAACAATTTTGTGCGGGAGAATACAGGCTGGGGCCTGTCGAAAGTGACACCTGCTTCACTTTCTGTGTGTATGTATGTGTGTGTATGCCAGTTCCGACCTGCATTGAACAACGAGAAGGGGAGACACGTACGAATTGTTGGTTGGCAATTAATCAGGTTTTAACCTGATTAAAATAAACTAATTAATACGTTTTATACCTGTGAACAAAGACTTACCCAATTATAAAGACACCATTACATTAAGGAATTTTTAACGAGTATGGTGATATAAAATTATTGCAAAAATGTGCAATAATAAAGACGCTAACTAATGTAATGTTAATTACTAGTGTAATTAAATAATAATTAATAAGTGTGGTATATGTGAGTGACCATAAAAAAATTACGCAAACAATGATATCGCTCATGCTACGAGGATGTTCATGAAATCGCGAAAATGAACCAAAACGTGATATGTAATTACAAGGACGCTTTGCACGAACTGACAATACCTAACATGTCGAAAACAGTCTTGAACCTGTCAGATCGCCGTCCAGTATAAATACCACTAGCAATTTTTGGCTGGTCTCAGACTTAAGAAATCTTCACACAACGTCACACTGCTGGTTTACCGACCGATCAGGACCACACACACCAAGACGTATGGAGGAACTCTGGAGCATCACCAACAACAACCCGTAGAGACAATGAACACAGCATCAGCATAATCATCATCATCATCAATTTCTCAGGATTCTGGACGCGCGCGCGCGCGCGCAACGGTAACGGCAGATGTATGCAGGTGATAAAAAAAAAATTATATTTTTTGTTGTGAAAAGAGCTCTCGAAAAGAACTTACCTATGAACAGTAAATAATTAAAGTTTGAAAGTTAAATAGTAGTTAAATAAAAGAATTTAATTTAACAAGAAAATTTTGAAAAGAAATACTAAGTTTTTGTTGTATGTTAAAAATTTGGGTGTGTCAGTAGAAATAAATAATAGATGGAGAGTAAATGTTATATTATTTTTATTTTGTTTATAGCAACAATAAATTTTATTCTTGAGTCTTAATATTATTTTGTTTGTAAATGACTTGCTATTATTATTTAAATTTTGAGTTAATTTCAGACACACAAAAATAAAAAGTATTTAAATAACTTGTTTAACATGTTTGTTTAGCTAGTAAGATTATATGGTTGTTTATTGTTTTGATATGTTATGAACAGCATAGCAGGTTACATTATATTTGTGAAGCCTATAAAAGTGAATATTTATTTATCTAATATTTGAAATTTTAATATTTGAATATTTTTCTATTAATGTTAATAAATCATAGAATGATTATATTGAAACGGTTTTAATTAAATATTTCATGTCAACAACATCTCACTCCTCTTTGAAAATTATTTAATTATTGTGCAACTACATATACTTGACGCAACGAGAGAAAAATTTCTGCGACCTGGCCGGTGTAATACACTTTATAGTTGCGTTGAGTACATGGTAAGGTAATTGTGTATAATACTTGTTTTAACGTATTAAAACGTTTTAAATATACATTTATTTATTATATTTATGCATACAACATATGTGATCCTCGAGACTTCCGTGGCTACAGCCAATATAAAACATCATCTTGATTTTCTTGTTGTTTTGGGTTCTGAAGAAAGTCCAGTTTATAGTGTACCATCTCCATATCTTCAGGGTTTCACGAAATGATGGGTCAAACGACAAATTTTTGGAGCTAGTATATCAAAAACGTAATGTTCATCACGTGTGTATCCATCTTGGGCTTGCGAGTTGCATCCAGTCCTCCGAATTTCGAAAATGGTTTCGGTAGTTTTTGTGAAAAACTTTGTCTTTTTACGATGTGAATATGATTTTATGTTCAGTGTTCTGCATAACTTTACTAACTTAATGCATGTTTTTGTTTTTGTTCATAGTTTCCGACGTTTTAAATTCGAAATAATTTTGAATTCTCGTGTTACGGTGATGTTCACATCCCCTCGTAGACACACTGTGCTTACATACGAGCGACCACATGTACAGAACTGATACACTTGCCAACATTTTGCACATTCTATGACAGAAACGTTTACTTTTTAGAGAAATCCGCTGGCCATATAAAAATAAAAATGTCATACAGTCCGGCGCGGCGCAGATTAAAGTACAGCATTGCACAAATGTGACGTACGGTGTGTTTGCACAACCGTGTCCAGCAGTAGCCGGCGACCGCGTTACTATCGTTCTTAAAATGTAATTTTACTTAAAATGTATTTATTAAAATAGAACAGCGTCATTGAAACGACTTTCATGATTGTGGTTTCATTAATCAATTCTTTGGCCTACTTTTTCAGATCAATGTCGTGACTGTGTAATTTTTCCATTCAGCCGGTAACCGATTATTGTAATTTACGCGTATACACTATGTGCAGCGTGAAAAATCGTATCGATAAATAATTAATACGGAATCGGTAAATGATTATCGCGGTGACAACGTGCGCGCCGGAGTGTGTGTGCGTGAAGCGACGTCGCTGGAGTGTAAAGCTAATCTCGTACACACGGTTACTGAACGAATTTTATATTTGTTGGCGACGGCCCGATTTGTACTGTTACATTTATTACTGTCTTTGTTTCGAAATTTTTTACTATGTTGTCATTATTATTATTGTTATTACTGCTGTTGTTGTTTTATTTTCAAGCGCAGTGTTATGTAAATTCGAACCAGTTGTGTGTAAGAGACAGTGTGAAACCAAATAAATGTATTAGCGTGGTTAATTAGTCTCTGTGAAAACTATATAATTATGTGCCATCTATTAATGTGTAAACTGCATACTTTATAATTACCGATATCCTAATAAAGAGCAGCACTTAATCGTTTGTTTCCAGCTGGGGACTCCTCGGCGCATCAACTGATGAGTTTCGGAAAGACCATGCGAGGCCGGTTGCTCGCGACAATAGATCGTCGCCGTTTTCGTTGATGTCGAGAAAGTTTTCGGTGGTTTCTGTCATTCTGGATTTCATTACGAACTCACGGAGATTCTGTTTCCGGATTGGTACATCCGTTTGATTGATAGCTTTCTTCGGAACAGCACCTTTCGCGTGAAAGGTATAATATCCTTTCTTCGGAAAGGGCAATTACGGCTGGTGTACCTCAGGAAACGTCTTAGGCGTTTTTCTCTGTGTACGTCAACAACGTGCCCAAGTTGCCTGGAAAACCAGGTTGGCCATTTTTGCTGACTAAACGGCGCTTATGCCTATAAATACCTCTTGATTACCCCTTTTGTTCGGAGTGCTAAATTAAACAATTTTGAAGACAGCACTTCGTTTGGGCAGTAATTATAATGATTTGTAATATTTATGGATTAGATTTTAGTATCTGTGTTACTAAATACATCCACTCATTATTATATCAATCATTAATTCGGTTGGGCGCCAGAGCAGAGTATCTCAGGGTTTATTAATAAATAATAACTCATTCCGTTCAGATACTAATATTCTATATTATTTCATTCTTATTACAACCATCAGTTTATTACGTTTATTAATAATTAAGTTTATCAGTTATTACGCACATCTGAAATTTGATCATAAACATTATGGTTTCTAATTTAATATCATTGAGATGCTTGATACACAATTTTACAACTAATTTCAAAGTATTAATATTCACTTGATTACTGTTCTTCAAGATCACCATTATTTAAGTATTCTTCGGTTTAGCGAGTCGCAATATTATATTTTATTCACCTGACACCTATATATATTCAATACTCTAATTAACATATAGCATAATATTTTCTTAACTAACATGAATTTTCTTAATACTTATTATATGCAAGTATTCGACTCGTACTAGAATGCTATTCTTATTATATTTTGTTTCATTCACTTGATTATACAATAATTCTACTAAATACCCTTTCTAGCATGTCATATCACATAAACTGAATTGTTAGTATCTGAACAAGTGTGGGTTTTTTGAGAATGAGGTGAGTTATACTTATGGTAGACATTAATTTCTATGTTTTGTATATTAGAGTTGTGAATTGTTAAGATAGTATACTGTTACTTGTTTGCCGGATTCCAAGACTCTGATTGGTCGTTCTACGTTGCTCATTGCACTTCACTTTCACCAAACATAATTGATTTACCACTTCTTAACTTTGTATCACACGCTCGCCTTGTACTTAACGTCACGCACATAAAATAAATATACTTTCTTGATTCAACTTTACGCGCACATATGAGATATCTTCATAATACGTACTTTACGCGCACCAATAAAATATTCTTCTTTATACCTTAACTTGTTCCTTCTCGACTTTTTTTTTACCGAGCTAATCTATACATTTAAACAAAGCTAGTATAACTTTCCGTTCTAATTATATTATTGAATACTTGTACAGAGTAACGCAGATTCCCGTGCTTGTCTTGAAATTTAAATGTTTTAGTGGATGGTTAGTGAGGATCGGTGAATAATACAAATTTTAGTTATTTTGCGTCGACGTTTCGACAATATTTATTGTCATCTTCAGGACAATAAATATTGTCGAAACGTCGACGCAAAATAACTAAAATTTATATTATTGACCGATCCTCACTAACCATCCACTAAAACATTCATTGATTGACGGTCACTAAAAATTTAAGGACTTGAAATTTAAACTTAAAAACTTTTCTTTTTCACTTGCTTCTCTCTTTTTATAGTTTGTCTACTGATTCCCTCACCACCGTCCTGGTTGATGACACTTTCATTGGCCAGGGTTTGAAATATTCCCCGGTGAATTTGAAATTCTCCATTCCTGTACCGTTATTTTCTCGCGCGCTGGACTGACGCTATCCGCCATTGGCTGAAACAGTGCGGGTGAATAATTTAAGCGCGTAGCCGTTATGCTGTTAAAAAAACGACGCTACTTTCTAAATTTGCAATAAATATTGGGGTGTCATCTTTTGTCTTCTGAAGGACACCGACCTGCTTTCCTAACGGTACTTGCTCGTTTTTTGCTGTTTCTTATACACAAAACATTTTATGTGTTTATGACATACTAGGTACCTTGGGTATATTATTCACTACTTCGGCCGACCCCGGATTGTCACGGCAAGCCGAACTTTGTACTATTCAAATGGCTATCTTACATATTACTTACATATTTGTTATAAAACGAGTACGTGCGTCTCTTCGAGTCACGCAATGTAAGCCAATTTGTGAATAAGAACGGGTATGTCTCTCTGTCTCTCCTCTCTTTGATTGTGTTAATATAATTCAATTTCTGAGATATCTGGAGTTGTGGGATATAGTAATCTCGTTAATTAAGATTAACTTATCTCTCTAATTAAAATACCAGTGTTAGTGTGACTGTAACTTAAATAATTAGTATTTTATTCTAAAATCTCGCTCAGCCCTAGTATACCTTGCAGAGAATTATTGAAATTTCGTATTTAATGCTATTCTCTTTGGTGTCGGAGAATTCCGCAACAAGCGCTGCAGTTCCGGAACAACGAAATTTATAGGTTAATTCACCGTTTACGGCAACCAATTATTATACACTTAGTCTGTTACTTTTTATTCCTAACTCATTAAATAATACTCCAAATAATAAGATCCTGAAATTATACAAGGTTTCTTTATTAATTCACTCTGTTAACATTAAATAAGATTGGTTCTAACTGGCATACGAAAGGCTATATGTTGCGTGAATCGATTATTGTTCGGTCCAATATTTTATTTTAGATTCAGTTATATATTTTGTTTTTTATAATTAATTTAATTCAGGGTGTGAAGGTTCTTGTAACTGTGGGGAAGATTAAAAATACATAGATAAGAATGCAAGATATTACAAATTTGAAGTGTTGTGTTGTTTAATATGATTTATACAATTGTAATTTACCAGCTTATAACGAAGCAGCTCTGGAAGGCAGTTGGTTTTTAACCTCGTGTCGCTCAGAATGAAGATGATTTTCTTTATTCTTTTCTTCAGTTCAATAAAGTGGAATCCTTAGTCCTAGTTAACTCGGAAATACAGCTCCCTTGGTTTATTTACGGCAAGACTGGTGGTTGTGTTCTTCAGCAAATTCTGGATCCAAATACGTTTCTTCTATTGTATGAAGTAAATGGTGATGTCCCAAGTATTTAAATGGTTATGATTTCCAGTGTGGTGTGTAGTATTAGTTCTTTACACAGTTGGCTCTTTATATTGGATTAATATTTCATTAATTCTTCTTCCGATATGGAACAATCCAAGTCATTCCTTGTGTAAGTCAATTACTGATTATTATTAGACGATACCATTATACAATCTGGTTATGGGTTGTTGGCCTGATTAATACAAATAATTATTCATATATCGTGATAGGTAACGGTATTGAAATAAATTATAATATTTTAGTTATATTAACCAATTTTTCTGGTTTTTAATCTCATCACGTTCAGATCATAAAATGCAATAATCAAAATCAACAACTTAAAATCATTTCTGTTGTCCCTAGCAACAAATTTATTTTTATTCTTTTTCAGTGTTTTGTATATAGTGATTATTTCATATATTTTTCTTTCATTCCTTATTAAACTTCCATTATATCGGAATATAACTTTATTTATAGTTTGTTTACTAATTTCTACATATATTCTGCTGGTTTTTCAATCTTAGTTTGTTTCTTTTTATATTTATTATTTTTCCGATATCAAACGTTATCAATCGATATCATTGCACTATGGCATCATCATAATTTGTTTATATTGAGTTGGTTTATTATGTATTATTACTTATCAAATGTTTTTCCTAACTCCTTGAACTGTATTCATTAATTATTATTAACTTCCGTACCTAACCTTTATGTTATGAGTTGTCATATAGTGTTATTGGCTGTTAGGCCTTTTATTGTATATGGACCTACCTTTGATTATAACTGGTGAACAACTATAGCCTTTTTACATAAGTTTATACATATAATCAAACCTTAACTATTTACATTTACACAAATAATTATTCTTTTTATAACTAATAACAACTTTATCTTGATCTATGGATCACATATAAGAAAATTGAGATCCATTAACACTAATTAACTGCTTTCCTACACCCTTCTATAACAGTAATCAAATAATACATTTTGCTTCATTACTTTCTATTACTTCAACAAGTAATTTGCATAATCTAACATAAACTTTAACATAACATTCATGGTAACAAAATAACATCATTCAATTCAGAATCATTACTTTCTATTACTGTAATGTAAATTATTGACTCGTTTTTATCTAATTTCACTGTCATTTACTTTGACATTTTCTGTATTGGTTTCTTTTTTTTTTACAATTCTTATCAGTATATTTGATTTATTTACGTTTCACTGAACATGGATTTCTTACTATTGTCTATTTTACAGGTTTGTTTTTTATTGTTATCCCTACCTTGCATCCTTATTCATTTTTACACAATTATAAATGTATTTATTAGACCTTTGTATTATCATGGGAGTTAAATATTTATTTACTTATTATATTTATAATATTCTATTTATGTAACGTTGAGGACCGCATTTCTGTTGCGTTACAATATATGTATATTACAAATTCTTATACTACCATATCTCTATAATTACTATTAATAATTGAGTTTTTATCTATACTGTACACATATTGAATTAATTTATGTGTTCCACAGTAACGTTATATGCCGTCGATCGTTGTGGTGAAACGGCCGTTATCTGGCTCCAGGACTTCCACGTTGAGTAGGCAGATAAATGGAGGGTCGCTGTTAACGCGGCCAGGAGCACAGCTGTAGTCTTCTCCAAACGTAGTAGGCTCCTAGACAGACTTTACGTAGGCGATACTCCCCTGCCCTGGTCTCCCGGTTTGAAGTACCTCAGGCTTCACCTGGATCGTCGTCTCATCTGGCAAACACATTCCGAGCAAGTAACACGAAAATCTGCCAATCTGTCTATACCAGCTCCGACAAATCTATGACCCGCCGCCAATGTCTCCGATGGTTACTTACGCGATTCCTCTATGAGCCGATTTGGCTAAAACCCATAAGCGAAAGCTTTAGTCTCATGTAAAGCCCACTATCTAACTTTCAACCAGACCATCAGAATATTTCTTTGTGTGTGTTTTCTGAACGCACCATACGGACACTTTCCACAACGTTTACTCCCGCTGTGCCCGCTTCCAGGGCAATCACCTCATTTGCGTCCTCGGTCAAAACCCATCTGTGCCAGGAGAATGTTGCTCCCTCGGCGAACATTCACGCTCAATTAGTTCCTAATTGAAACACCACGGCCGGTAGGATTTAAGTTCAGGCGTCTTTTGGTCCCGAACTCTATAGGAAATTCGGGACGCGGCACAACAGGGGACGACGGGCATGCCCATCACTGGGCATCGACTAATCGTTTGTGTTAATCTGTACAAGCTTTATAATATTGTACTTATAGTGTATCTGAGGCTTGAAACTTCTTTACAGGTTCTGTTGCTGTGCTGTTACAGTCACTACTACTATTGCTGCTGCTACAAAAGAATATTTATTAAGACGTTTTGAAGCTTTAACATTTCTATGCTGAGTACACAGTTATACAGTTCGACATTTTGGACTAACAGTTTATGTTACAATGCCTTTACTTTATTCAGTCTTGTTTTTCTTAAGAAGTTTTCTTAAAAAAATTACAAGGTTTTGAGACGTCTTCATTGTTCAACAATTCCTTATTCACTAACGATTCTGTAGTTAATTGCAACATGGTATTATTCGGGGTAGAAAATTATTTCTCAGTATTAAATGTATTTACACACTTTCTTTCCTTTTACAGACATTTCATATATTGTTCGCAAATTGTGGATTCTTATAACAGTATATTTTAACATTAATCTTACTACTATTATTACTATAATAAACGTGAATTGCTAGCAACAGTAATATTGCTAGTATAATAGTTACTATTATTATTGTTAGTGTTATTGAAATTATTAGTAAGCTCCCTGAGTTGCAAAACTCGCTCACTATTTTGAACAGAATATGTTTATTGTTAGACGAAATCAAATTAATAATGTTTGTTTTTTAAAGCTGTGAGTAAAGTTCTTCGCATAGGCCTACACGATTCTTGGCTTTAGCCGAGATACACGACGAGCAGGTGACCCCACCGGTTAACACAGGTTTTGCTGACCTCAAAAAGTAATGAAAAGTAAAGGAATATTATGGAAACCCCGAGCGCTCTATTAGTTTTTCAATAAACTAACAAATGCAAAGAAGACAATCATTATTCTT
The DNA here is from genome assembly GCA_034769895.1 of Magicicada septendecula. NCBI lineage: Eukaryota > Metazoa > Arthropoda > Insecta > Hemiptera > Cicadidae > Magicicada > Magicicada septendecula. Next base: position 689,006,641 of record CM068367.1, read on the forward strand.
TTTTAATATGAATACAGTAAACACTAAAAGTCTGGAACACAGCATAGTTTTTTAATTAAATTTATAACGGGAATGCCTAAATGACAAATACTTTGAGTACTATAGCCATACTTTGAGTATTCCATTGTCAGCTATAGGCTTACATGGAATACTTTTCACAAATATATGTAACTGATAGCAATATGTAGGCTTTTCGTGCAAACAACTTACAATCGCTTGAAGACTGTCAAAAATGTTTAAAGGGTGTTGACATATATTAATTTTGTCAAATTATTACAGATACCGAATTCATATTTTGAATAAATTTTCTCAGAATAAGGTGCCCAACATAGAGTGCTACAATTTTTTCAAAACCCTGGCTTTCATTTTTGACATGTGGTCAATTTTTTAGTGTGGTCACTATATTCGGGGGTCTGGTGTCATAATATTCTGAAATGTCCAAAACTGAATACTATATTCAGATTTTGGTTAAAATAATCTTTAAGTTAATAACCCGCGTGGATTTTTGCGACGTTTGCAAAACTTTTACCCCTCAAATGTTTACCCCCGCCCCCTCTTTTAGGGGATCAATCTGAAAAACAATAGAGTTATGGACAAAAGTAGGGTAAAGCTGTGAACACAGTGCCATGTTTTACGAAAATCAGTCGATGCATTCTACAGGTATTGTGAGACATACCCAGGTAGACAAATGGGAAACGGTGGAGTAAACACTGAGATATCGCTTCACTCGTTCTCTTATATTTAGTACGTGCTGTTTTTTGTTGTCCTTACTATCACTATTGTGCAGACAGCATTCGGCTCTTTACAATGATTTCGTAAATTAAAAATTTACTTTTCTTTATATTTTTTGTACGTTTTGACTGAGACATACGTATAAGATTTAGCAGATTTTATAGTCACACCTTCCTCCCTCCTCAAACACACACACGACTGCCACACATGTACACATTCTTGTTAATGCCATTACGATTGAAAATGTCTTTCGACGAGGCTTTTGGTGTTTACCAGCTGGTGGCTGACATTCATGAGTAGTGTTGACGTTAACGTTACTGACGATCAGATAACAGTGTGAAGACTGTGAAGACAAAGCCCTTGCCGTTCCAAACATAGCCTTAAGTATTTTTATTAAATGTGATTAAACCATATTGTTTCTGAGACTACATGTGGTAGTCATTTGGTTTGCAGCATCCACGTTTTTGGAATCCATCAGTGTTCCCCAGTGCCACGAGTGTATTATTCAATCCCATATATGCATTCTGTTAACTGTTCATTTATCTTTTTCTGAAATTCCTGATGTACATGTTTGTATTTTCCTTCTACTGGGAACTAACCTTCTATAGAAACCTTAGTAGGATACATTGATTCTCGGTTCTCTTTTTTCTCAAACCTTGTTTTCAATCTCCCAATTTTTACAAATTATCTAAACACGTCTGCATCAACCTTTCTCTGTCTTGGTCACCAAGTGCTCAGTTCACCAAGCACTCTCAGCTTAAATTCTTTTAAGTTCTAATAAAATGTAACGGGCTAATGTAGATAAAACTTAGGAAAAAGTTGGATTCGTTAGAATAATTGCTTCATCACACGCTTCTCTTGCAACATTCGTTTTAGATGATTGTTCTGTATAATTAGTTAGCTGGTTATAGGTTTGATAAATCACTTGTTCAACAACCATTTTTGTATTTTGGTTCCATTAGGATCACATAACATTTTCCTTTCCAATGTACTCACTACTCTTGGACAGAGATAATGATCACTTTGTCGTAATTGTTAAATGTGTGCGAGTGCACCATTGGATATTCGCCGTGTGTATAAGTAGTCTGACTACAACGAGAGGTTAATATGCTATTTATTCCAGTGATTTTATTTCAAAATGTGTGATATGAATATTGGAAACTGTAATAAATGAACTTCATGCAAAATAAGTACGTTTTATGTTAAGTCCTACAGTCAGCCTATGGTGAATGATATATCTTAATTTGTATACCAAAACAACCAAAAATTATGTAAACATGGCATCTTATGTATGATAAACGCTTCTCGTTTTATCTAAATTACATATAAGAGATAACAATTAAGTTTCTTGTTAAATGTTTTCACACGTTTGCAGTGCACAGTGCTGAAACTACAAGTCAGTATTAACAGTTCTAATGTTAAAATGAGTTTAGAGGGAGCACGTCGCGTCGATGGCAATAAAATATTTAAGAACACCTCCTCGCATTTTGATGGCTGCCACAAAAAAAAGTTTTTTTAGAGCCTTAAACATCTGGCTTCAGTCAGCGCAACCCATTTTCAACTTCTGAAATTTGTACACGTAGTTTTCTCTACACGCGGTCATTATTTGAACCGGTTGCAAAACTCATTTCATTTTTCAACAGTTAAATGTCAGATACCTGTACAAGATAGGATAACTATTTAAGGAGCTATTATAAGCGAATAAGTAAATCACAGATTCAGTTCTTACGCTGATTTTAAAATAGGGCCAAACATCTGTTAACATTCTTAGCGTAATAAAAATTTGTGTTAATGCGTTACAGATGCAATTTTATAGCCGACGATTATAACGTACTACATATTATATAGAGCAAATATTAGACCTACGGGTCTAGCGGTCAAAATCGGCGCACATGCGTGGAGTATGTGCGGGTTTTTAGCAATCGCGTAGCCTGTGGCTGAACGTTCAGTCATGCGTTATACTGGACAGAGACTATGATCTCTGTGAAGTGGCGTAACTGTGCAGGGCGTTGGCTACTTGTGAAATCAATACTTAATCACTTTCTTTAAATAGAAAATACACATGTAAAGTAAAGCGCGGAGGTTACATATATTAGCGTTGTTTTATCACGTAAAACAAACACGATAAATAAATCAACGTTCAAATAAAGCCGTCGTGCTCGGCCGGCCTCTGAAGTAACTGACCAATAAAATATAAACTAAAAAAAGACTTTTATGCACTCCGGTACGTCGTGAAATTGACTTTCAGCCCTGTAGATTCTCGCTGAAGAAAGCGGCAGTTTAACTCTTGTTATTCAGCTTCTGGCTATTCGTCACCATTATCGATTTCATCTCTTCGTGATCTTGCTTAAGTTCGTTTTCAGATTTTCTACCTCTTTCTATTTTGTACCATCATGACCACACGTTTATCTGAAATTACTGGTACAATGTACGCAATAGGCCTACTGTTTTGGGTATTTTTCGACGATTCTCGCTGTTTCTAGAAATTCTAACATTTTATCAGAACAAAGCTTAACAAGGATTAGTCTTTTGTACGGTTTCATTTGCTTTTTTTCGAGCCCGATAGAACCTAAATCATTTGACCGATCTCTCAGTTTTACGTTTGAAAAATACCCGAAAATCAGTCTTCCCCTACACCTTCAAGGAATGGAAAGCACAAAGTTAGCAGTTATTTTCTTTGTAGGAAATATAGGAGGAAGAAAACCAAAACGCTAGACTCTCGAACGAGAGGAGCCCTAGAAAGGAAAACCGAATAAAAGAGAAAGAGAATGGTGCGGAGAAAGATATCAGCAGCCGTTGAGATGAAAGCTAGAGGGAGAAAACTGATAACTAGGTGAAACCTAAGTTCGAGTACGTATAAAGGTGATACCTAATTATAAGATAAGTGAAAAAAGTAAAAAAAAATTGCAAAGTAAAAAAAGATTCCAAGATATCAAATGTCGAAACGGCGGTAAGCCAAAAGTTTGATGATTGCGTTGTTTAATCGATGTGGAAAGCATTGTATTAATTTTTAACATTTCAAGCATAGTTGCCACCAAGAGTGTGTACAACGGTCGATTGGCGTGTCAAGATTTAGGTAGCTAAAGAACAAAGATTTTTGAGTGTGTATCTGTGAATTAGCTAACTATTTATAAAACTGTTTATAAAATAATATGATACAATATGGTAAATACTTTGTAGCCTACATTGTATGGTCGTATGACTAATGATTCGTCACTTCATTTGTAAATTTAAGTGTAACAAAGCCTCATGGATAACCATACGACAGCTTGGTAAGGGTCCACTCGTAACGGTAGGCAGAGAATAAAAATCAATTTAATATTACGTTACATTTAATCAGTACTATTATCTATTTAAGCTAATTTTGATTTCTGTGATAGTTATGCATACCTGACTCTCAGGTTAACCAACATTGACTCATTGTGTGTAGGCCTACCAGTGGTTTTCAACTTGAAAGCACCGGAGGCCACAATCAAACTCAGGAACCTACCAGCGGCCGCACCTTAAGCGATCAAATTCGACTAGTACCGTAAAAATAGGAAAGACAGCATTTAATTGTAAATAAATTAAAGAGGTAATTTGCACATTTAACAAGTAGGCCTATTACTCCACATATTTAACGGTACAATGTTTATTATGACAATATACTAGTGAAGACATAAGTAAGATTAAACAGTGTATATTTATATAAAACGTCCAATGTGAAAACTGAGGTTGATCTTCTGCGGCCACTAAAGCTGGAATGTCCACATCGAGCTGAGTTGTTGCTAATATCAGTAGGTGAAACAGAGAAGAATCTGCGAGGCAACTTCTGCTGTGGTTTTTGATTAACTTCATTGTGGAGAATAAGGTTTCATTTTCGACGTCGTCTAAGGCAAGCATCGACGTAATTTTCTGTCCAAAACCTTACAGATTTGGAATCGTTCACGAGCTAGCAGATTAAAGAATCTGGCTCCTTTTCTTGCTTGGCCTGCAGGAAAAGATCAGCTTGTAAATCACACAATTCTAGTTGAATGTCGGTTGTTCTTCAGTGACAATACCAAGAGAATATTATGTAGTGGGGTACTAATAGCTTGTTTGAAAATGTTTAAAATAATTATTCTAATGTAATTAACGTACAGATGGTTGGGGCCGAAGGCCCACAGAACCCACCTCCCTCGGGCTCGCAAGTCACGAAGACTTATTACCCAAGGCTTCTGTCTCGGGGCTATTCCTGACGTGTCTTCTCATCCCAAGATGTTCGACAGTGTCGAACTCCCAACCATCTTTACTGTCCCGCCCTCCTAGCATTGGGGAGGCGACCGTAAGCATGTCATTCTTGATGCTCCACTATGCCTATGCCCTCTTTTATTCTTCCTACTTTTCGGGGAACTATCGAAAAGATCCGGAACTTCTCGGTGATCCAACCCCAGCGTAATTAACGTACAATAATTTTTACTAAGTAACTCGAGTAATCATTAAATTGGTTTTCTAAAATAAGGTCGCTCGCTGCATAAACGGTGTCGCGGGCCGCCGGTTGGAAATCACTTGTCTATACAGTGGTACCCAACTTAAGATGACCGCGGACCACTGAGTCTAAAAGAACATAAAGCTTGTAACATCAGACCACTAAGGAAAAGTACGATTAATTTAAAAAAAAAAACTAAATTAATTAATAAAATAAATTTAATATATTTTTTATCTAATGTAATATAATTCATGTTAAATAACTAAAATAACGGCAACTAAACTTATAATTGGGAACCACTGGTAGCATCAGTTGGGACCCATTGGTATAGATAAATTTGATAATTTCTGCTATAGCGAATATCAGTTAATGGCCTAAGATAGTATTTTCCAGTATTTCCGGTAGTTGGCGGTAGAGGAAATATAGTAAATGGCAATCAATCTAAAAATCGAACCTACTTCTGTGTCGCACCATATGGTACCTGTGAGTACCACAGGTGGTGAAACTGCAGACGTGTCTCGGATTCCCAGCATTCCAAGAGTACCGAAGTAAAAACTTATGTTTAAACATTACTCCGCCCATAGAAACACACTTCGAGCGTAATTCCGAACCTGGTGGCTCTCGTCATCAACCGTGACGACATTAGTGTTAGGTTCCGACTTATGGGTTGTGTGACAAGTATACAAAGGTCACGTGACATCTGGTTGGAAGACTGGTTTACATACGTCACTGTCTGTTTCAGTGGTCTCTACACGACACCAGACGTGCCACATCCATCCTCTCCAAACAAATGAGAATTGATGTCTCACTGCCGACATTAGGGTGTAAAATCGTCACAAGCAGGTCACAAGTTCTTCCGTTCGAAATTCCTTAAAACTAAAAGCAGTCGCATTATTGTGTGATAACTCTAGGTAAAATAAATCCTTAAATTCGTAGTGACCGTCAATCATTGAATTTTTTGGTGAAGGGTTTGTGAGGATCGGTCAAAAATATAACACAAATTTAAATTATTTGTGTCGACGTTTCGACAATGTTTATTGCCATCATCAGGACCTCTGTATGAATACAAAAGAAATGTCAGACACAACAGAACAATTACTTAAGTGAACAAACACGTGTGATGTCGACACAAATAAGTTAAAATTTGTGTTATATTTTTGACCGATCCTCACAAACCCTTCACCAAAAAATTCTAGGTAAAATAATTTTGCAAGCTCAATTAAAACAAATAAGGAACAACATAATTTCTCAGGAAACTATTCTTACTTGTGAAATATTTAACAGCTGAGATTTATTACCAGAAAATAAAATGCAAACTCAACTTCCAACACCGAACCTCGACCCCAAGTCAGAAATCAATCAATTGACGTGAAAAGAATAATAACATAAGGTAGGCCTACTCAATGTACAATTATACTCAGGATAAGAAAATAGATAAGAATAAAACTGAATTAGCTGAACATTAAGAAGAGGATGGAAAGAGAACGGATAAACAGCTAAATGAAAATTTACGTACATTACGGCTTAAACCCGTAATGTTTAGGTACGTGAATATGAATTTCAAATTTCGACTCTTGTGAGAACAGTTCGCTCAATTATTAAGAACAATAGCTTCACTAACAAGGATTGGGACAATATAATATATATTTTTAAAGAAGAAATTAATTAGCATTTTGAAGATTATGATATATCGTAACAGCGAGATTTTGGAATATGACTTATAACACAGAATAATTAGTGTGTGGGCGCGCGCATGTGCGTGTGTCATTCAAGTGAAATGATGTTGAACAGTTATATCTTCAGAGAGGAGAAAACCTTCCTTCTCTTTCCACCTAAATGGATGTATACGTACCATAAAAGCTGTTTGATCTAATTATAGTTTGTGAGAAATTAATTAAAACAGTTTTTGTTTCAGTGAATGGAAAATGTTAACTTGGTGCTTAAAATAAGACAGTGTCCAGAAGTGTAAATCACATTTCAGTCTTCTGGGGTATGGAAAGACAGCAACTAGAACTGATTATATCACAGGGTTACACAGTGCCAAGGTCAGGTGAGGTCATGTAAATCAGCGAACTGTGGAAACGTAGCCATCGATACACCAGTAATGTAGTGATATTTATTACGAAGTATTACAGCAGAGTTACAAAATTAAGGCCAGTTTTTACTGAAAATTTATATCTTATCGTTCAAATAGATAAGCGAATTGCGCATAAATGCTTATGCAGTCGAATGTCATGTGAAGAAAAAAATAAAAAATAGTAACAGAAAAAACGCAAAATAGGTTATAAACAAAACTGGTGTTTAGATAAATAGGAAATGCGCGCGTGTCACATGAAACATCGCAACGCTTTACTGCTGAAACGGGAAGGTAGAGAGTAGCACAGACAAGTAGGTACTCGATGTTTACCAGACGTATTATATAACATTCTTATGAAAACTGAAGGAGTTTGTTATTTTCCTGAAATAAAACTGTTTTTACCTTGCTAACGTCCTTCACACTGACCAGATAATTATTTAAGCTTCTTTTTGTTTATCGTTACAGGAGTCATGGGACAATACGTATTTCCTCATGCTGATTACTGAATGAAATATAACATCTGTGTACGGTACGTAAACGTAACTAAGTGGTAATATAAAGGCTTAAGTACATTACTTACATATTTATTTAGCCCTACTAAAATAAATAACAACTATCGGCCACTTTTAATTCATAACAGCGAAAACATGTCTCTTGTAAAGTATTGAACTGATCTAATCATTACAGATTTCTGTCAAATTAGGTATGTATAATCTATTATATACGAGTCAACAGTTGTGAAGAGGATATGGTTATTTTCCTTAAATCACTTTTGCAGTTATGATAAACATTAGATTTTGAGAAACAAATAAAACTGGTGAGCTCTCTGAGCCCCAGAACTACTTTGAACAAACTCCATTTATTATTAAGTGAGTATCAATATTAGATAATTTTCAGAAATTTTAAATGTACAAAAATATACATTTATATTAAGATTTTGCTTCCCTTTAATTTTATACCCCACATGGATTTTTGAAATATAATCAAAATGTTTACCTAATTTTTGGGTCCCGGAGTTTACAAATTTTTAAATTTCTGAAAGTGAACACTATCTTTAGATTTGTTAAAATTCACATTAAATTGATACCTCACATGGATTTTTGCGATTTCCATTAAAATTTTGAACCGCTTCTGGCATCAAAAATTTGAAATTTAAAAAAATGAAGATTACACTCAGATTTTTGTTAAAATGTCCTCTATTTTGATATCCTCATTAATTTTTGAGAGTTTTTCACAATTTTGCCTCTCACATTTCTACCTCCTGCCCCCTATTTTTTGGGGATCAATCTCAAAACAATAGTGTTATGTAGGGTAAAAGTATGGACATGCATGCTCAAAACTTCAAAAGTCATTGTGAGACATAACCCTAGTAGATAAATAGACAGGATAATGCCAAACGGCCGAGTTAAAACTGAGACTACCTTCGCTCGTTCAACAATCAAATTTGTATTTTGGAACCTGAGAATCAGTAATCTTTTATTACACACTTCTTTGTAAACCCTGTTTGTTTTATGATAATCGGTGAAACTGTTGGCGTTAGACGAATCCGATATCTCGATTTGTTGCGCAGAATATTTTTCCGGTAGGCCTACTATAGGGCAGGGGTCTCCAAACTTTTTCACTTGAAGGCCGAATTGAAAAATCTTGGTAGTCAGGCGGGCCAACAACAACACACACACACACACACACATTGTAAACTTATTTTTTTAAGTTTACGAAATAACCAAGTCAATATAATAGGTAGCCTATTTAAATAAAAATTAAGCAGACTTAGCCAAAGAAAACAAATTAATTTATTCAGAATGAAAGTAAAAGTAAGGAAAAAAATAACGTTCAAGATATTTTTTATTTATTATTTTTTGGCTTTCTTATGTACATATGGGATGTGTGGAGTTGCTTCTGACATATAATGTCTGTCCGTTTTGGGTCAAATTTTGATGCTCCTATCACTAGAATGGATTTCAAGTGTTCGTCTGACAAGTTAGCCCTGTACTCTGATTTTACAAAGTTCATTTTTGAAAACGTGAATGCCGAGCGCACGGGGGAATAGGAATCTTCGCTTTAGGTTGATGCGAGTGAAAAGAGTTATTCATTCAAGACAGCCAGATGAACAAGCACATTAACCACGTAACTTGTACAAAATGTAATAACATTTTACTGAACTTATTTATTGTATAGTTATTTAGAAAAATGTTATAATGTTAGAAGTATTTTGACGATCTATTTAAAAACTGCACGCAGCATCGGCTGGGTTGCCGCGGGCCGTAATTTGGAGACCCCTGCTATAGGGTATTGACTGTCTGTTACATACTTAGTTGTATCAGCATATAGGTTTATTCCCAAATTACTTTTAATTTTCTATCCTTTCTGCTTCGCCATTGACGTTAACAGAACAGGCACGTTCTAAAATCACCAACTTGTGAATCAGTCATTTTGACTAATGAAACTTTGTTGCGTTTCGTATTAAGTTTATAAAAAAACCGAATCAAAACCTGCAATTAAACACTTAAAAAAACCATTCATAAATGTAGTTATAATGTAAGTAGTCAATAGTAACATCCGAATTTGACAGGTTCAATATATTTCCTTGTGCGCACGGCAATCACAAATGTCATCACCGTGACGGGCGTCTGTGGTGTCGTATGATACCAAACGTTTTTTGTTGCCATCTCGTCGCGCCGTCGGCTCGGCCCTGAAGACGTGACGTCGCACTACACGTGTGTCATTCACAAGGTGCTACAGATACGACGTCACGTTACCAATCACTCTCACAGGGTTTGTTATCTGTTTGCTTTAACTACACAAACATTTCATTTTAATTTTGTGGAACGAAGTCGCACAAGTAAAGCTAGAAGGAGACCTATCGGACGCAGTTACGTCTGTTACTACCATATTTATGCGATTTTCTAACATCAGTGTTCAGAGTAACATGGTGCTTTGAAATAGCAAGATACAAGCGAAATAAATGTGTATGCAGTACTTTCATTAATGTGTAGAGTACTCGGTTCGTGTAGGACCCTGACCTCTCTGCCCACGGCTCTCACCCGTCCTCATCTCCGCATCTCTTTACTGTTGGCACGATTCAGTCAAGAGTCATAAACTTCCTTCTTGGCTTTTTTATCATTTTGTTTGCTGGGCACCTACTTACCGTCCCGTCTCCTGCTTCCTTTATCTCAGGATTTAACCAAATTCTGGATCTCCTACTTCGCGTTATGCTTGTTGAACGGTAGGACCATGTGTTTGAGTTACAGCTGACGGTTGAAGTGACCCTTCAACTCAGTCTTTACTAACATTAGCACAGCTTACAGCATTTTAACAATCATCCACTTAAATTACTCAAACTAATCTATAATTTCAACGCTGAAAATACAATCTACGTTTCTCTAGTATTTATAAACTTGGAAGCGTTGTGTATTAGTCATTTAAGTCTACGAGTTATGACTTTACTGAGCCTTATGTAACTAATAAGCATATATAAAAAGTACATTCATCACACGATATAAAATACTTAAGTTTACAACAAGAAGAAAGTTTATTTAAACATTTTTAGTATAAAAAACATAATCTTTAGAAAAAAAACAATAAAATATTTTTTGTTTAACACAATGAAAATAACTTTTAAGATGTTTCAAATAGAAACGGTTTAAGTTTGGCTAATATCACTTAAGATAAGGTAACGCAAGTCACTTTAGTCGAGAAAAATTGCCTGCCAAAATCCCAAACCTATCTCGCTACATTTACGCTCCCCTTCAATAAGGTAACACGTCTACATGTGGTGGTGAGATATATCGTTATAGTTAGCGTCTTTCTGTCGACGACTCACTTTAGCGACCATGAAGAACGTTGCAGGAAGAATGTTTCTTGTCTACCGCACGTAATTCTAGTAACGCTATTTCATCAAATAGACATCGCCTGATACTTACAGCATGTTCTTCTGTTGCAATTAATTGTGCAACGTGTTTACAAGACTGCATGCACACGCTCATCGACTATACCATTATCTGTGATAATCGATCCTTTCAGCCGTATCCTAAGTAGCCAGTACATTATCGATACTCGAACCAATTCCATGAAGTTACCTGCCCATGGAACGTACATGAAGTTCGCGGCACCACTGCTCTTTGTCAGATGTAGACTCAACATAGACGTCGCAGAAATGTTGCCCCATACATAAAAGCGTGATCCCTCCGTTATTTACTATTGTTGTCACCAATACTGTTCATTTAGTGCGGTAACAACATAATGAGGAGATGTACAGTATTCTCTTAGCTAGTGGCTTGACACAGTATATATAATATAAATTAAATGGGAGCTGTTCGTACGAATTAAATTAAATAATGGCGAATAAAAACAGTGGTTCGTAAGATAATCAGGCCAAATATGTTCTTTCACAAAACAGATTTAAAGTATTTGTTTTACAATGTTTTCAATGGTCTTCAGTGTTTTATACCCGAAAGGACTCTCTCTCGCCATCAGATCAATAGAGTAAACAGGATAACTGTTAAAATGGAAACAGTATATTACCAAAAGAATATATGTCTACAAAGCACAAATGTATTAAAAAGAATATACTTTCGGTACATATTAAAAGAATACGCATTACAATTTAATGTAAAACAAAATTCATAATTTAAAATGTATTTCCATTGTAAGACGAATATTATTAAACAATTTTTATATTTTACTTAATCGTAATTTTTACCAAAATGTCTTCATTAGTGTACAGAAATTGACTACAATTCTCAACGTACAAAAGCAAGAGCGTAGTTTTTAGTTAAGAGCTTTCAACGTGAGCTGTGTGTCACCTTATTCTCAGGTCACACTAGATGGATCACCTTAACATTCCTCATAGTATTTTGACACAAATTCAGGTGACAGAAATACTTGTTTTCAGGAATATCGAATTGAATATCTGCATCTGCACACAAAGTCTGCTGCTTGCTAACTGCTAGTGTAAGGCAACTATGGCTTACTCTGTATATGTGTTCTGTGCAGAGGAAGACCTTAACAGGTTTTTGTACTTATTGAATGGTGTGGTGTAGAACAGCGTTTCTCAACCTATGGAACACGACACAGCTGAGTCCCGAGAGGGCGTTTGGTGGGTCACGAAGTCGGGCTCGAAAATTTATTCACTGTATCTCAAAAACCTATTACGTTTAGTATTAAGTAGAATTAGGCATGTATAATTTGTTTAGGCCTCAACGAGGGCTTAAGTACTAGATGTTAGCAAACATTTGAGTATAAACTGGATAGACACCTCTACAAAGAATTCTGCTGGCGCCCATGCTTATGGGTCCCAAGAAGTGTACTGCCCCATGGAAGCCGGTCATAAGTTCAATGTGGGTCCCGGACTTAATAAGTTGAGAACCACTGGTCTAGAAGGAAAAAAGAAGTCAAACTCGGTGACCTTTTTCTATAATCACTAGTATTTACAATGTTAATCATATTAAAAATAGAAGCAGAGCCACCACGGATCAGTTGGCATGGTGTCAACGTCATCACAGTGACGAGGAATGGGTAGTAGCCTAATGATGCAACACTCATTCCGAGTGCCTTATTTATAAAATTATTGTATATCTTGTTATAAGAGAAATAAGCACACTTCTAATTGTATCGTCCAGCGAATTTTAAGCTACGCTTGACAAAATCGTATTTCCGCCTATTACCTTGTCATACGTATTTACCATTTACCATTTACCATTTCCTTAGGAAAAAACTTTTTCAACTTTCAGAAATTATTATAGTATTATCAACTAGGGAGTGCGGCTGGGCGGCTGGTGTGTAGAATTGATATATATTAAACATTTTAAGATAAAATGTCAAATAAAATAAATCAAAGTTTGATCAACTGAAGTCCACTAGGTAAGTCCACTAGGAATGGGGCGAGAATCCGGCCGGTCCTAATCCCCTGCGCTTGCGTGTTTGCGGGCTGCGTGTTTGTGAGTGAGCCTGACCTTCGCCCAGCCGCACTCCCTATTTGATAATAGTAATCTATAAACTCTTTAGCTGTGTCTTTTTTTCCAGAATATTGTATCCTAAAACCTGAATACCAGTTCTTTAGCACGTAGGTTAAACAGATCTCATATCAACAGGCTCTGAAATAACCAGATTGGATTCACTTACGTAAAATTGCCAGATTATGCCGAAATTCCCCGCTCCATTAATTTCAGATTCACTCTATTGATAAGTACAGTACTTTATTTATGCGTTGATAAGTGATGTGATTTTAATTTATAATGTGAGACTGTTACAGTACCCGTTCGCCTTGTACACTCCTAATGAAGTAATTACCATTTTAAGCCCACGATGTGCATTGTTCGCTCACGTTGAACGTGCTTGTGATAAAAATTTAGCAACACCCTTCTGTCAACAGCAGCACTCAGGTATGCGCGCGCACGCACTGGAGCGCACACATCAAATGAGATCATAGTCGTATATGAATAGGCTTTTCTTCCTAAACGTATCCTTGAGCTGATACAATTTTAATCGTGTCATAAATGAACTGAAGCAGCATTGCGCGACCTTGCGCTCTGTTTAGGTAAATCGAATGTACCACGGTGTGTGTTTGTGAATGTAACACGTGTGTTATGCACAGAAGGTTTGTGTAACTCGCTCGTTGTCGTAACTACGCACTTCTGCGGGGCTTACTTTTGGAAAAATGTGTACTTCTGAGAAAGAAAAACAGAAGCGATACAAAAAGAGTACTGGGTACATCCAATTACCTGACAGAGGACGCTGAATGGACAGTTTTATAAAATTCATGCGGATTTACGATTACACCCCAAGGAATTTTTCAATCGAACGGACTTTCCTAACTGTATCGGTGCTGTGAATGATAAGCACATAAGACTAAAGAAAACCGAAAACTCCGGTTCACAGTTTTATATTTATAAGAATTTTTTCTCCACGATACTTCTCGGCGTAGTTGACGCTGACTACTGTTTCACAGCAATTGATGTAGGATCATGCGGTTCAATTGGCGATTCTAATGTATTCAAAAATTCAAATTTTGGTCGAAGACTACAAACCAACAAATTAAACATTCCTAATGCACAAAAATTACCGTACGATGAGCAAGGGGAAACCTATGCCATTTGTTTTCGTAGGAGATGAGGCATTTGCATTGTCATAACATATCCTTAAGCCTTATCCGAGGAGATACCTAACAGTTACACAACGAGTTCATAACTACAGATTTCTTCTCCTTCGCAGATAATTCACTCCAATTTCGTATTACATTTACGCACACTTCGCCCCTCAGTTTTTCTTTTATATTTTTTATATTACGGTCGCTGTATTCTTTTAACCGCTTATCGAACAGAGCTGGTCGTTTTTCAACTTCAATGATAATTAGCTCTGGGTCTAGGACACAATTTACAGTATCATCAGATTCGGTGCCAGACATGGTGCTAGTCTACTCAGCAAGACTAACACTTGTTATTTTACACTCCTCTTAACACTAACAGCCAACCAATCGTGGCTACAGAATCACAAGTGTGTGCAGATCTGTACATATCTGTGTGATTCATTTGAGCCAGCGACAATCGCGTTGCTGATAAAATAGAGCATGTTGCTATTTTTTAATCGCTGCGATTTCTCAGTCACCAGTGAGTGCACTGGCATTTAAAACTGTGTTCCATTTTTGCGATTAATCTGTCGTGCGACAAAAATCGCAAGTGTGCGCCTAGGCTTAGGGATACAGTGAAATATCGACTTTCTTTTCTACAGTAACGAGGTACATTGTAATTATTATTAACGAGAAAACTGGATTATTATTACACCATTAACATGGATATTATTATCGCTCATTGACGCGCGCGCACACACACACATATTCATGAACATCTTCTTTTTCTCAGGGTTTTGGCTTACAGCCTGTTCTGCCTTCTGTCCTGCCATCTTCTTCCGGTTCTACCTACATCTCTACTTCCTTTGGGTCTATAATTACTAACCTGTTTTATAGACAGTCGTCGCTCATCCTCTCTAAATGCTGTTTCCATTGCAATAAACACTGTCTATCGTTCTCGCTGTATATTCCCAACTCCGCCCTTGTATCTTCATTCGTAATTTCATCGCGGAGGGAACGACCTTTCATTCGTCGCATGAACTTCATTTCATTTACGCAGAGAGTCTTGTTTCTGCAACGCTCACGTCTCAAAGCCATAGGTTAGCACGGGTGATGCCGTTACCTTATACACTTTCAACCTTGTCTCTCGTGTTGTTGTTATGTTCAGTGTATGGTGCCACACTTCAGTTGACATTTATGAAGTATATTGGCGATGTGACTCTCGGTCTCATAACTGACGTCACCCCTTAGAAAGCTAAAATGTGACGCCTGTTCTGTACGTTGCCCATTGACCACTATCTTCGAACCCGTGGCCACTTTTCTTTTTTCAGATATTGTCAAATTATAATCTTCATTTATAAGTCTCAAGGGGTGCATAGCAAATTATATGCCATCCTCTGTTCTTTTGTAAAATATCTGGTAATCCGCAAACAACACTGTGCTTATACATTTAGTCTATGGGTTGGGGTTAATCTAATTCTGGGATTACCAACACTCTTCCATTGTCGTACAACGTTACCAACACATATATTAAATAAGGTGGGTGATAAAATACACCCCTAAAGCATCCCTCTGTTGTGACATATTATGAACATGATACAATATATTCCTAAACAATTGCTGTTTGGCTTGTTTTCACTATATTTTAGTGTGTAGGCCTACTTATAAAACGAATTCGTGAGAAAATATTTGTGTATAACTTTACCTTTACTATATGCATGCAAACTAATTAAAAAATAATGCCAGTAAATAAAAGTTATGCAGCCTGTGTAAAAACAGAAATCAGAGCTCAGATCGATTTCTTAATGAAAACGAGAATTCACACCGTTAAACAATTTTTTTTATATGTGATATTTTGAATTACGCTGTATTCGTACACAGTAAGCGTTGTTTAGCTAACTTCGCAACCATCAGTTCAAAAATTTACGTATAAGATATAAAAAGTAATAAATTACTGACAAACATAATGTAATTAATTTACGTTGATTTAATAACAATTTTAGATTAGTTTTAGTTTAGTGGCAGCAATTACTCGTTTAGTTTAGTTTAGTTTAGTTTACTCGACGTAGCAATTGCCAGTAACAACGCATTTCCCCCTCCACACGTAGCGATAACCAGCGACAGTTTGTATTTTTATTTTCATTTTGGTCTACATTTTTTTTATATTTATATTTTTTATATTTATTTTTAAATTTTTTATATTTATATTTTATTGATAATTTAGGCCTAATAGAAATGTATATTTTATTTTAGTTTACATTTTATTTACAATTTTACTTACATTTTACAATTAATTTACTACATCACTAACAACTACAAATTAGTTACAATTACAAACATAATTTATAACTACAAATACAACGGTACATTTCATAATTTATTATAGCTATAAATAAAATAGAATATTAATTACTGAGGAGGGATAAATTGAGTAAGGTTGTGTACTCCTTACTCCAACAGTAAATGAAGTATACGATTGTGCGGAAATCTAATCGAGAATTATTTAGTGTATCCTGCTGCACTTGTTTGTATTCCCGGCAGTCCTTTTTAGAACATACCCAACGGTTTTTACCTGTCGTATACAGTATCATTTGATGGCCGTTCGTACAGATTCTTGGGTTGTGTAAAATATTTTTATCTCTTAGAAACTGTATCGCTGTATCTTTGTGGGGAATCCGTGCTGTTAACTGAAGGAAATACGTGTACGCTACGATAGTACTACACTTGCGACTGCGGCATACAGAGTGACAGGCCACGCTGTCACTATGGAATGGTTGCAAAATGCGTTGTTACGTCAAGTAATCGCTCACTGATGCTGCCACTAAACCGAAAAGATCCCAATTAATAATTAACATAGTTGTATTGAAAGTAACAGTTTTAAACTGCCTACAAACCAACCACGCTTACTCCTCCCATATTATCACATATTTTAGCGTGAAAATGAAATAAAACTTCCCACATAGGCCTAAAGAAGTAAGCCTATTAGTTTCTTGTAAAAAAGGCAGAAAATTATCGTAACCTTATTGCCGACTGAAAACAAAATTGTGTAACTGGCAAGTTGAGCGGTATATTAGAAAACGCGTGTTGCACAGTAAAGGAGGGTAGAAGTTGGGGCAGATACCCCTCTGGCGACCTACCGCAGAGCCAACGTGTTTACACGGCTCCGTTGTTTACTTAGTGCATATGGGTGTACTGTACCAGAAGTACGCTACACTGATAACTTTGCTCTGCGCTCCGCTTGTGATAAGTAGGCCTGCACATCTACAGTACAGAAAAATTAAAGTACCGTTCCTTTTTTATTAGATAAAAATAACATTAAATTATAAAAGCGGATTACCTTCTTGACGTTAGCAGGTGCTCGTGGCTAGAAAATTGCTATAATTAAATCATTGCTATTTTGCTTTCACAAATTATGAACGTCGAAATGAAAAATTAATAACGCAGTTACTGCAGTTTTTCATAAAGTTTACAAATACACAAACAATTGCGGAGAATAAGTTGGTTTTCTGAAACGTTTTCGAATTTTTAAATAGTATTTCTATGCACTGTGAAAAGATAAAGACAGACCGGCATACTGAATCGGTCTTTAGTAGCATAAACATTTCACAAAATTTTGTTGCTGAAATTGTTGCAGAAAATGTCTAAGCTCATATTTTGTACGTTGAGCTATAAATTCTCGAATATTTGAAAAAGCAGTCTCATAATTTATTTTCAGCTTTAAAAAAAGACCTAAGCCACTTTCTTCCTGAATAAATGGGTTTCCTTGTTTTTACTGAAAACATTCAGAATTTTGAGTGACTAAAAATGTGTCTTTCTGTGTCTAATTTAGTTATTTCTGCCCTTAATTATACGGAACGTGTATGTGAGTGCGTGATTTGTTTTACCTTACTATTATAAACAGCAGATCTTTCCAAATAAGGCAATGAACAATCTTGATTCAAAAATTTGTTGCATTACTCAGTACCTGTATAAAACACACACTCACACACACACTACAACAGTGAATGAAATATTCAGAATATCAGATTTACCATAGGTCCTAATACACGTCTTCATAAATTTTTAATGCTGATTAGTTTTAGAGTCCCAGAAACAACATTCCAGCGTAGGACGAAATTATACCTGTGTGTTAAGGATAAATATACCTGTGTGATGGGACAAATATTTTAAAATTTAAATTGTTAATTGTTGTTATTATCATTAATATAAGACTCGAATCGATAAAGAATTTTAGGACTATGTAATGTTATCAAGCTAACCCTTCATTTAAAAACAGCGTATTTACATTTGACTGCATTGTGATAGCTAACCCTTCATTTTGCTGCACTGTGATATCGTATAAGCTGTATGGAAATATGGGAAAGTGAAGTTGAATTTTTATTATAACAAAAATTTGAAAATAAATCATATAAAAGGACATGTGGCATAATATTCATTACACGTCAAGGACTGCAGCGGAGAGTGTTTCTTGATCCAGTGTTCAGGTGGTTAAAAATAATTTTCCACACCCCAACTCTGTGACTAGCGTTCAAAAAACTAACGAATTTCGAAGTCAAAGAAAAACACTGGGCTACAGAAGCTTAGTGTTCGTTTAACTACCAGAGGGGGATTTACCATTTTGCCGCCTGGAGGCAGTTTAAAATTTGCCGTCCTCCCACAAATCGCTGTTGGAGAATGGGTGGGCTTACGGGTTTAATTCAATCCTTCATATTTTCTGTTATCCTATAATTTGTCCTTAATATAATATTTTCTTCCCAATTTTTCTTAATACATTTCTATAGAACAATTTACATAACGTACTAGGAAGAATATAATAAGACATTAAATTATTGTAGCCATGTCCCAGGATGTCACCATTCCCAGGGTGGCCAAACTTGGCTATATGAGAAACAAGGACGTATCAAACTCTGCTATGGCTTCAAGTAACATCATATAGTTGCCATTGCGACTACTTCCAAACTTTTCTTCGTGCCCACGTCATGACATGCCGCATGATGCTAATGCTTTGACTACAAGGACAACACGATGAAGAACGTTCTTCCAATAATTAGTTTCCGCTTCCAACTGTTTTACCAACTCTTTGTCTATGCGACCTGTTAGAAGCTCTCTTGGATTAAGTGTGGCAAAACTGTTCCTATGGTTTACAGAATTTTCGTGCTTGTTAAGTTTAGAAAAACCGTTCTTCCAGTCATTTTACCCCCTGCGAACAAAATTATACATAAATTAGAATTATTTAGTGTTATTTTCTGTGTCGCATAAAAATGAAAATAAGTACCGTCAAGTAACCTCAAAAGTGTGTCCACTACACTGTGTTGTGTTGAAGGGTGTTTAATTATTTTACTTTTTACGATGAATATTAGTATAAATACCAACCAATAATAAACCACGTGCACAAAAGCAACTGTTATAGTTGCTATAATGTTTGTTATAGCAACAGTTGTTGCTATAACAACTGTAATAGTTGTTATAATGTTTCTTCCGATGTTTGATCTACAATCCGAATTAACGAACTAAAGAATAATAACTGAAGGAAAATGTATTAATAAGTAAACAAACCCATGAGAGGGAGGTGGTGGGGTAAAGAAAAAGTGATCAGAAGACTCGCACTTCATCCAGAAGCACACCCCACGACCAAAAATGTACGCGCTGCCGGCAAGGGTTGGGTACGAAATTATGTTCTATGTTCGAAATTTGAATGAATGTAAACGAATTAATTGTTAAATAATTAATTAGTATAATGAGAGTATCACATAGATAATGCAAGTAAATATTATTATGAAAAACGATGTACTTCATACACATATCAGAAGTAAATGACGAACGATTCTCTTTATGTAATAAGCCTAATTACTAAACAATATATATTTTTAAAAGTTTCTTATCATACTGGGACGAAATGGAGCGGCATTTGAAACATCTCTTAGGTATAAAAACAACATAACGGCTGTCAAATTTCACCTTTCCAAAATTTGTCATCCGTAGGCAATTGCCTACTTTGCCTATGCACAAATCCGCCTCTATTAACTACACAGTACAGTGCAAATCAACACCGTCAGACCGTCCAAATAGGTAACATACACTCGGTAGTAACATGGCTAGGATAGTAAATGTCTGCCAGAAGGAGTACTGAAGCGTAAAGGACATGTTTTCTACTTGAATATAAGGTAATCTTATGTTCAAAAGGGAACTCCGGTGATAATGAATAATTTAAAACTGTAGACGCTGACTCCGTCAGCACCAATAGAAACTAGGAGCGGTCGAATCACCCGTCGCGCATGAGAGAGGATATGGAATTGTTGACGTAACCAGTGGGCAAACGAACCCGAGTACAGTACAAGGACATACTGGCTAGCGAGACGTGAAATGGAGCTAATCCTAATTGTCGCCGAGACGGAATCCGACAGTGGGAAAAAGTGCAGCCACATAACCTGGTAATTAAAAATTATTGTAAACGTGGGAATTTCTGATAAAAATAAATAACTCGTTACATGCGGACGTGAAACACTTAAGGTAAATTAAAATAATCAAACTCAATTATTCCAATCATTGTTTTAATCTAAGTAGGTATTTTCCTTAAATTTTAGAAGACTTAACCATCATAAGAACCTCCCGCTATGTTCGAAATCGCGATACTTCGCTCTTATAGCGATTTAGATGCAATCTCTTCCCCTAATTTTTATTTCGAACTTTGTTGATTCTATTATCGGTGCAATCATGTATGCGTGGTGACAACTAGTCTTCCCTACGCACTTTGTCGTTGTTGTTCTTTACTAGTTGGGTCACATTCTCACTTCACTTACGCGGAAGTGAGTACGTAAATTTTGAGTCTTAGAACCGAAGTAAATAATAACTTCTGTTAAGTTCATATAGCATTGTGGACACTAAATGTCGTACAACTGTTTACACTCATAATTAGGTTAGCGTACAGCTGGCCACTGATGCGAAGCAAACATCGAAATATTGACGTGTGAAGAAGCGTGTGATGGGATGGTGACGCAATCAGGTGAGTGTCCTCCATATCACTGGCTGATAACAAATTCGCTTAATCATGCAGATAAAACATCGAAAATCGATTCACAGATGACAGTGCATTCACAACTGTGCCGTTGGAAACAGCTCGCCTATTACTTTCGATACCAAAGTTGGAATGAAATTCCTTGGTTGGTTGTAAACGGGCGGCTTCAAAAGTATACGGGCACGTAGAATATTCAGTCTGTCTTCTTCCTACTTACTGTTGTAAACACATAAAACCGTGTTAGGCGATGTGGCAACGCTGTACAGGAAGAAAAGAGGGTAGACAGCAGGTAGAGAGTCTCAAGTATTTCGGGTTCTTAGATTGTATTTTTACAGCCGACTTCACAGCGCTAATATATTTATATAAGGTGCAAATGGTTGCTCCACTAGAAACGGCCTAGCTTGTAGTTTCTTATGACACTAAACAATATTTTACAGAGTAAAGTTTCTGTTTTTCTGAAAAAGAAAACAGAATGAAAAATAAAATAAAATACGGTAAATCACGGGAATATTATCTGAATTCGTCGTCTGACGAAACTGAAATCACAGTATGTTGTAACGTCGCATGTGTAACTTTAGAGTAAAACAATTAGCACGTATATAATAGACATCAGGTAACTTATACCTTAGCAAGTAATAGAAACGATACTAACATTAGTAATAGAAATGCAAGTAAGCAAGTGGTACTAACATTAGTAATAATATCCAACGTTCTCCATTCTATGTAGTGGAATCCTCAGTGATGAATCGTCATTACAGGAAGCACACGCTATTAAAACGTTTTTAAAAGAAGAGCTGTTTGAATATTTTAAGTATCTTCAAAATGTTCTTCATAATATTCTTTATATCTATTCAAGGGCAATTCAGTCTGACTTAATCGACTGATAATTTCTGTCATTGTTTCTTCGTTCATTTCGTATTCATATTTTCTCATTCTAGCCTCTGAATACACCTTCAAAGAGTGTGTATAAATTTTCGTAATTATCTCCTTGTCGCACTGTGTTTTCAATTGGATCAAACCGGTAAGAAACCATTATCTATAGGTTTGAATGCTCTATGTACTCAGCGTTGACGAAAGAAACATTTCAGTGAACAGTGTATTAGCTTCAGCAAAACAGTATATGTGCTATTTACTCAGTGTCAATTCCCTCTTCCCGGGGGGGGGGGGAAACATTATGAAGACATTACGTCATTTCAGAATACTAACTACTGATTTTAGAAACGTGAATTTTTAAATAATAATTTTGAAGAAAGCTTTCATATTTCTGAGAAGAAAGCTTCAAAAAGCTCTGAGAAAGTAATAGAAACAAAGTAAAAGTAATCATAATAACACAAGCAAAGCTGCAAATCTATTACTTTACAAAGGCAGACTTTGTAATAAAAAAATGTTAGGTAAACGTGAATATTTCATATCGTGTGTTTATGTTTATAAGTACTCCTTGCAGAGTACTTCACGTATTCATTTAAAAACTTTACACACCTCAAGCTTATGACTAGGGAACGGATTTTCATTTAAAATAAAAAGCCAAATATGTACGTATATATGTCATTATTTTTTCACAAATATGTAACAAAAAATTAGAAATATTTAAGAAAAAAAAGCCTGAAAGTTGCTGAAAATTTAAAAAAAAGATGCATATTTAAGAAAAAAAAAGCACAAAAGTTACTAAAAAAATTAACATTTAAAATTATTACTAATCACATGATATTTTAAATTTTCAAATGTGAAATGTCGCCGATCAGGTCTAAGAATAATTTTGTATCGGCTGAAAGAACGTTTTACATCTACCGATGTAATAGAAGCATATTTGAAAGACGCTATGTCCATAGGAGTCAAATCGACATCAAATTGTCCGTTGACCTCATTTCCGGCATGGATGTCTGCGATGAGTTTCACATCCTTCCACCCAGGGTTTTCCTCCAGACAGTCATTCATTTTTTTCTTTATTTGATTTCCATTTTCGCCCTTTGTTTCTTCTAACTTTTTGATTGCATCCTTGACAATAAAAACGCTGTCCACTAATGATATGTTCTGAGCCTCCAGTTTTGTTATTGTAAGTGCTAAAAAAACAGTGTTTGAAGAAATATAGGTCAAATCGTTCTTCAAGCCATGTTTATCCATTAAATATGTCGCTATTTGTATTGTTTTAGCTGAATCAGGATCAAGTTTAGAAACAACGTCTTTTATTTCATTAAAATTGTCACAATAATACTGGGCTGCTTCCAACCAAGTGCCCCATCGTGTAATTACTGGTTGAGGGGGTAAACATAATTCTGGATAATTTTGCTTTAAAACTGCAACTCGTCTCGGAGCTTTTAAAAATATTTTTTGAACAGTTGATATCAGTAAATCAACATCAGGGTACATCGATTTCACAGTTTCAGCAACTCTATGCATTGCATGGGCCAAGCAGGTTAGATGTATCATTTTTGGGTAAAACACCCTCAGTGCATTACCCGCTTTCACCATGTAAGGTGCAGCGTCCGACAAAAATAGAAAACTTTGTCATGTAAGACACCATTTGGCCAAAGAAGACCCATGGAGTCATTAAAAAATCGTGATATGGTTGCATGGTTACATTTTTCCAAAACTTCACAATTTAAGAGAAATGGTGTTGACGGTGTGTCAGAGCATAGTTTTCCAACAATTATATTTGCAATATATTTGCCTTCAACATCTGTCGTTTCATCAATCGAAACCCAAACAGTCCCAGTTTTAATGTTATCTCGAATTTCATTAAGAGTTTCCATGTAAATATCTTTTAAATAGGTTTTTCTCAGTGTGCTTTCATCAGGCATTTTTTTATTAATATATTTTTCTAAAAAACTCTTGAAATCAGGATTGTTGATTTTGTGAATTGGTATATCTGCTCTGATTAAAGCTCGGCACCGATCTGTATTAAAAGTTGACTTACCACTTTCTGTGGAATCAGTGGAAGAAGCTGTTATAAAAGTTTGTTTCAGACTTGATTTTCTCTCTTTGTTCTCCTTGTGCTTCGCGTTAGCGATATGTTGTGTCACTTGAAACTGTTGTGATACGGAAACCACCTTCTCACAACACGAACAGTATAAAAGATTTGCATCACTTACAAATGTTTCGTTCGGAAACTCGCGGAGGTATTTGTCCACTAGGTCTCTTGATTTTGCTGCTTGTTTTTGGCATGTTGTAGCTGTAGCCGAATGACGTTACACTGAAGGAGCTAAACAGTAACTGAACTGAAGGGAGTCAGTGAAGGGAAGGGGAAGGGACAAGAGTGATCGTGAGATAGAAATGGAAAAGTAACGAGAGGGAAATTTCTGGAAATCAGAAATGACTCACTCTGACTGGTAGAACTGAAAAACACGTGCCACTTTTACAAAGACGTTTCGCGGAATCTCAAAGAACGGGAGATCACGGGTAAACAACAGAAGTATTTTATTGTTTTACTGGTTAAATAATATCTTTCTCAAAACTCATAAGTTTGACTTTTTGAGGTTTGCAATTCCACATAAACTGTAAATACGTATGCATTTCTAGTAAAAAAAAATTATAATACAATAAAAGCAATGGAATATGTAACAAAAAACAGCGATAGGGCGAATATGTAAAAATATGTAAAATAAAAATGTGTTTAAATGATTCAGAATGCCATAAAACGTCTAAATCGAGCTTTTAAATGGCAATCCTTAGCTCAGAAAAAAATATGTAAATAGGCCTACATATAAATCCTATGACCTTTTCTTATCGAAACCATCATCTGGTAGAGTAACAACTGTTGTCTCATAAAGATCTTGTCAAAACAGGAATCTATAAAAATTAATTGTGCAATAAATCAGCGTTCTGAGAACTGAAAATTAGGTAATAAAATTACTGTATACCTGGATTATGGCCGTTACTTTTGGTCCAGAATTTGCATTTCTCGATTGTATTACATTATTTGATGGTATACAGAGACTGCTGAGTGTAGTACGTAGAAATTTGTGAACAGGCGCATAAAAGAGAGAGAGAGTGAGAGAGAGAGAGAGAGAGAGAGAGAGAGAGAGAGAGAGAGAGAGAGAGAGAGAGAGGGTGGGAGCGAGTGGGAGTGGGGGGAGTGGCAGGAAGGGAAGACAACGGGGGTACAACACACACACATTTGTATAATCTAACTAAACCGGTGTCCAGTTTCTTAAATTGAAGTGAGTTCTTGGACTGTTGCAATAAAATATTACTACGTACGTACAACTTTACGCGTTAAATAAAAATATAAATTTTATGCGATACTGATGTAGCACGTATGCAGTTTATTGACAAGCCTATCAATTTACAGTGCTGCTTGTTGTGTAGCCAGTCGAACGCGGTTGTAATATAACTTATCTTCGAAGAAGAGATGTGTTATTATTTAACATGTCTGACTTAACTTCAACTTACAGACGTTACAGTCTTCAATTTCCATTAGGAACGCTGCAATAAAATATGACCTTCGAGGCATTCTCCTGGCTCTTGGAGCAGTCTGATTCATGTCCGGACATGTTTTCTACGATACTACAGCAGATGGACTTCGCGACGTTTCTAATAAAACTGTCTGATATCGATTAACCGTGTGTACGATCGCGGCCGCCCGCCAATATATAATATTCTTCCATCGTCTTTGTTAACAATCATTATAATTTATACACAAATTACAAACGTTCTAATAAAATTGCCGTGTGTCTGTTTAATTTTTAAAATATTTGTAATTTACGACTTGCCACAACAACTCGCGATAATTTATTTCGCAGTTGTTATCCCGTTAAGCGTTCTTACGATTTTGTATTACCTTTTCTCCTCTTTTACAGCTTTGGGTAAATGTATCAAAACGTGGAGCTTCAAAATGCCACTGTTCAAATTCAAACGTTCGTCATATGAAGAAACTGGTACACTGTAAGTTACTAGACGTTTCCAAACATACGATTGCGTAGATCAGAAGAAGTCTTATTATCTGAAACAGTTAGTTCGAGTGTTAATTTAATATTGTATAATAATCTTGGAAGTACGTAACATTTAAAAAGTGAGATAACAAAGTAGTTTCAGTGACGGTTCTTGCCTGGGGCCCGAAGCTTAAGTATTTTCAAATTAAAATTTTAAATTATGTAATATTTGTTATAATATGTAATTTAAAATTACCTTTTTGTGTATAATTATTATCCATTTCCTCCTTCTAGGCGCCCCACTTTAGAACCACCGCCTAATGTAAGTAACTTATATCTACTGCAAATAAACAAATTGTTCAACTATATGTCCCACGTAGATAAACAGAAATATTGTTAAGATTTTGGTAGAGGAGTTTTTTCGACGACGTTCTGGCGAAGAAGAGACAAAATAGAAATAAGATAACATTAACAAATACTGAGTTCTCTTGGCTAGAGTTGAGTTGTCCCTTGAAGTCAGTACATCGAATAATAAAATAAATATTAAATATTATTATCCTATAAATGATAGGTCTAATTACTCATTTATTACTAAATAATGATTTTTTAATATTACAATATTTAAGATAATAATTGTCGTTCTACGGTATCCGGTATCCGTAAAACTTGGCTTCCTGAGAGCTATATTCTTCGTTTCTGATTCACAAAGGACTGATTAGGTCTATGTGTTAGACCTACTTAGTCTCTGTATTAGTATTATTCTAATACATAAACAGTTGAACATTAATCCTGAATAACACTACTTCAAGAAACATAAATAATGAAAATAGAACTCTGTGGTAAACACAACCATTTGACTGTCATAGGGGATCGAGAAAATATGAGGCACTTATGTTTATATACTGGTGAATTACTTTACAGTGCGCGAAAGCTCAAACAAGCACAATTGTATGGGAGACTCAAATATAGGGCCTCCACAGTGTAAAACGCTCCATTCAAAACGCCTGTTTATTGTCGCTACAGTCAATATTCAAAATACAGTTAATTAATTATTTTGAATTAAGAGTAAAAAATTCTTAAGAAAGTACAATTTAGTTAATCAAAGTATAATATCATAAAATACGCCCACAGATAGCACCAAGGAAACATGAAATGTAATTGAATTGTGTAGTACAAGACAGAAAAGCAAACGTATTACTAACAATAGACACAAATTAAATAAATAATTAATTAAATCAAATACGGGCCTATAGTTCCCTGTAAATATATTTACGCACTTATGCATCTTGCTGTCGTCAAGGTCGCCGATCACCATAAGTTGCGATTGTTCTGGTAGCAACAGTCCAAACAGAAGCAAAAGCAATATACGGTAATACCGCATACGAGATGCGCATAGGTGAGGAAAAAGTCTTGATATTGCTGAGAATATTATAAATTACGGATTGACTTTAATTTTCTTTCAGATAAAAGTGAATTACTATCAACTGCAATTATTATCTGAGCACTAACATCAATCATGGCGCGATGGAGGTTAGGTGTGGCAGGTAGCAACTCCTGTCTGGTTAAAATCTACATGGAAAATTAACATTCATCTCTTAACCATCATACTTTTTCCCAGGAAGCAAAATACGATAGTTAACTGATACCAGCCTAAGATGCCGAAAAATCAAGCTCTGCTGTGTAGCCGTTAACGGCTACGTGCTCAGAGCGCCCGTGCTCTGAGCGCCAACGATGAAATCGTGCTCTGAGCGCCGATACTGATAAGCCCATGTTCTGTGCGCCGAGCTTATCTATACGTCATTAGACGCGGTAACACCTGGCTGCATATCTCTGTCCGTCCGTTGTTGTCCAACTCCGTAGCCAACACTAGTGGTCCTACGAAAATTTGTACAAAATTCATTGTATATGGACATTATCACACCACTAGTAAACTCTCGCAGCTGCAGAACTCTGTTTCAACGAAATACTGCACATTTATTATTAAGTTAGATATATGTTAATATTAGGCATTTTTTATATTAGAAAAATTACGAAACCCCAGCTATTTTATTAGTAACACTACAATTTTAGAGCAGACAATCATAAAATAAATATTATAATTTTGGAAGTTCTGCATTGGATTTTTAAATTTGTAACCATAATACTTGAATAATTTAAGTATAATAATTTAGTCATAACTTATCAGTTTATGTATGTTTCCATATATATATATATTCAATCACTTTCTGCTACAGTCCGTTTCTTGATGTATATAATAATATATAATATTATATAATATAATATACATCAAGAAACGGACTGTAGCAGAAAGTGATTGAAATAATACATTTAATATTTATAATGAATTTACCTCAAGATATACCTTTTTTTTCTCCTTATTAGGAACATGTTTCGGGTACCATCTTGTATTGATTTGTATTTGTTCAGGTATTAGTTTGTTTTGTGCTTTATGTTTGTATATTTGTAAATTTTCCTAAATGTTCATTATGGTGCCTTTGTGTGGTATATGTTTTATTAGTGTCACATTGGTTATGTCTGGGAATTCATGTCCTGTGTTTATTGCATGTGTGGCTAAATTGGATTTATATAGTTCTGGTTTTTTGTATGCATTTAGGTGTTCAAAATAACGTTTTTTCAGCTGTTTTTTTGTTTGTCCTAGGTAACATTTATTGCAATCTTGGCATTCAATTTTGTATATACCGTTAGTTGTTGTATTACCTTTATTGTGTGGGCTATTTAGTTTTTGTAAATTATTTTTATTAGTTTTGTATGCTATTTTTATATCTGTGTTTTTAAATAGTTTTGTTAGTTTTGTCATTTATGTATGAGAATGTGGCCCATTTTTTGTTGTTGTTATTATTTATGTGTTGTTCATTTTGATTAATTCTTAATTGTTAAGTTTTTATTTTATATTTGATTTTATTTTCTATTTTGTTTACAGTATTTTTATTGTATCCATTTTCATAACCAATTTGGTATATTATATTTCTTTTTTATCAGTTTCTTGTTTGTTTAGGGGAATTTTGTACATTCTGTTAAATAGCGAATAGAATGCTAACATTTTATGTTGTGGTGGGTGGTCAGAATGGTTAGGTATAATGATGTTGGTAGAAGTTGGTTTTCTGTATATTGCATATTGTGTGTTGTTGTTTCTTGTGATGGTTATGTCTAAATAGTTGATTTTGTTATGTTTTTCTTTTTCTTCTGTGAATTGTATTTTAGGATGTATGTTATTGATTTGTTTCAGTATGTTCTCTGCATTTGTGTTTTTGTTATTTGATACATATAGCCAATCATCTACATATATTTTCCATATGCCATTTGGATCATATGATTTTATAATATTTTGTATTTTTGTGTCTATGTGTTGTAGGAATATTTCTGCTATTGTGTTTGATAATGGTGATCCCATTGCTAAACCTTCTTGCTGTTGATAAATTTTGCTATTAAATTCAAAGTAATTTTGTTTTAGTATTAGTTGGAGGCTATTTTTTATTTCGGTTATATATTGTTTGTTTTCATTTTGTTCTTTAAGTTTGTTTATTAGAAACTCCAAAGGGGAGGAACCGGGTGTGACCCACCAAAGTCCACAAGCATCTCACGACACACACCTGAACTCCCAGAAAGACCAGTTTTAGGGAAAATAACCTAACTGGGTCAACCACAACCACCACAAAACCTTCCTGAACTCGTGAACACCGGGAGGACAGGAACCCCGGCCAGGCTGTTTGACGACCCGTGGTACCATTTTTAAGTACGTCGCTGATCAATACGACGACTCCCGAAGCCCGGAATGGTCGCGGGCCCAACCTCCGGGATCGATTCACGGGATCTCCCTCGGAGGTCTACGGCTTGGATATACGAAGAGTGCAGACAGCGGTACAGTCTGATGCCTGAGGAGGGTAGACTGAGATTCCACAAACATTTGGCATACGAAGAGTGCGGACAGCGGTACAGTCTGATGCCTGAGGAGGGTAGACTGAGATTCCACAAACATTTGGCAAACGAAGAGTGCGGACAGCGGTACAGTCTGATGCCTGAGGAGGGTAGACTGAGATTCCACAAACATTTGGCAAACGAAGAGTGCGGACAGCGGTACAGTCTGATGCCTGAGGAGGGTAGACTGAGATTTCACAAACATTTGGCATAAGAAGAGTGCGGACAGCGGTACAGTCTGATGCCTAAGGAGAGTAGACTGAGATTTCACAAACATTTGGCATACGAAGAGTGCGGACACCACCTCGGACTATGAGGGAGGTGGGATACACTGAATATTTTTCGTTTAGACCATATCAGATACATTGTATCGAAGCACCTTTATGTTTCTGCAAATCCAATACTACTAGGATTAATTTGTATGCTTAATGGGGACCATAGACTGGCGTGAGAGGTCCGACACAGCTACTAACCAGGACGCTGGAAACCATGGCTCCGTATCACGCCCGCTACCTCCTGCAGCTGCTTACCAGCGACAGGACAGCCTTAGCTCCCGTTCGCGATACACATACGTTTGACCTGTCATACATCAGCTGCATTCCAGCCGAAGGGCCAGTTTCACTCCCGCGCCACGCTGAGACAGTGTGTGCTGGGCAGGGACGTCAATTGGAGGGAGCCACAGGCTAAGGCGGTCTAGGCCCCCAAACCTCATGCTCCTGGGGAAAAAGCCCTAGGCCTCTGCCCGCGGGGAATGACTTTTTGACGGTCCAGTATCGTCCAAGGGGTACTAACCTACAGGTCCTGCAAATACCTGCTACTGCGGGGGGCATACACCAAGAAGTAGAGAGAGCCAGCCGTGAAAGAGTGCAAACGTATAGTTTGGAGGAAGACAATGGTAACTAACGTTGCCACTGATATCTTCTCCTCTTGAGCCATTTTCCTTGAGTTTCGGAAAATCTCGTTATGTCCCGATTTTTACTGGGCGTGTAACGACATTCCTTCGTTAATTATCTTATTATTTTTATTGGCGTTTTACAACCAACCGTATTCAAATGAAACGAAAAACGGGAACATTGCGTGATAAACCTTGAATATTAAGCATGTTGAAATTAAATACACTTTGTCGGGGAACTTTTAAAAGTTTCAAGTGTCACTTTACCTGTGAATATTTTTAGATTGTTTGGTTGTAAAGTGCTATTATTAGAAAAACATGTTATTCACAACTACATGTCACACCCCTGTCAGAGGTAATTCGCTGAAAAGCTCAACAGAATAACGGTAACCACACGAAAGTGAAGAATGGAAACATTGTACCTGTACTTACTTCATTTGTTTAAAATGAAAACCTATAAATCTTAACCAACGTACTCTTTTCGGCAGATAAAAGGCAGTAATAAAATTGTTGGTAACGTAAAAGGGTCAGAATTATGTGTACTTGTAATTACTGAATTGCATTTTAAACAAATGCTTTGAAATTTGAACGTATTTCTGTCAGTTGCGTTTTTACTACAAACTTATTTATATCAAAGTACAAGCTATGTATTTCAACTAAAAAGTAGAAACATTTAAATACAGGTATACGCGCCTGTACGAAATGTAATATGAACATTTTATTACACATGAAGAGCGACATCCGCGTAGCAGCGAAAAGACCAATATAGTTGGTGCGGTACGTTGTTGTGTAAAAAATTGTGGGCTTGTGTGTGTAACGTTTACAACAGGTTTGAAGACGATAGTTTGTGAAATACCAAGCCATAGGTGTGGGTGGAAACATGCGTGCGTAGGAGTATAAATGCGATGCTACCTAACATTTGGATAATGATGTGTACAATTAATGGATACTGGTAAACCATTGTTTTTGTTTCACTATGGACTTTATAGAGACAACGCATGCACAAGTGTCACATGTACGTTTGGACACGGATCGTTACTTTATATCTTTGCTGAATACTTACATATGTGTGGATTTATAAGTTTATGCAGGGCAGTAAGAACTAGGTTCTTAGCGTTACTAAGATACTTCCATTAAAGTAATCCTAGGCTTTGGTCGTTTAAAAAAAGCATTTGCGAAAAACGGCAACTTTCGATTCCAAAAATTGGACAGGTGGGAATATCGTTAATTAAAAACAGAAAACAAAGGAAATTATACATATGGGGAGTAGATTGATTATATTGACACGAAAATTTCCCGTTCGTGGACTAAAATCTGGCGTGGTTATCGACTTATACACATCTATCTATAGCTTTTTTTTATAAGAAAACTACATCTGTTTGAACACTAGAGTTAATACCGCCTCGCGCGTGCCTTTTTATTATTATTGTCTTTAACAAAAGAATCTGCTATATGATTATTTGTCTCTTGAGATTAATCCTAACAAAGAGAGAGAGAGGAGTATTTGGCTGCAACTATTCATTTTGTACGATCTTGCAATTTATTCAGTTTTTTAGTACAACTCAGGTAAATAGCAACATCGTTACTGCCTGGAAATCATTGGAAATTGTCTCCCCTAACTAGTCGATGTGTCATACAGTTTGCAGTATTATTTTGGTTCTGTTAGCAATCATTTCCATTATTCTTTCGAATGTTCGTAAAATTTCTAATCTTCTAAAAAAAGCTATATTTCAGAATAACGGTAACTCAAACTTTAATTAAGAAAGTTGTGTTAGTGGTTATAATCACAAACAGAATCATCACTGTTGCACACTACTATAGAAAAATGATTCCGATTAGCGCTTTCAAGCTTCTCAGCTCATCGTCAGATCGGAAATGAAAAATGACATCGTTAGATTTCCTATCTGACGGTGAGCTGAGAAGCTTGAAAGCGCTAATCGGAATAATTTTGTATAGTGGTGTGCAACAGCGATAATTCTATCTGATAACTCAAAGCTCATTTGCTATACTGAAAAGCATAGTCAGTCTCAAAATAAAGGTTAAACAGTATTTTTCAAAATTAAATTTATTGATATGAATAAATAGTAGGTGAATCATAAGTCAAACTTTTCATTATTATTTTCCAGTCATATGTTCTTACTAGTTTCTCCAGTAATTTATTATATTCTCTGTAAATTCAGGCCTCCTTCTCGTGTCTCCCAAACCCGAGAACGAATTTTGCCTTTTATACATCAGTCACAGAAAATCTGAATAAATTCACCCCTAAGACGAAATGTCGCTTCTGTCTGTTTACTGGTTGAATCCGGAATGTCTCTCAGTGTATACATCCAGCTTGTACGCTAGTTCCTATTTGATAGTATACAATAGTAAACGTATGTATACAGAATAAGTAAAAATAGAAATAGAAGAAAAGAGGGTGTGCCCCCAAGAGAGGGGACTTTGTTAACGGATCAGCTGAGCACAAAGAACCGACGGTAGTAAACAACGCGCTGCAAGTTGCAATTACGTGCACAAGGTCACGTTACACGTGCACACGTGCGCACACACACACACACACACACACACTCACTCACTCACTCACGTATACGCTGCGTGAATTAACCTTCAACATCGGTGGATACGTGATGCATAGTGGTACGTTTGATAATGAACCAACAGCTGGAAAGTTCCTAGAGGTATTACTCACGTTGCGTTCTGCCTCATTTGTTTTGTGTGACAGCGGCGGGCAGCGGTTGCAACAACGACCTCTGCTTCCGCGCGCTTCTCACTGTTGCGAAATAATTTGGATTATATACTGACCCACTGCAGAACTGTGGACCAGAAGAGCCAGGTCCTACTCTCTGAGTTTGCAACAACACTCCCATCACGCTGTAGATACGATTTACCGATTGCAGTAGCAAATGACATTCCAGTTAAATTTCCAGATTGATTTTTATTCAGTGGTGTCGTTTTTCTAACTTAATATACTTAGCGCACCTGTTAAATTATGTAATGACTCAATGAGTAACACCCAGCGTCTTTAAGTACTCTCCGTGGATAACCACATTGTATATAATGGTGTACATGTCCGCGTGTTACGCGAGTGTCATCTCTTATTTCTTATCATTCATTAGGTGACAGTCCAATCATTTACAAATCTGTGTCTTGGTTAGTTTATGTCCTAATTTAATTCAGGAAACTCACAGCTGTACAAACGTGTACGCATTTCTCATCTTTGTCTTTCATACGTTTCAAGATGCGCAAAGTAACATTTTATTCGTGTCACGTAGCATATGCTATTATTAAGCACCTGAATGTGAATATTCGAAGAAATGTATCAAGTCCTTTTCTAAAGAATGGAACGTGGGAAAAATACAAGAAGCGACTTTGATGAGAGAAAGAATTAAACGAGTGTGACAGGAACCTTGCAAGCAGACCTGAACTTCTGCTCAAGTTCTAGCCATCTTTAGATTGTTTAATCCACGGGTATTGTGTATTCCGATCTGTGATTGTTGGTCTTAAAGTCTGCATGGTATGTCTTCTGATATTGTTACATCACAGAATAATCTACGTGTTTATCGAATGTTCCAGAGTGATCCGGAATGTAACGTGTGTGGCGTACATGCTTGTCGACGCATTTTCTAGACTGTGCAAGACTTCGCGCGGGCGCACGGACTGTGTCATGGCCGCAAGTAATTACGTCGTAACTATACTGGCGCTATCGCGCATTATGGAATAATCTAGTAATTTGGGGAGATATAAATACCAGTACTCAACGATGTTCAGTTTTAGTGTAGCAGCGATATATTTTCAGTGCGGTTTGAGTTATTATCGGGCGAGATTACTGTGTACGTTCAAGTGGTTATTAGTGAAGTGTTGCGTTTTATAATCGGGCGGTATAATTACAATTTATTGCAATGCAATTGTGTTTAATATTATTATCTGTATACACTAAGTTGGTCTGGGCCGGTTGTGAATGCCAGGGGATTACCCGGGCCAGCCGCCAGGTAGTCGCCGGCCCAGACGCCAACTTAGTGTATACAGATAATAGTGACATTTTATTGCATGTGAACAATTTTTATTTGATTTTTTGTGGTAGACTGTGTTAATAATTACGAGCTGCTTAACTGTAAAAATTAAAGCTGGTGATTAGTGACTTAATTGGTGTCTTGTACTTATTTTGCTTCCACTGTACCTACGACGATCAAGTAGACCGTCGTAACAGTGGTGTCAGAACTGGGATAGAACGGTTAACAGTGGAAACAGTGGACACTTTGTACAAGACGAGTGTAATTCGTAATTAATCAGTAAACATGGATGCCAGTCAGATGATGGAAGCTTTACAAACACTGCTGCGGCAGACACAGAAAGAAGTAGAAAAACGACAGGATGAGAAACGCAGACAGGAGGCGGAAGAAGCAGAAAAACGACAAGACGAGAAAGCGGAAGCGAGACAGAAAACCCTCCTGCTGGAGACAGAGGAACGACGACGACAGGAGGCAGAGGAACGGAAGCGTGAAACAGAAGACATCAAAGCATTAATACAGGAGCAGAAACAGATGCAAGAACATACTACCGCATATTTGGGTCTCCTACGAGGTGAGCTTAATAAGCAAGTAACTAAAATATGAGAGGTACAAGAATCAATGACATTAAAAATAGCTGAAGTAGAAA
Organism: Magicicada septendecula; assembly: GCA_034769895.1. Classification (NCBI taxonomy): domain Eukaryota; kingdom Metazoa; phylum Arthropoda; class Insecta; order Hemiptera; family Cicadidae; genus Magicicada; species Magicicada septendecula. Next base: position 689,042,327 of record CM068367.1, read on the forward strand.
AATCTGTCTCGATTGTTGAAGAATCGATATCTACAACATTATCTGACATAGAAGAATCGATGTCTACAAAAATATCTGTCATAGAAGAATCTGTGTCAAATAAAATATCTGCAGTAGAAAACTCAATGGCAAACATAATAGAACAAATTAAAAGTGAAGTCGAGCAGTGTCTGAAGATACAACCAAAACAACTTTCTGAACAGACTGTACCAATGATAAAGACAGAAAAAGACACAGAAAATAAGTCCGTAGAGAAAGTCACTATGCCTGCAGTGGGCACAGTTCATGCCAAAGCTCCAACCTTTGACGGAAGCAGTCACTGGGTAACGTACCTCCGCCAATTTGAAGCTCTTGCACGCGCAAATAATTGGACAGAGAAAGACAAGGCCAGGTCTCACTCGTTCTTGCATTAAAAGGACCCGCGGCAGAATTACAACAGAAAGTGTCACCTGACAGCCAGAACATCTATACCGAGTTGATAAAAGAATTACGAGATGTGTACTGCACCCAGTTGAGAGCAAAGCGACAGCATTCCGGGGAGAGTCTTCAAGAGTTTGAAGCAAGCAACGATCTATACTACTGGATCGCGCTTGTGTGGAGTGGAGGTGCGGAGCAAACGGTCTACCTGCTATCCCTACCATCTGGCTGTCCACTGCAACAAGTGTGCATACTGTGCATACCTCATATCATAGTGTCACAATTACGCACCCATGCAATTACGTGTGTTTTGCTTCGACATACTACTTCTTGTTCTGTGATCTCACTAAAAATATATTTTCAGTAGACTGTTAAAATATTTAACCAACATGCCCGTCCATTGTGCAGCCTACAATTGTACGAAGAGACGTCAGAAAAGCAGCGAAGAAAATGTATCTGTTAACTTTAGAAGAGGAAGATATTTCAGAGACTTGTAACTTTGAAAAGGTGCTCTGTGACTTGATAGGGAATCAGAGTTCTACATATTACAAAGATAATATTTTATTTTATATAAGTGGATTTATTGTAAGAAAAACTGACAGCAAAATCAAGTGTTTGGAATGCAGTAACGTACTGTTGGCCGACGTTTCAGATATTAGTGCGTACACTCACTTTACAAATTTGATTTCAAAGGGCAAACTGGTGAGGGCATCTCATGATGTTCTAAAACTGATTAAATACATGTATAATTTATATTTGTCAAATAACAACAAAGAAGTAAATACTTATAATTTATTAGCACAAACTTGTCGCCAGTTCACAGGTTCTGTGTTTAAAAATCATAAATTTTGTAGTGACTTTGCAGACAGTCATGAAATTAAACTCATTAAACTTATAGGTCAAATGTTTTTTAAAGTTATATGTCATGCTTCTGCCAAAGAAAAAACTTTGGCAGCAAATATTTCTAAATTAGGTGTTCGTCAAAAGTATAATAAGCTCGTTCTTTTTTGCAATACGTAACTGAGAAAGAAACATGTTAATCGCGTGTTTTTCTTATAAATGGAATTTTCCGATAATTTAGGAATTCTTTATAATAAATGCTCAAAACAGAAGATATGAATATGACAGTTACCGGCATACGTAGGCCTATCATATGTATCACAAAAGCGAAATTAGAATCCCTATTGCACTGTTAAAAAGATCAGGTAGATTACATACGCGGCGCACAATTTGAGAATTCACTTTTAAATATTAGTTTGTGCAAATAATTTTGTAGATAATCTAGCATCAGCGCATTTAGTTGTAAGTTTATTTAATTGTAAGTTGTAAATAATTAATTGTAAGTTGTTAAGAATGTAATATACAAACATTATGTACTGTAGTAACGTAATTACCAGTTACCGGCATATCATATGTATCACAAAAGCGAAATTAGAATCCCTATTCTATTGTTAAAAGATCAGACAGATTACATACGCGGCGCACAATTTGAGAATTCAGTTTATAAATATTAATTTGTGCAAATAATTTTGTAGATAATCTAGCATAAGCCCATTTAGTTTTAAGTTTGAGTTAATTGTAAGTTGTAAATAATTAATTGTAAGTTGTTAAGAATGTAATATACAAAAATTATGTACTGTAGTAATGTAATTATAATGAAATGTCGAAATGCAAACATTATGATGGTCAATAACATGTACATAATAAAAATTAAAAACACATTTAAATTAATAATTAGGAATTGTTTCGGTTGTATTTTTTATCATCCCGTTGGTAAAATTTCTTATCCTTATTCCTTAAGAAATTTATTCTTTTAGTACTTTTCCTTTAATAAGGAAAGCGCAATGATAAAACAATTCAGTGTTGTCATGGGCTGCTCAAGTTCCAGCAGCGAGCGACGACAGCCAGGTGGTGGGGAGAGCTGAACGAGCAGGACCGTTTTGTTAACACGCACAGCGCGATCCACTAGTATAGATCGTTGGAAGCGAGTATCGACAGACTAATTAGACTGGCTTATCCTGAAGCGCCAGAAGATTTTCGAACGAGTTTTGCGATGCAGACATTTACTGCCGGTGTCCGAGATAACGAACTACAGCAAGTGTTACGAATGGCAAGATGCCAGAACAGCGCGGACGCCCTGGTACACGCTTTGCAATTTGAGACCCCAAATCTGCGTCTGGTTGGACAAGTCATAAAGTGCGCGCGCTAAAAGATCGCGACGGCACAGACGATCAGGAAGAAGAACAAGGAACAGAGACTCGACGGTCGGCGCCACAAAATAAAATAAGAAGGATGTGGGAAACCTGGACATCTACAACGAGATTGTCGGGTTAGAATTCAGCAGTAGGGAAACGAGCAATAGTCGGTACAACGGGGCGTGTGCTGACTAACTGGAGGAACGAAGCCCCTAGACAATACGCAATTTCTACACTTCAGAAAAACAGCGGGAGCTTGGTAGTTGCCGGATTCGTTCAAGAAAGGCCAACCTCGATTACAGTTGACACAGGCGCAACAGTTTCCATTATGCGGCCCGACGTGGTGAAAGATCTCAAGCAAATCTGGTGCTCTTGCAGCTTGCGAACAGCTACTGGACGGCCTGTAAAAGTGTGTGGAAAAGTGGAGATACACCTACGCCTCGGTCGACTTGAGTTTAATCATCAAGTACTTATTGCAGACATTGTGGAAGAAGCAATTCTTGGTGTGGACGTTATGAACGCATACGGATTTATAGTCGACTTCAAAAACAATGTCTTGAGAATCGGAGGCGAAGAGGTAATGCTATCAACAATGATGACAGCAGAAAATCGATGGACGTCATAAACCAAGTGGCCGTAACTGTTCCGCCAAACTCCGAAAAGATCATCATGGTTAGAACCGAGGTAGATACTAGGGGCAACCAATGCTCTATATTCGAACCCCAGGTAGTCAGCACACCGGGCATACTAATTGTCAGAAGTTTAGTAAAACCTGACGAAACCGGAAATGTACCTATTAGAGTGGCAAATATTTTGGATCAAGCTATCACTTTACAAAGCAATAGGCTCCTAGGCAAATTGACTACTGTGGCCTGGGTAGCCGGAATGACGCAACGAAGATCCAGTGCTTCGGATAATTCCAAATTACCAGAGGAATTGCAAGAATTATTGAACAGATCTTCTAACGACCTCACAAGGGGTGAGGTAAAAGAACTCAGATGGTTTTTACATGAATTCAAGGATTCTTTTGCAGTTCGGGGACATTCACTGGGAAGAACCTCTCTTGTACAACATCGCATCAATACCGGGGACACAACACCGAATACGCCAACCTCCTCGAAGGCCTCCATTATCTAAGCAAGAGGAAATGTCTCGGTTAGTACAAGACATGTTGACAGAGGGAGTAATCCAGCCTTCCTCAAGTGCTTAGTCTTCTCGTATAGTGCTGGTAGCGAAGAAGGATGGTGGATTGCGTTTCTGCGTAGACTACCGGAGGTTAAATGACGTTACAAAGAAAGACTGCTATCCATTACCTCGCTTTGACGATACACTTGACACGTTGTCCGGAGCACAGTGATTTTCCACATTGGACCTGAAGAGTGGATATTGGCAAGTGGGTCTTCATCAAGAAGACAAGGAAAAGACCGCTTTCTCGACCCCAAGTGAAGAGTACAACTTCAAGCTACAACATAGGCAGGGGCGCCTGCATGATAATGCAGATGGCTTATCACGAAGACCGCGCCCGGAAGACTGCCGACTTTGCCACAGAAAGGAAGAACAAAACTCAAGCGATCATGTTCAAGCCATCACTGTACATTTCCTGGCAGACGGCTGGACAACACAAGACTGTCGACAAGAACAGATGAGTGATGAAGACATTGGACCAATTTTGACAGCAAAAGAGGAAGGTCGCCGCCCGGATTGGCAAGATATCTGCCATGGTTCCGAAGTGCTGAAGGGCTACTGGGCACAATGGGAATCTCTTACCTTAGAAAACGGTTTGCTGAAAAGGGCTTGGGAAAGTGCAGATGGACGAGACGTGGTCATGCAGTTGATAGTTCCCCGAAGTAAAGTGCAGTCTGTTTTGAAGGAGATGCATGATGGAACATCTGGAGGCCATCTTGGCGTTAACAAAACCCTTGACAAAATACGGAAGCGATTTTATTGGCTTCATCTTCGCCACGACGTAGAGGAATGGGTTCGGACTTGTGAAATATGTGCTGCAAGCAAGGGCCCAAAACGGGGACTAACGGGGACTATTCCCCGTTACTGACAATGGAAACCGGTACATCATGGTTGTAGGTGACTACTTTACTAAGTGGGTGGAAGCCTACGCAATTCCAAATCAGGAGGTTACCACTGTGGCAAAGCAGTTAGTTCACAACTTCTGTTGCCGTTATGGAGCCCCTATGGAAATCCATACGGATCAAGGGAGAAATTTCGAATCAGGAGTGTTTAAAGAATTATGCCGTCTACTCGGAATTCGCAAGACCAGGACAACGCCTCTGCATCCTCAGTCGGACGGGATGGTTGAGAGATTCAACAGGACACTTGAGCACATCTTTCGAAAGTTGTTGACGAGAACCAAACAGACTGGGACCAACGTATAGCACTATTCCTTATGGCGTATAGGTCATCAGTACACGACACAACCGGCATGACTCCAGCAAAATTGGTGTTTGGCCGGGAGATTCGTCTTCCTGGGGACTTGATGTTTGGATCACGTGAGACTCAGTCCCAAGAGCCAAAGAACTATTCCTCGCAATTAGAAAACCAACTGCGAGAAATAAATCGCTTGGTAAGAGGACGGCTGAAGATTGCCAGTGATAAAATGAAAACTCGGTATATGACATTCGCAGCAATAGTGTGGATTTCCAAGAAGGAGATCAGGTCTGGTTGTTCAACCCAAAGCGCCGTCGTGGTCGCTCACCTAAGCTTCAGTCTAACTGGGAAGGACCCTACACTGTGAAAAAAAGAATCAACGATATTGTTTATCGGATTCAACAGGAAGGACAGCGAAAGTTCAAGGTCGTCCACCTAGATCGCCTAGCTAAGTATTACTTCAGAGACGGTTTGCCAGTTCGGGACGAACACGCTTAAGGAGCGGACAGTGTTACGACATCACAGAACAATCTACGTGTTTATCGAATGTTCCAGAGTGATCCGGAATGTAACGTGTGTGGCGTACGTCTTGTCGACGCATTTTCTAGACTGTGCCAGACTTCGCGCGGGCGCACGGACTGTGTCAAGGCCGCAAGTAATTACGTCGTAACTATACTGGCGCTATCGCGCATTATGGAATAATATAGTAATTTGGGGAGATATAAATACCAGTACTCAACGATGTTCAGTTTTAGTATAGCAGCGATATATTTTCTGTGGGGTTCGTGTTATTATCGGGCGAGATTACTGTGTACGTTCAAGTGGTTATTAGTGAAGTGTTGCGTTTTATAATCGGGCGGTATAATTACAATTTATTGTAATACAATTGTGTTTAATATTATTGAATAGTGACATTTTATTGCATGTGAACAATTTTTATTTGATTTGTTGTGGTTGACTGTGTTATTAATTACGAACTGCTTAACTGTAAAAATTAAAGCTGGTGATTAGTGATTTAATTGGTGTCTTGTACTTATTTTTCTTTCACTGTACCTACGACGATCAAGTAGACCGTCGTAACAATATGAATGTAGACGGGCTGTTCTTACTATCTTGTGTGTGTGTGTGTGTGTGTTTTGGAGGTACAGTAATGGTTTTTCAGAAATGTGTGCTTAAGGCAGGGGAAGACACTACCCCAATTCACGTCTTAGTACAGCGCTATCAGAGCGTGTACTGTAAGATCACAACAGAGATCAGGTCGGAACCAACGTCGTGGTAATAAACGCATAAACTTCGTTTCTTTCTCTAGTTTGCCGCGAAAATAATCTATTTTGATATCACTGCTCGCTTAGAATTAACGTGCGTGATACATATCTGTTTGTATATAAAATTTTTAGAAACGAAAACAGCAGAAATTAAAATTGCAAAAACAGTAAGACTTGAATCCACGAACATGCTAATACAAGTATTGCATGCACATACATGTTAATACCAACATGAGCGCAGAGACGGAATTTTAAGTATAAATAAAGTTCATAATTTTCATAAAGTACGGCATTTACATAGATAGTAATCGGACGGTTAGACATATAACCTACTTGACTGCGTAAGTGCACAAAACCGTAGACACGAGCGCACAAAAAGGATGCATATATTGTGTTTTCTCGGGAACTACAAGTCCGATCACGAAAATACAAAGTGCGTTGTGATCCTCAGAACTAAATCTCTCCAATAACACCCATTCCGAGTACCAGAAGCACTCACAGAAAATAATAACAACATTTGAACTCAAAAATTTGAAATGCCTCGACCTAAAAATCCCGATAAAACTCGAACCAAAAATTTCAAACCGAAAACCAGCAAATCCTATGCAGAGCGTCAACAGGCCTATCGTTTGAGACTAAAATCAAAGAGATCGGCCGAGAACTTAGAAAATGGCAACCATTTGAAGATTGACGAAACCCCGTCAGCGCCCAAGCGGCCCGCATCTCCGATACCTGGGTCATCCGGCGTGCCCCCAAAGCGACTCAGATCGAGCGTACGGCTAGCTAGCAAGAAAACAGACGATGAGAACATTAATAACTTGTGCTTCGACAACATTGGACCCTCGATGCTCTGCGCAGAACAGCCCGGTCCAAGTCGCCGCTTCAAAGGAGTCGACGAGGAATTCTCTAAGCACTTTATTAACAATCCGTTCGGCTCGGTGTGTGGGATCTACGATCGCTTGTGGTTCAAGAGTGATCTAAGACCGTGCGTACCATCATAATAAAATACATTGAAACTTATGTAGCTGTTTATTTAACCAACCCTTCATTCCTTCCCAAAGCACAAGTCTGCCCATGATTCCATGTCTACCGGTAGTCCCACTCAATTATTTTTATCACTCAATTATAATTTTTTTGTGCATTTATATGGTGAGGTCCGAGACAGTTAAAAATACACAACCCTCTTCTTCTCTTATTATTGTTTCGTAACAGGAAAATGGTAACTAGTAGACAATTAATTGTGAGTTTGAAAAAAGCCTTAGATTTATTTGACAACATGAAAACCTTGTTAGAATTTACGTCTCGTATAAGGCACGTCAGGACAGCCTTCGAACAAGCTCTACAGTTCGATGAGAAGTTGCTACAAATTTATCAGCAGATTTTAATGTTTTGTAGAACCGATAAACTCAGTTAGTAAGTGATCAAATTCATCATTGGCAAATTAAGCTTAATGAGATGAAAAATTTTCAGTCGACTTACAAACAGTAAATATAGAAATCCTTTATCAATCAACTTAAATGGTAATATCATTCCATATAAAAATTCAATCAAATACCTATGACACTGGATGAGAATTTAAGTAGTAAACGTGTATGGTTTTATATGCAATTAAAGTTAGATAACTAGGAATGCTGCTAGACATTAAAATTTTAAATGAAATATCAACATTTTTAATATTAAAACAAGATTAATAATTTAAAAATTATTAAAATTTTTAAATTATTAAAATTTAATAATTTTAATAATTTTTAAAATATTAAACAAGTTTTAAAATGAAATAACATACAAAAGAAAAAAAGAAAATAACTAAACCAGGACTTAAATATGTCCCTAAGCAGTTGTATTGGATTTTAGGATAAAATCTACATTATCAATACAAAACAAGGTATTGATTCAAGTTCTTCTGAACTTGCCTGTCTGTATACATGGTTGGGGTTATTGTTTGGTGCCAAACAGAACCATATCAAATGGACTCAAACCTTCTAAGACGAAATTTATGCGGCACATGGTTAATACTCTACATGATGTTTACATAACAGCGTTTTTCACCGAGAACTTGGAATCCGGGATGTGTCAAACGAAACAAAAAGATTCCTTATATCCTTGTATCCTTGGTCCTCAAGGATGGGGATCAGCATCTTATCAGTAGGTTGAAGAGAACAAAGTCTTGAAGGTGGTGTAATGTTTAATGTGTACTGGTAGTGTAAAGTCTAGATACTAAGATCATTAGATGTAACTTCAGAACGCCGTTGGGTCACACACTGACTCCAGAACTTACTTGTACAAACAAATTAATGGTAGGCTTTAAGACTAGGTTTAATACGTTGCATCTATAAAATGGTTTTTAGTGTTGTTTCAGCATAGTGGCACAATGGCACAATCTTGTTTGTTAGAAACTGTATGAAAGTGTTCGGTTCGGAACCGACACAATACATTTCACTGGCGTGCCGCATAATGTAGCCGAACGGAACGAACTGAAATGTTTGTTGGACCTTATCATACATATCTTCTAACTTTGTACCATAATTCAAATGACCACCACTGGTCATGCCAACCACAGAAAACAAAAAAAGAAATATAATTATTACTCAAATAAGAGTTACGTAAACATTTAGTATGAATTTCGTTTAGCAAATATTCCCGAGACAATCAAAATTATTAAGTAATAGATATATCGCATTGTTCTCGGCCCTTCAAGAACTGTATAAATTCTTTTTTTGCTTCCAAATCAATTATTATTCATTTGTTGATTATGTACGTGTATACGTTGAGGTCAGAGACATTTCAGGGTATACGGGTTTCTTCGCTCGCTCGTGTAACTGTTTCTTGGTGAGAAACTATTCCATTTTATTCCCACAAAACAGAACGGAAGATAACAGTTGAAGTTTATCGTACATAGTTAATTGTGGCATGCGCTGGTTCGCAGTCTGTCCAGCACGCTCGCCTCTTGACGTACAACGCAGTAATTAGCTCTAACGAACTTGTCACAAAGGTTACACGATGTCTTGCTCAAAATTTACAGTACAGTTAAATAACGTTTCATTTGGTTTTCTTGTTTTCTTTTTTAAATTGCAACTTATATATCAATACTCAAGTACGTCCTTGAATTTGTGTGCCGTTTTTTGTAATGACAAAACTAGAATTTGTTTAAGTTGAAATTTGTGTTTCCTTGTGCTTTATATCTTCTAAATACACCGACAATAACTATGCTTTTTAAATGAAGCCATTCATCTTATATATTACTAATATTTCCGAGATTTGAGGCATTGATGCGCCATCGCAAGACTCGCGTTTGCAGATGTTGCTAAAAAACACCGTGCTTTTATAGTATCCTTTCGACTAGTGCACCGTGGATGAACGTTACTGCTGAAAGCAACTATTAATACACTTCAGTTACAGTACTGAATGGAAAATGTAAAGTTTATGTAGACACTGAATGTCATATCGGAATAACAAAGCAGCCACCAGTTTGGGAGGAGACGTTGGCAGTTCTAGGCAGACAACATAGTAAACAAATTTTCTACTTCGTGGTCCAACCGATCTTTTTCCCCTTTTTTGATTTGGAGAAGTAGGAACAAAATGACCTCGTTATTCGAGCTAGTGGTAATGATATGAGTTGAGTGTGCCTATAATTTATTGACAATAACAAGTCAGTAGTTACAAGTACGTTTTATGTGATTTTTCTCAGGATTGCTGGACGGTTTTTTCTGGGTATCGTCTGGACTGATGCACCTTCCGCTTATCAACTTTTGCCATGGAAATTATACGCATTCACTGTTTTCATGCAATCAATCTTTGAGTATTGTAATCGCAATTACTGAGAAAACCAAAGCTACGTGTTTTCTCAGTTTGCTGACAAGCTATTGTGAAAACAATGTAAATCAGTACGCAAAAAGTCCGAGTAGGATCTAAATTGAGTCTCTTTAGGGAGGTTTAGAAGCCTCTAAGAAATTAATGTTAATCTACACAATTAAGTGTATTCAGTCACTCATAATCTGTCTTTTCTACAAATCAATTTAGTTTTTCGGGTTAGCAGTTTATATCAAGACGCTTAACAAAACCCTGGCACTTACTTTGCGAAGGAGGAAAAGGGTCGGTTTTAAAACCTATGATTTGATGACTGCGGTCTAACAGAAACCTGTGTACCTACGGTCAGTAAATCGATGGACGGTAAAGGTTTTTAATGAAGAAAGTTGTGTTAGTGGTTAAAATCACAAGCAGAATTATCACTGTTGCACACCACTATATAAAAATTATTCCGATGAGCGCTTTCAAGATTCACAGCTCATCGTCAGATCGGAAATGAACAAACAACTGAAATCAAACCATTCACCCCCACCCTGCTCACACACAACAAGGTATAATTCAAATGTCCCTTCCCCACCCTCTGAACTAATTTAATACTAAAATTAAATTTGATAATGAAGAAATATTTTATAACATAATTAAGAAGTAAATGATAGAGGACAGATAGATAAGATTAAGATTAAATGGCATAGGACTACTTGGATGTTTTTGAAATAAGGGTGTGTGACTGGCCCACAAGTGTGGATGAGAAAGACGGTTAGGTTTAAAAGGAATGTACACACACACACACACACACACACACACACACACACACCACTGAAACACAAGGAATTTGCTAGAAAAATATGTAACTGTGCAGATGGAGGGACAGGGCTCAGAGGGTGGGGAAGGGACATTTGAATTATAGCTTGTTGTGTGTGAGCAGGGTGGGGTGGGGTGGGGGTGAAGGGTTTGATTTCAGTTGTTTGTTCATTTCCGTTCTGACGATGAGCTGTGAAGCTTGAAAGCGCTAATCGGAATAATTTTTATATAGTGGTGTACAACAGTGATAATTCTGCTGGTAAAGGTTTTGCTTACACTTAGTTTTCTACCGGAATGGCGCGTAACACTCTTGTTCCGATCATCGTGACTGAGAAACCAGCAGAATCCCCACAGGCCAGAAATATAAATAACATAAAAAAATAAAAATGTGAAAACAGAAAGACATAAACGAGATAACAGGAAAAACAAAAGAACTTAAAACGCACAGAGAATGATGAAACTTTCAGTACATATTGATGGTCTCTTTATGAGAGCGAGGAACTGATTATCAAAGCTTCCTTTCCTCATTTGTATGATCTGTCATATTCACACAACACAATGCACACCTGCGACATGTAGTACATAACTGTGCGTAGGCCTACCCAGTAATTACGACCTTCTCTCCTATACGGTTATCCTCTTATACACAAAACATATTAATGGATAAAACAAGTGATTCAGAATGCATTTTCCATAATCAGAGTTCAACGTAAATAAGTTGACAAAATGGCTATGGAATTTAGTAACCTGGAGGTTTACATGAATTTTCTCTCTACAGAGTACAAGACCGAAATTTCACTTGCTTGGTCACACTACTATATGTAAAGAGGCGGGTTGACGCCATTGAACCTCCAAATCAGGTTCGTTTTTTTGTTAATAACGAAAACCTACAGAATCTTATGAGTGAGATGAAATTATTTTAATTTTTAATATTTATATGCGTATAAGTAAGTGTGAATTTTATTAAAACGCTTCATTGACTGGCCATGCAGACTTCTAAATGTGATCTGTTGACTGATGTATTACAACAAACTAATTGTAGTCGAAGTTCCGATATTTCAAGTATGGAAGATACATCGTAGTCATATGCAAAATTATGCACCAGTTCCAATAAACAATCATCAAGGTTTTCTATATTGACTTTTGTATATTTTTTTTCTTATTACATGCAGTTTATTATCTGTTCAATCGCTTATTCTCGTAGATAATTGTTGAACTCTTCGGTGGAGGTGCCGAAAGCCCTGGACAGTGGGAAACAATTAGCGGTTCGGAAATGCCGGAAATGGGAACGACACATTCAAGACGACACCTGGCGTAACTGCCATACGGAAGGCTATGATGTAATAACGTCTTCTTAGAACAGTAGGGCTGCCTGTACACACCGTATTCAGATCGTTCCGTAAGTAAAATGAGTCGCTTTCAATCCACGTTGACTTGTAGCGTTTTTGCCACAATTACTAGGCCTATTCACCAGCTGCAACTAATCTCCTTCAGTGAAGTCGACACGTGGTGTCATCGTTATTCTGCTGTCAATGTAGTCCTTACGTTTAAATCACAATTAGAAACATGGCAACAACGCAACTACAAGTCGGAGCTTAAACATAGTTTGCGACTGATGTCGGTTGCTTTGTTTACCGATGTTAACCGTTTGCCTGCGAAATTGATATCATCTTTTAGTTCAGTCTATTAGCACTTGTTGGTGGTTTCGGGATTACAATGGCGTTGCTTCCTAGACTTTCTTATCCCAAGCTTCTAGGAGTAATAGGCATTTTAACAAACTAGATCAGTACAACAGAAAATGTATGATTACGATATTACGTAACCGTAACGTAATACATTTTTGAGGACGTCTTCGTATCAACTCAGATTGACGAGCAAGCAGGCTTCAGACAGGAAGAGCCTTCTTTATTGCTGTTTTACCTTAAGACAGATAATACAAAACACAGGGAGTTAATCTTGAGACACCCTGTCGTGTCTTTGAGAAACTCTTTGATTGTAGCAACAGGAGTGATATGTGAGAAATAATGGAAAAGGAGGGCTGGGATAGAAAGGAAGGGATATTCAATTAGTATAATAAAAAACCGTATGTACTCACACACACACACAAATACTTGTAGACAGCAGGAAAGAATTGACTGCAAAGAGCTTCATAAATGAAAGGCTAATACAGGACTGCAGTATGTCCCCGATCTTATTTAATATTTATATAGATGACCTTATAAGGAAAGGGAAGACAATTCAACTCTTAGTGAACCTGCACTCCGGCAACGGTTACGGTGAACACACTGTGGTACCTCAACGAATATGTGGTATCATAAGGAGGACACTAGAAAGAGAGCTACCAGAGAAGCGCAGATATTTTTAACAAAGTGATGGTGATGCCCATTTTTTGTACGGGTCAGAATTTTTCTACAGGATATTATTGGTAAATTTCTAAGGACCGACAAGGAAATTACCGTTTAATACAGAATTAGAAATGAAGTTATACCAGAAGAATTGAATAAACAACCAGTGGTCCGAATTGCGAAGGGCTACAAGGAAATGTGGAAAACTCATGGCGGAAGAATGACTCCCGAATGAAGCCCCAAGACTGGTTATAAAGTATCAGATAGAAGAGGAAAGAAATATCAATAGACTGAGGACAATTCGAATCCGAACAGACCATAAGGCTTAACCCTGCAAGGACTCAAGGAGGTGATTAATTCGAATGGTGTTAAGAAGAAGACTGAGGACCCAAGTGGTGTTGAAACGTATTAGATAGAGGAACAGTTATACTTTCTTCAAAATGCTAGAAATATGGTAGAGTTTACTCCACATAAGAAGGATGTAGGCCTACAAGACTTTGTTTGGATTTACATAAACGTTACATAACTCATTGATGTGGCATTATTAGTTATTAGGCCTACACTGGACTGTCTCATTGGGACCGCAGTTAGAGCGACAGGTGTTTCATCGTACGGTTATGGAAACATTCGGTATTAATAAAAATAAATCGTTCATCCCTCAAAAAAGTGTCCTTGTTAATAACGGAAATCACGAAAATTTAGATGTCATTTAGGATAAATAATAATTTAAGTAATCGACTTCACGAGTTGCATTTTTTTTTAAGGATTAATGGGATTAATGATTTTGTGTTCTTGAGAGATGAGTCGTCGAGACTACGCGAGGGTGCGGGAAGACGCAGTGTTGCACACTGTTGTTCCAGCAGCCATTAAAACTAGTGATACTGGGCATAATTAGTTTTTAATCGAGCACGACGCATAAAAACACACGTAGTCATTAAAGGTGTTAATGGTTTTTACTTGCGTGTAACGGCGCTGCTTGTTAGTGTCTGTTCTGTGTTTTCTTTAAATGCAAATGAACATATTGAATGTGAGTGAGAAGCTATAAAAGTCACAGACTCATGATAAGAGATTGTTGAGGTGACGCGCGGTTACCGTCGGCCACCCCCCAACAAACCAGTATCGCAATGGTCATGTTTAGTGTAGGCAGGTGGCGAAGGTTATATGGCTTACATGATGCCAATGTATGTCCCAAGTGTCATGAAGGGCGAATGTAGGTGGCAATGAAGTGTCGATTGCTGGCTGGCTGGCCAAGATGTGTTCCCATGCATGCAGTATAGCCTATACGCAGTTTTACCGTCTTCTTTCACAGCTTTTATTACAGTCCTTTACAGTTATACACGCGCTCGCGTTCGCTTAAAACACCGTAAACGCACATTTCCTATGTACATGTGCCTGATAATTTATTCTATGCATATTTCTGTTATTCGAATTTTTGTTTGTATCGCATACTTCTTATTTTGTAATTATGCGGTACTAACGGTCGCATACTTTTCTTCAGATACCTAAAAATTTGAGACAGACTGGGATAGCTTGCTTGGTGGATACTGAGTGTTCAAGTTGTGGTTGCCTACACCCTGACTGATCAAGCGTCTCATGACTCGTAAGTCCAGTTGCACACGTGGGAAGCTATCATCTATCATCAGGTTTAAGATGAATTATCAGTAAAGTGCTGACGGTCGTATGTAAAAGAGTATTACCACTTTCGGTACAAACTGTGAGCCACGTTGTTGGGGAATCGCATTGATCGTGATCATAAAAACAATCGAAAAAATAAAATCCTTAAATTAGTAGTGACCGTTAATCAATAAATGTTTAGCTATTGAAGGTTTAGCGAGGATCTGTCAATAAGCAGAGACACAAATTTTACATTATTTGTGTCGATGTTTTCATCAAGACCTGTGTATAGACAATAAAGAAATAACCAAATATGTATACATATCAATTAATTGAGATGTGATTGTGTGTGCGAGGTGGAGGCAGTGTGTTTTCATCAGCGAAACGATCACTGTTCTTACATACAGTTTTACTTGAGTAGATGGACATAATTATAGTATTACTAAACCGTTAATAATACAGTATTACAATTTAATGTATTGATAATAGAATAATCGGTTAATTATAATTATAAATATTTATAAACGCAGTAATCATCGAATGTACATTGAACTGGTACAGACAGCAATACCAGATTTTTAGACATGTCTAAGCTTCAGCTTACTTGACACACTTTTATGGCATATCACTACAGTAATGTCAATCTGTAAATAAGTCTTCATGACTTCGTTACTCTAAATTATTATACTGATATAATGAAGGGTACAAGTTCAAATTGGTAAAACTCTTGACGCCTTTCCTGTGTCAGTAGTCTGTCTCAGATGACCTGGTAACGCCCTTGGCAAGGCATGAATAATCTATACGACAAACGTCTTGTGTTTTCTGAGTAGTCATAAACAGATTGTCATACACAGTCAGAGTACAAATGTTGTATGCAGAGGGAACAGAAAATAATGAAATTGGTGTAATGGATTTTCTACTTTCACATGTTCAAGCGAGGTTTTGACACTTGTAGTCCTTAACAAGAAGAAAGCCCAGAAATTGTCATACGCCAATGACATGTAAAGAGTACTTTAATAATTCGTTTCTCCTCTGTTTTATGGAAAACATCAAGTTCTGAATTGTATCGTATATATAATGTATTACGCACATATTATTCGTTAAAACTACCAGCTTATTCGGCCGTTGCCTGATATTAAAACCGGTATTAAGAACATTGTTACCCGACTTTGTGTCCCTACTCTGAGGATGACACCGCTCGTGACGCCGAAACGTCAGACAGTAACAAAGACACCGCTTTTAACACCAGACCACGGCCCGATTATTTTAACCAATACTATGATCGATTTGGACTGTGAAATTATATAATGTACTGTGATTTACATCTGTATATTACGTTTGTATCATATATGTTTATACATATACGCGGTATTTGTATTATAATACATTATGTTTATCCTGTGTAGTCTATATTGTAAATGTAAGAGTTGTGTACGTGTACATTTCGTAAACCTATAACCTATGGAGCTGTGTAAAGGTGTACGACGTACATCTAAAAAATGAAACGAACCGTTTAGTATTTACATTCTATGCTTCTGTTTCACCATAAACAAGTTTGGTTTTGAGAAACGTTCGCATGATGCTATGATGAGTCGCCTTCAGGAAGGCTGGTCAATACACACCTACATCCGGCTGTTCGCGTGGCCAGTTATGTATCCGCAACGATTAGTCTCAAAACGCGTAACTGAATAAGCTAAGCTCACTAAATATTCTCTCAAGCTTTCTATCGATGAGGCGACATTAAGCTCACGATCGATGAGGCTTTCTCTCACGACATTAAGTACTTCCGTAATTCTACCAAGAGTCAGGCATTGTCCGTTACGCACAGCAAATGCGGTGTCAAAAATTTGGTTCCGCTGGAGATAACGTTTGTTGATTTTACTCATGTTCCCGTTTACTGTAATCTACCAAACCGATATGAAAAATAACGGCTTTAATGTGCTTTCCTTGTATTACTTAATAGTGCTATATTGTCTGGGTAAAGCAATAACTGTATCTACGAACCTTTGTTCAATCTACGGATAGTTGTAAATATTATAAGGTCCAAATGAAGCAAGGAAACTGTATTATTTACGATTAAAATGGTTTATGATTTTTATATACATCAATTTAACTGCGATACGGTAGTAGGATAATGTGTCATTGTCAATGTTCTTTAATCTATCCAGGTTATGAGAATGAGGTCGATGATAGGATTTACTAAAGAAATCGAGACCATAGTGCTTTTGCAGGGAACAGAAGTTGTTCGTTGGCTACTCCTAAATGATCCCTTCCTTTCTCCGACATTTTCCGTCAACTGGTGAGTTGGATTGAGTGAGCTTATGGACACTGCCCAGTAGAGACTAACAGCACGTGTGACACTATTGAATCAAAGAGCACATCATGACAGATGGAATTAGAGTGGGCAGACCCAAGTTCTTTGTTGAGATCAGGGACACTAATTCCGTTCTTCTCTAATTTTATTTTCGAATTGAAAACTGACAAAAGAAAGTCTTAGGAAATATATAAGCATGCGTGCACGCACACGAACACGCGCGCACGTACAGCCACCCAAACGGCTGGGTGTTTTTTTCGAACGTTACTTGAGAGAGGTTCTTCTATCTTAAGAAATTTCGTACTGTATATACAATAATGTTATACTTATTAGGAGCATACTATTAAAATAGAACTGTATCAAATATATAAAGAGATACCAGTCTCAAAATTTATAAGAATACAAAGATTGCGTTGGGCCGGATATGTTATGAAAATGGAGGATAGCAGGAACCCCAAAAGAGCTTTGCTGGGTACATGGGAGGGAACGAAACCTAGAGGCAGACCGAGGAAGAGGTGGGAAGATGGCGTTGCAGAGGACGCGAGGGACATGGGGATAAGAAACTGGAGGAGGGTTGCAATGGATAGAGTAGATTGGAGGCGGAGATTGGTGGAGGCCAGGGCTCGACTTGGGCTGTAGCGCCATAGGAGGAGGAGGACTATTAACTTAATTATGAAAACAGTAATGTTAATGTATATTATACTTATGTTGATATTATATTATATTTATATTATGTTAATATGTTTGTATTAACAGATTATATATATTAGCTCCAATACAATTTATATGTTAGTCTACTACTTAATTATTTATATAACATTCATCTTTCACTGACAATCTGATCGTCACTGGCAAACAACAAATAAACACGTACATTTTAATTCTCGTTTATAAGTTTGAGTAATCAAAGCTGATGATCGATTGCATTTGCTGTGAATTACAGTAATCTAAATCAGGATCTCACGTGATAATAGGAAATCGTACTTCGCAGATAAAGATAAACGTAAGCAGAGTTGTTTTCTGTCTTTTAATATTGCACCGGGGTGTGACATAGTTTGACCAACAGGTGGTGCGCTGATTCACGGATGTGACGAAACGTACACAGAGACATATTTGCGGTTTTAACATCGCTGATTACAGCAGTTGCGAAATAAGTAAAATAAAGTGAAGTGCCGGCTTTGGCCTTGTGGAAGTACAAAGACCTTCACAAATGCCAGTTACCTATGTGATTACTAAGACAGTCTGGTCGAAACCTGTTGAAAACTTCACACTGTCCTGACCTAGGCCGGAAAAAGTGCACGGGCCCCTCCTACAGAAATATGTGACTGGTTTATCAATTTGAAAACAAGTCTTTGGATGATGCAAATTCTTACTGACAAATTTTTGTACACGACGTTCGCAAAATATTTATTCGTTAATAGAATTTTGTAGATTCGCAGAACTACACGTGATTTACCGACGTATGATTTTAATAAAAATCACAAATTAAAAGTATACGTAATTACAAAGATAACTGATGATAATTATTATTTCCTAATAATAACGCCCTTGTTAGTTTCAGCACGAAGATAGTTACTAGATTTTAGCAAATAATAATGTGATGATTACATGTTAATAATAATAAATTACAGCGGATTTTAGTTGTTACTTTTAACTAGTCAAAAAAAATCAATTTGAAAATTATCTGAAAAAATTTTACTATTTAAAAATGATGTGTTGTTAGGATTTCAAATACCACAATAGAATTTTTTTATACAAAAGTACTCGAAGTGGACATATTTTGTGAAATAGACGTATGTAGAAAAGTAAGTGGAATTATATTCCAGTTTCAAAAAAATAAAAGAACCCAGTGATTCAAAGTGTCACGTAAAGGAAACAGCAGACTAACAAGTATATATGGAACATAACGAGCATATAATAGAATAACTATCATGTACATATATGGGCCTACATGTTTATGTGCTCTTGTTGGTTTCTACTGCGCAGTGTTTTAATATTCTTGTTCTTGCATAGATGAATGCCGTGGATGACTACTCCGATGTCGTCTTCAGGAATACTTGCCTTTATTATTCCCACTCCTGAAGAAAACATTGGAGAAGAAGGACTTGGAAGCGTCGAGGACAAAGCCAGCACCCACGCAGCCATATCCGGAAGCAAGGATATTTATAGACGCGCTCGGGCGTGTGTGATTAGCACTTGTCTGTTCTA
This sequence comes from Magicicada septendecula, assembly GCA_034769895.1. NCBI lineage: Eukaryota > Metazoa > Arthropoda > Insecta > Hemiptera > Cicadidae > Magicicada > Magicicada septendecula. The sequence goes on from CM068367.1 coordinate 689,061,675, forward strand.
TAAGCATATAGAGCTGATCATGTTGTCTTGTCCATTTTACTGCGCACTTTCATCTTGCAGACGACCTCCAATACAGAACTAAATAAGAATAGGATTTTGCTTTGGATTGGCGGGGTACGGAAGATCGCCTATATCACATCTCTTGGCCAATCTACGGCCACGGATCGTTGGCCGTTGTCATAGTAATGATTTCACGTTGCCAGATGTCTTGAAGGACACGAGTGTGCTAGTCATGCGTCAGTCCAGCGCATAGAGTAGAAAAAATTCCTCCGTTTAGCCACTGCTCCTATCCTAATCTTGTTTTATTCCTAGTATATCTACTTCCATGACCATCCGCCTTCTTCTCGTCTGCCAAATGACATGTCCTTCTCCGTTTTATTTTGTCAATTCTGTACATTTTTAATTATAGTTTGATTGCGAATGCATTTAATTATTTTTCTATCGCCCTTGACACTTCACTATAGTTTCTTATGTTAGATACTAATATAATAATCAGTCAGTGTGTCAACAACAACAATAATAATAACTATATTAATATATTATTATTACTACGGTTTACTGCGTTGAAATATTAAAAATTTATTTATTTTATTTAGCTCGTAATAATATCGCCGTCTATATTAAAAATATACATATATATAGGCTATATTGAAGGAATGTTTGTTTACACAGACAGCGCGTATCTATGTTTATTTATGTATCTATAACAAGTACCACAGTTACGTATATGTATACGAATGTGTAAAACATTATCAGGCTAACAACAACAACAATATTAATAATGTCAACAGCAATGATAATAATAATAATCATATCAAGAAAATATATATATCGAAAATTGCAGAACGAAGTGAAAGTGGAAATCAAATAAATGAAATGCGCGTGAGTCATCACTAACGGTACCCGTGATCATTATTTGTCAATGCCGATGTGAATCATCGTCTCGAGTATCTGAAGAAGCAAGCAATGATTGGATAAATAATATCTTTTGAATCTTTGAGATGAGATAGGAGTCGGGAACAGTTTGATCGCCACCGATGTCTTCATAACGGCGGTAGTGACAGCTAAGAAATGAGTGAGATTGAAAGGAGAGAAAGATAATCTGATGTGGTTCCGCGTATGATATAATATGTCTATGGTGCAACAAACGCACATAGCTGCCCTTGGCTTGCCCAACCACTGTCGTCCTGGGAAGGCAGATGTTAATCCTAAACTGTTTGAGATCACTCAGGACCACTATGTCTACCGACTCCTAGGACGTCCTATAGGTCGCACTCCACTTGTACAGTTTTTGACTCGTCATTATCATTAAGACTTCCACTGCCGGAGTCAATTTTAGTAAAATTATTGTCCGTGCTGGTGGGGCGTGGCCCACTTGTTATAAATTCAGGCATTCCGGAGGAGCAGAACGGAAGACACAATGAAGATCACTGCTGCAGCTGCAGTCGAAACGTCTAGATTTTTAACAAGAGACCACAGCCCACCAGCCTGGAAAATAATTTTACTGAAGAAGACAGTCTTGCTACCTTCAGTTCTCAGGACATGACCTATCCACTTCAGTGTATGTATCCTAATGAAGGAGGTAATGCTAAGATCTGCATATGTTTCTCTATTTTTTCTTCCTTGCCATATCCCATTTTTAGATCTTGGCCCTATTAATTCGTCTAAACAATTTTTATTTCAAACCTGTCCAGCAGTTCAATTGCCAATCTATTAAGCGTCCACGTTTCATGCCATACAAATTAGACTGGTCTAATTAAGGTCTTATACAACCTCAATTCGTTGACTGCTTACTAACCTACTCTTCAAGATTCTATTCAAGGCAAACTGTGCTCTGTTACCGGCTGCTATTCTTCTCCTTACTTCCTCCTTTTCCTTAAGGTCTTCTGATAGTGGACCCGAGGTATCGGAAACTAGAACTGCTTCAAACCAGTAAACACAAACACGTAATGCTGCTAGACAGCATTAACAGACATATTATCAAACACGTCACTTGGAGGCAGAGAGAAGATTTTATAAACATGGCTCACTGCCTCAGAAAACTGCATCAAACTGAAAAGGAATTTTCCAGTATAACAACGTAGTGCTTAACAACAACATTATACTCATTAATCATAATCAGAACTTGCGTAATTACAGCCGACGTTTTGAGCTCTTCAGATTCCTCAACGGCAGTGGTAGTGACGAATCACTTCATCACTTCACTCACACTCGTCACAGTATTCCATTCCCTTTGGACTCTTACATTAGCAGTCTCACTCATACCTCTAGCTCATCTTCCCCCCTTCACCCGATCAAGCCCATCTACTTTACCTTTGGCTTTCCTCTGTTCCTCTATCCCCATGATCTCCATTCTTTAATTTTTTTATTAAGTTGTTTAGCCTTTGACTAAATGCGTATCCATACCACTTCATCCGCTGATTTTGCTTGTTATTTCAACTAAATGTATTCTGAATTAACCGCTGTTTTAACTTATAACATCATGATAACCAGAGTTAATACAAATACTGACCATAAGAGGGCAGAAAGTGTCAAAGTATTCAAAGTATAAGTATGTTTTACTCTTATGGACCGAATAATTCCAACAGCTAAGATTTAGAATAAAAAAAATAGTTTCACACTGTAGTAGAGACACTAATCACAAAAAAACTATTTTACTGAGAAACAGCGTAGAGAAAGAGGAATAGATTTGTTCGGATCATGTGCCAAGACTGAATACTAAGCGTTCCGTACACGTACACGTACACGTACACGTACACGTACACGTACACGTAAACCATGATATAAGTCTGGGGTAACCAAGAGAGCCAGTTTAGTCGATTTTCACCTGAAACTGTCAGCTGATGAGTGCATTGTACAAAATGCCGGTTTAAAGTTTACGGCAGACGTTTGGAGGGATATGATGTGACTGACCGGATGTCCTCCGGAATGCGTCGGTTTCTTACTGGAAGTACCAAGGAATCACAGTGAGCGGAAAGTGTTTACGAAAAATGTGGTCATTCCGCGATTAAAATAATACACTACATGCCCTACAATAAACAAAATTTCAACTACTATTAATATACCCTACTACCCTACCCTATTACCATGCCCTACTATTACTATCAACATTAACATGGTTATCTTCGAGTGGCACTATTGTCTGTCTGTTGTAGATATTTACCCATTCTTTTTTAGTTTTACACATTGGGCCTACTGTATACGATCGTTCCGTCGGCCTTGGACAGTACTTCGTCCAAGTCCGTACCTTCCAATACCTACTGTATGTACACAACTTTCTCTTCCCTTTTATACTGTATATTAGTCAGTCATTTTTTGTTTGAACTTTTCATAAGCTCTCAGAGCAGGTAATGAGTAGGCCTACCGTTAAACATAGGTCAGTCAACCGACACACATAATTTGTTCCACTGCAATATTTACAACTTAGTTGAACAAAATGTCGCCTAAGTGTCACTTGTAGATTTATGGCCGCCATGACAGCTTTGTATGCTAATCTGCTGGCAAGGTAACATAATTTCTCAGCTTTCTCTGGGATGGACCCGAAGGCTGGACGTTTATGTTACATAACGTTTTTACATATTCATGAGAATGTTTAAGCGCACGCGAGCACACACTCACACACACAGATGGAAGGTTTGTGTGGGTGTTTTCACAGTGTATCCTGAAGACATCGTTACGGGGTTACGGTTGTAATGATTCGGCAGAAATGGTGATTGCAACGCGTATTTACATATAACCTAACAACACAATAAAAACATGCTGACACGCACACTAACGACACTAAATAGTTCAAATTTATTTATACGCACGCATGTCGCATTTTTCTTAGCGTGAAAATGAATTTTAAAGTAGCTGGGATCATAATTATTTAAAATTTTTACGTACACTTGGGAACATAGCTTACGAAGGTTATATTTGAGAGTTCAAAACAAATCTGACTGTAGGAATAATTACGGCGAATATAATAATTTATAATACAAATGTACTGTATACAAAGTAATACAGTAATGATTGTAATGACAGTAAGTAATGATTTGTAAAACAAAGTTTCATTCGCTCTGAAACTACTGGTCGGGACAGATTGATAGTAAGCCAATGTCCTATTTAGATACTTCGGAAGACCAAATTGTCCATGTTGTAAGTTCAATTAAATCAGATCAGATTGTGAGGCACTATCTGCTAATGCTGTTGATTATAGGTATAATATGTTCATGTATCAGTAATAACTCGGATGTAAATTACGGATAAGAAGTAAAAAACTATACTTAATGAATCAAACTATATTTAGTAATCAGCACTATACTAAATTAAGAGTTATAATAATAAGTCGTTCGGAAAAAGCATTTTTTTTTATAACTCTTACTGATCAAAGATTTTGTGAGATTCTTTTATTGACTACAGGCCTAGACAATTTTAAAACATTTGTGTCGACATTTCGACAAATGTGGATTGTCATAATCAGGACTTGTTTATGTGAAATATGTAAATAGTTTATATATAACTATATATATATATATATATATATATATATATATATATATACTTATACTGTTAATGATTTCGAGGTTCGGTCATTAATTATGAAAACTCAGTTTTGCGACGTTTCGAGATTTATTCTTCTCATAATCATGCCTACAACATTAAAATATAGTCTTACTACAATACTACAATATTTTAATGTTGTAGGCATGATTATGAGAAGAATAAATCTCGAAACGTCGCAAAACTGAGTTTTCATAATTAATGACCGAACCTCGAAATCATTAACAGTATAATAACACGGTCGATAATTAACATTCCTATATACTTATATACACACACACTTATATATTGAAATGGACGTTCTATTTGCATATGGAATGTAGCAGATAATAAAGTATATAGTAGTATATGACAGGATATACTAAAGGCGCTATATGAATAAATAGAGATTGCAGGTTGATAAGGATTTGAACATTGTAAATTAATTAATAAGGAGCATTGTTAAGAATGTTAGTTTTAAGAATTTTTAGACTTGTAAAAGAACTTTAAGTGCAGTGAGATGGTGCGTAAGGATAGTGTGCAAGGGTATGTAATTATTTGACAGGACATTCATAAAAACGCATTAAAATAAATTATTTTCGAGATATGAGAAATTATAAGATGGGACTTATATCAGAACGATCGTAATAAAAAGACTAACATGATGACAGTAGTTATTTTAAGAATAAGTAACTGAATGTATAGGTTTTTTAAGTAAAAAGGTTTTATGGCCCATAAAATCGGTCGTAAAATATTTGCACAGGAAAGTTATTATCTGTTAGAAAATCATAAGTAGGGTTACCGAAGAACCAATCAAATTACGAGAAATTCAGTTGATGAAAATGACAGTATACCCTCATTATCAAGATGCGTGGCACATTCAGGATCTTGTGTCGATCTAACTATTTGTTCCCTTCATTTGGCTGGAGCTAGATCAATTTTGGGAGCAGTTAATTTTATTAGAACAATTTTTAATATACGCTCGACAGGAATATATATGGATCGTTTACCTTTATTTGTGTGAGCAGTCTTAATTACTGCTTTTTTATTATTACTTTCATTACCAGTTTTAGCTGGTGCAATTACAATATCGAAATACATGGTATGGTGGTGTATTACTGATCGAAATTTAAATACTTCTTTTTTTGATCCTTCAGGTGGGGGAGATCCGATTTTATACCAGCACTTATTTTGATTTTTTGGTCACCCTGAAGTATATATTTTAATTTTACCTGGATTTGGGTTAATTTCTCGATTTGGGTAATTTCTCAAGGGAGAGGAAAAATTGAATCGTTCGGGTCACTAGGAATAATTTATGCTATGATATCAATTGGTATTTTAGGATTTGTTGTATGAGCGCATCACATATTTACAGTTGGAATAGATGTTGATACACGGGCTTATTTTACTTCTGCCACAATAATTATTGCTGTTCCTACTGGAATCAAAGTCTTTAGTTGATTAGCAACTTTAAGAGGAACAAAAATTAAGATTTCTCCTTCAATTTTATGAGCAGTAGGGTTTGTTTTTTTCTTTACTATTGATGGTTTAACCGGCGTGATTTTAGCTAACTCGTCAATTGATATTGTGTTGCATGACACATATTATGTTGTAGCTCATTTTCATTATGTATTATCTATAGATGCAGTGTTTGCAATTTTAGGAAGATTTATTCATTGATATCCTTTATTTACTGGGCTGTCTTTAAATTCTAATTGGCTAAGGATTCATTTTTTAATTATGTTTATTGGGGTAAATTTAACTCAACATTTTTTAGGATTAAGAGGCATACCTCGTCATTATTCAGATTATCCAGATGCATTTATATCATGGAATATTTTATCTTCTATTGGAAGAAGAATTTCATTTATTGGAATTTTATTTTTATTATTTGAGAAAGATTTATTTCACATCGATTGATTTTATATTCAACTAATATAAATTCTTCTATTGAATGACTACAAAAATTCCCCCCATCTGAACACTCATATAGTGAAATTCCATTATTAGTTCAATTCTAATATGGCAGATGAAGTGCAATGAATTTAAGATTCATATATAAAATAATTTTTTTGTTAGAAATTTCTAATTGGTCTTACATTAATATACAAGATGCTATATCACCATTAATAGAACAATTAATATTTTTTCATGATCATACATTAATTATTTTAATTATTATTACTTCAATTGTTGCTTATATAATAACAACTCTTATATTTAATAATATTGTGAATCGACTTCTGTTAGAAGGACAATTATTAATTGAAGTTTTTTGAACACTTTAACTTTAATTTAAGTCTTCCAGCTTTAACTTTAATTTTTATTGCATTTCCATCCTTGTGATTATTATACTTAATGGATGAGATTAATAAGCCTTTAATAACTCTAAAAATTATTGGCCATCAAGTACTGATCATATGAGTATTCGGATTTTTTGAATATTGAGTTTGATTCATATATGAAACCCTATAATGAAATGTCAATTAGAGAGTTTCGTTTACTAGAAGTAGACAATCGAACGATTTTACCTTTTAATACTCAAATTCTATTATTAATTTCATCTTTTGATGTTATTCATTCATGAGCTATACCATCCATGAGAATTAAAGTAGATGCTGTACCTGGCCGATTAAATCAAGTAAGAATATTTATTAATCGACCTGGTGTATCATTTGGCCAATGTTCTGAAATTTGTGGAGCAAACCATAGATTTATGCCCATTGTTATTGAAAGAGTTAATTCCAAGTATTTCATTAATTGGTTAATAAATTATTCATTAAGTGGCTGAAAGTAAGTAATGGTCTCTTAAACCAATTTATAGTAATTAACGACTACTTTTAATGATGAGAAGTTAGTTTATTACAAAACATTAATCTGTCAGATTTAAGAAACTAGGAATGGTATTTTTCTATTCCACAAATATCACCAATAAACTGGTGCTTTCTGTTTTTCTTTTTTTTGTTAATTGTTATTTTAATTATAACTTTTATTTATTTTCTTTTATAGAAATTCCAAAAACTAACTTAACTAATAATTCTAATGACTTATATAATTGATTATGATAACACATTTATTTTCAACTTTTGACCCATCAACAGGCTATTTTCATTAAATTGATTAAGTTCATTAACTTTACTATTATTTATTCCGTTAGGGTTTTGGTTTATTCCCAATCGTTATGTAATTTTTTTCAATAAAATTTTAAATATAATAAGTTTTGAACTAAATTTATTAATAAGTTCAAGATCTCTTGGTAGATCACTATTATTTTGTTCTTTATTTATTTTTATTTTGCTTAATAATTTTCTTGGATTGTTCCCGTATATTTTCACTAGATCAAGACATTTAGTGTTTTCTTTAAGTCTAGCCCTTCGTCTGTGATTAACTTTTATTTTATTTGGATTTTTAAATAATACAAATCACATGTTTTGTCATCTTGTTCCTATAGGAACGCCAACAATTTTAATACCTTTCATAGTATGTATTGAAACTATTAGAAATTTAATTCGACCGGGATCATTGGCTGTTCGACTAATGGCAAACATGATTGCTGGTCATTTGTTAATAACATTATTAGGGAATAGATCAATTAATTCAGGAGTATACATGAATTTAATTATTTTAGTTAAAATTATACTAATAATATTTGAATCAGCAGTTTGTATAATTCAATCTTACGTTTTCACAGTCTTAAGAACTTTATATTATAGAGAGGTATCTTAATGAATAATCATCCATATCATTTAGTTGACTATAGACCGTGACCTTTAACAGGTTCAATTGGAGCTTTGACTTTTGTTTCTTGCATAGTAATAATATTCCATGTACAAAATTATATTTTACTATTTTATGGATTTTTAATCTTGCTTTTAACTATAATTCAATGATGGCGAGATATCTCTCGCGAAGGGACATTTATAGGACTTCACACAATAATTGTGGTGAAAGGTTTAAAAATAGGAATAATCTTATTTATTGTATCAGAGAGTTTCTTTTTTATTTCTTTTTTTTGAGGAATTTTTCATAGAAGATTAAGACCTGTTATAGAAATCGGAATAATTTGACCTCCCGTTGGAATTAAACCCTTTAATCCAATACAAATTCCTTTATTAAATACCATAATTTTATTATGTTCTGGAGTAACAATCACATGAGCACATCATTCTATAATGGAAAGTAAACATAATGAATGTATTTATGGTATTATATTAACCTTAATGTTAGGGGTATATTTCACTATTCTTCAAGTTTATGAATATTTTGAATCACCATTTTATATTTCAGATTCAGTGTATGGATGAACATTTTTCGTATCAACAGGATTTCATGGAATCCATGTTATTATTGGAAGAACATTTATTATAATTTGTTTATTACGACAATTAAAATTTCATTTTTCTAGAGTTCACCATTTTTGTTTTGAAGCAGCTGCTTGATATTGACATTTTGTTGGTATTGTTTGATTATTTTTATATGTATCAATTTATTGGTGAGGTAGATAAATATTCTATTAGTATATAAGTATATTTAACTTCCATTTAAAAGGATGAATTTTTAAATAGAATAATTTTTAATATTATAATTTATTGTATTATTTTATTATTAATTTTTGTTATTTTAATAACTTTTTTATATCTTGTTTCAACCAAATCAATTATTGATCGTGAAAAATCATCCCCATTTGAGTGTGGATTTGATCCTTTTGAGTCATCTCGAATTCCTTTTTCAAGACATTTTTTTAAAATTGCAGTTATTTTTCTCATTTTTGATGTTGAATTAGTAATTATTATACCTATTATTATTGTGATAACAACAATTAATATAATTGAGATTTATTTAGTGATATTATTATTTTTAATATTTTTAATATTAGGGCTGTATCATGAATGAAAAAATAATATATTGGAGTGAGTTTAATGGGGATGTATTTAATTATAATTACTGAATTTATAATGTGCAATTAATTATACTAGCAATAATTTAATTGATTATGTAATTACTAATTTATAGAATGTGATCATGTAATTACTCAATTAGGCTACTCATACCAAACTGATTGAACCTACGTGATACGTTAGTTATTTGATGTTAGCATAATTACTGCACTGAGACTCTAATTATTGTATAAATTAATAAAATCTACTATAAATCATTCAAGTGACCTTACTTTCTTGTTCTGAGGTAACTTTGACAATAATGAACGCATATATTCTGAGTAAAATAAACACTTATTAATTAACATCATTTAAGTAAAGAGACTTCAATATATACATATGGATGATTCCCTGTAAATACATTCATAAAAAGAACACATGTATATATATCAAATTACAATGCGAATCCAATACGTTGTTTGCTGGAAAACATACACATACATATATAACACAATCAACATATAAAAACATAAATAGTCAAACTATAAATCTTATACTAATGCGTTCATTTCTTGCCTCAGATGAATAGCGTTATTTATATTTATCATATTTAATTTAAATACTCAAGGGTGTTTTCTTGAAAAGAGACAGGACAGTAGAGTTCTTATGATAAGAATAACATAAAGATTACTTGTAAAGTGATTTATCCGATATTTCCATCGGCGTAACTCCTTCCCGCTGGTGGTCCATATGTACGAAGTTGCGTAGCCGTGATGTCACTAACACTCAACACACGCGGATCAGATTCACTCGCGCTGTGTGTATTTTCTGTTGATGTCGACCGTTACTGTCAGAGTCTATGAAATCATGTGTTGTGTGAGTAAGTTCATCGTTAACTATGGTGTATATATCTGACTGTCTATTATTGAACTTCTTGTGTACATTAATGTATAGTGTCTTTGATAACGTGGTGTATTTGTCCCAATTGGTATTGTATCGCTTCGCACTGTACAACGCTACGGTTTCGTTGTCCGGTATAGCATTAACAATAGTTCTGCGAGTCTGTTATTGATGAAACTGCGACTGGTTAGTTTAGTTCTGAATAAGCGGTAACTGAGTAAGATAAAGTACTTGAGAGTTATTAATCACTGGCGTATATTGCATGATTTAGTCACTGTAGATACACTATTACCGGATAACTCGCCAATATCGAAATGTTTAAGTCAACTGATTAAAATACCGCGTAGCAGAGTTTCAAAGTCCAACTGCTGTACGTATGTTAACCGAACTGTATTAAGACTTAGAAATTTTAAGATTTAAGTTCCGTGAAGACTGTTCAAAGTATATGATTGAAAAATTTATGAAAGACTGTCCAAAGTCTATGATTGAAAAATATATGAAGACTGTCCTCCCGCGTGCTCTGTAAACAGTTTTTATTAAGCATCGCTTACCACAATGCAATCTCCTGGAAAACACGCCTCTGGTCAAACATGATAGGACAGGAGAACTTCTACCCTTATGCAAGACTATCGTTCTCCACTTCTCATTCGTCGTTCCCGTTGCTATGATGAAGACGGTCCTCTCCACCTGTGCTCTGGGTAGATGCTGGGTTGTGATTGGGTATCTTGTCTCCCCACAAGTTCGCGTCGAAGGCCTCCGTACCCTTTTCCTGGAACAAGAGCAATTCCTCGGCTGTCGATCAAGTCTTTGTCTAAGTGTACTCCGGAACCCTGCTGCTGTTCTCACGCGAACAATGTGTCGTATTTCGTTATTGTCCGACTATCCATGACCCTTTTCCGTTAGCTATCCGGACGCAGCGTGTCGTCGTTTCCAAGACGGCACTCCTTCTCCCTGTCGTAAATATCAGTTGTCACCAGTAAGACGTTCCCCCGCTGTGCACAAGTTCGATTCCATTCTTTAGATATCGTTGTCAGTTCTCATACAGGGTAAATACCATTGTGCAACTACACCCTTTTCTTACTGCTGGCACACTTCAAATTAACCTTGCAGTGTGTGCTCGTTACAATTTCTCCGTAAAGTGCTACTGACGTAGTTTCCTTTTTGTTCTGGTTGTTGTGGGCTGTAAATCTCGGTTGAGTCGAGTCCGTCACAGGCCAACCTTATTTCCCATTGTAAAGTTATGTGAAGCGTATTCGTATTGTCCCTAGCAAACGTTCAGTTGACACTTCGTTAAATTGTTTCCTTATTTATTGCTCCTGGCTCGTGTTGGGGTGTCTTGGCAGCTTGTAACGTATTTTTGATCCTAATTTTAAAATTTTTAATTCTTGGTCGTTACAAATTGGAATCAATAGGTGTTGATATCGACCATTCTTAAGAGCAATGATGTATTAATTAATACATTTAGTTTCGACCTAAATAAAAAATGTTTATTCCTTTGCTTATTAATTGAAGCCAAAAATGAGGCACTTTATTGTTAATAAAGATATTGAATATAATAGTTCCAATTAAAATGAAATAGGACTAAAAGCAGCTGCTTTTACTTATAAATATAGGACTTTATTTATAAAGTTTATAAAACATTTCATTTTCATTGAAAAGAGAGACAGAGTCTTATAAATATTTAAAAAATTGTTTATTACCTATTTAAATATAATATAATTAAAATTCAAGCAATAAATGTTATCATCTGAATTTTGAAATTATTGTTTCTCATACTAATATTAAATATTATAATTAATTTTATTAATTCAATCATGCCCTGGGGGCCAATTTTTTCCCCCACCCTAGATCAATTGATTTTTGAAATATAAATGAATTTTTTAAAACAAAAATTGAGTGTGAAAGGTTGATATTTGCTTTAAAAATCATATAGAACTTAAAAACTCTCTTGTAAACTTCTTCATCGTGAATGAAAATATAGATATCTCATACCCAATTAATAATCCTAAAAAAGACAAAATCACTGCAATTATCCTTCCTTCAATGGGAAGAATGATTCTTGCGGGGTTATTAAATATAATTCATCTAAATATGGACCCTGACAAAATTGAATAAATAGATAGAATCATAATATTCTTTTTAATATATTATTAAATGATTCATTCTGTGAGCTGAAATTATAATAACTAAAATTTATATTTATTGAAAAATATGTTAATCGAGCAGATGTTAATCCAATTCCTATATATTTTAATAATAAAATTAATGAATTAAGATTTCTGGAACATATTATTTCTATAATTAAATCTTTTGAATAAAAGCCTCTCATAAAGGGTATCGCACATAATGACAAATTAGCAATATTTATAAATGTTCTAGTTATCGGCATATTATAACTTATACAACCTATTATACGAATATCCTGGTTATTATTTAATCTATGAATTAATACTCCAGCACACACAAAAAGTGATGCCTTGAATAAAGTATGAATAATAAGATGAAAAAATGATAATATTGGATAGCCAAATATTAAAATTGATATTGTCTCAAAGTTGATAATGCAATAATTTTCCTTAAGTCAAATTCAAAATTTGCGGCCAGCCCTGATATAATTATTGTTAATACTGATAATATTAAAAATATTTGAATTAAATTAAATGATATAACTAATTTTCTAAACAGAATAATTAAATATACGCCTGCAGTGACTAATGTTGATGAGTGAACAAGAGCCGATACTGGAGTTGGAGCAGCCATAGCTGCTGGAAGCCATGAAGAAAATGGGATTTGTGCTCTTTTTGTAAATCCTGCAATAATAATTAATGTAATTATTGGACTTATTGTTATTTTATTAATAAAAGATATAACATTTCAAGACCCAAAATTTATTATTCATGCAATTAATAGCAGAATTATTACAACTCCAATTCGATTCATCAGTGCTGTCAATATTCCAGCATTTCTAGAATTTAAATTTTGATAATAAATAACTAAGCAATATGAGACTAGCCCCAGTCCATCTCATCCAATAATACTTACTATATTAGGTCTAATAATTAATAATATTATTGATATTACAAATATTATAATAATGTAAATAAATTATTATTTCGGGTCGTAAAATATTTGCACAGGAAAGTTATTATCTGTTAGAAAATCATAAGTAGGGTTACCGAAGAACCAATCAGATTACGAGAAATTCAGTTGATGAAAATGACTTTGAACGGACAGAAGAGTCTCTCTTCGGAATCGTTAACGAGTGAACGCTGTACTGGTCCATACGTTTGGTCTGCCATATGCGGCGAACGCAAGATAAACATTCCTGTTGAATTTCTGCGAGAAGTATTATAATTGTGCTATTCTGCGAAAGTCCAAGATGTTTGACTGGGGTATATAAACACTTCAAGCTGACGAGAAGGGTGTAAGCACAACACACCAGACGCAGTAACAATATCGGTTCACGGTGAAAGTGTATGTAATCGTGTCCGTGAGCAACATCTACACGTCCTAAAGCGACTCTGAAGCCGGACAGAGTAAATCAACCCACGTACCTATCTAGATAAGATAAACCTGTCGTCTGAAGAATCTGCAGTCGACATTAAATGAAAGTTAACTTATTTGTTTATGTAAAATTGTAAAAAATTTATTTAAGTTTTTTGAATCAATTAAAATTAAAAAATTAAATCAATTACTAAACAAAATTAAGTGTTTTAAGTCAATTATAAAAATGACTCTATTACATTTTAATAGACTCTATTTTTAGTGACTCTATTAGTAACAAAGTCCACTTTATAATTTAATTACGGCAAAAAAGAACTCTTTAAATATTAATTTATTTCATTGTAGAGAAAGTAAATTTTAGGTTGTGTTATGAAGATCAAGAAAGATAGATTAATTATTTTTTTATAAACTGTATTAAAGCACAGTAGAGTGTCAGATAATAATAGCATCATTATTCTATTTGACACCTGTACATCGCAATGTATATAAATGAATGTGAATATTATAATTATAGGTTTACATCTTATTAATATAAGAATACAAATATATCGTTAATGCGATCGTACTGATCGTTGTGTTAATTACTGGAGACAGATTAAGTAATACCAGATGAAATCGCTGTTTAAAACTTTAATAACAATTAAAATAAATACAGTTTACTATAAACTGTCGTATACAACAAGTCTTCAAGTGTACGTCTGTCCAACACGTAGGCCTACTAACGTAACAAACAATCAATGTCACCTAATTAACAGTGGCGCACTACACAGTGCAAGTCACACAGTAAACCAATGTGCTATTTAGATACTTCAGGAGACTAAATTGTGCCTGTTAAATGAGATCAGATCAGATTGTGAAGCACTGTCTGCTAATGTTGCTTATTAGGGGGATAATACGTTCATATATTATCAGTATACCAGTTGCAGATGTCCACACACAGTCAGTTTACACTAAACGCAGACTGTTTCGCCGTATCAAACACTAAGTCGTTCCTTTGAAAACGTGCTTTTATACTTAGCTTGTTATGAGTAGTAGGCTATGTGAAAAAAAGACCTGGATGCCGGTAGAGTGATCCGGCACAGACTGGAAAGTGCGTCGGAAAAGATGGAGAAGGAGCGCGAACACTTAATGTAATCCTACCGCTCACACAGCGCGTGCAAAGCATCACGTAGCACGTGATAGATTTTATTTACTACCTCATCGTAGCAATATGTGCATTAGTTATTATTATACACTATGTAGTGCGTGGGCTACGTACGAAACACTTATTTTATGCGTAGGCCTATTAATTATTTCTGTATTGCATATAAGGGAGACTGGGGAAATGGCGAACACTTAAGGTTTCAACACTGCTAATCAAATAGCCTTTTGAGATAAAATGTTTTTCAAAAAGTTATTTTACACTTAATACTCTTTAATTTGTCCCCCAAAGCAGCATTTTAAATAAGTTTTGTGATAGAAAATTAAAATTTTGTGTGTATGCTACACTGTTCGCCATTACCCCACAGTAACTTAAGAATTTTGATAACTGATTATTTCCTCATTTCAATTGTTTATTACGTATTTTCATTGCGACACATTTTACAAAGTATTTTGAAAAAACAGAAAAGGTCATACAAGCTTAAGTGAAGTTTTAAATATTTTATGAAAAGACATGTTAACAAAATTCTTTTTCTCATACAAAATTCCTAACTAAACATTGATCTGAATAGACCTAATTTAAATGTTCAGTTCAGAATATTAGATAAAAAATAATACAATTTGTTAGTTCTTCCTTGAATAAAATATCAAAAACAATAAGCAGTAGAGATAAATGAAACCATACACAGATTCTACACACTAACAATTACAGTTACCTACTGTCTTATACGAAATTTTAACCAAGAATTACAAGATACGCTAACACTAAATCTGAAGAAGCTTAAGTTGGCGAACATTTATGCCATTGACATTGGCCATTATGACAACTTCGCCAAGTTGTCACAAGTATTTTAAAACCATGTCTAGTTAATTTCCGAATCTTGCAAAACTTTCTGTTTTAGTGGATGGTTAGTGAGGATCGGTCAATAATACAACTTTTAGTTATTTTGCGTCGACGTTTCGACAATATTTATTGTCATCTTCAGGACCTGTGTATGAAATACAATAGAAATATCAAACATAACGAAACAATTAAATATTTCGGTGAACGTGTTGGTGATGTGAGTGTGTGCGTGCGTATGTATGTATCATTTTTTATGTGAAGACTTATGATAGTTTGTTTACATCTTCAAATTATCTTTAAGAAAGCGAGCAAATTATAGTATGAGAGAAAAATTTGAAGATGTAAACAAACGATCATAAGTCTTCACATAAAAAATGATACATACATACGCACGCACACACTCACATCACCAACACGTTCACCCAAATATTTAATTGGTTCGTTATGTTTGATATTTCTATTGTATTTCATACACAGGTCCTGAAGATGACAATAAATATTGTCGAAACGTCGACGCAAAATAACTAAAAGTTGTATTATTGACCGATCCTCACTAACCATCCACTAAAACATTCACTGATTGACGGTCACTAAAAATTTAAGGATTTCTGTTTTAGGATAACTTTTACTGTCAAGCGACTTGTGGCCTATTCTGTATTTAGAAAAAATTGTCTTTAAGGCGAACAACGTGCAAGAAAAAAAAAAAAAAGTTGTTACTTGGTATTATTGTTTAAATAGGCGTTCGTCGACCTTTGATCGGCGAACAATCTGGTGCTCCGCCAAAGATTTCCAAGTGCTCCGGTAAGTTGTTGACTGAAAATAAAAATAAAAACCCAGCAATTCTCAAAATCTGCTGGATTTTGTCCATGCTCCTTCACGAAATTGTCTTCTGAAAAGTGTTTGGCGACTCAGAACGTTTGGTAATTGGACGGGAACACGTGTAGGAAGGGGCGTGGGAATGGCGGGGGCTAAGGGAGCACTGGCCCGGGCGCTATTAATTGAGGAAGAAGCGCTGAAATCATTTACCAGATACACGAATTTAATGGAAAATGTTGCATGATGACGCTACATATAGAATATTTCATACTAGAACCACGTAAATTATGATAAATAATGTATCCTAACGTAGACACACTGAACGGCAGATTAAACAGTATAGTCTAGTATTGTTTTGGTATAGGCTACCTGCTATATATATACATGTCATGTGACACATGATAGTCTCTACCGATATTATCGTTCATCAAAACACATTTTAAGTTATCGTAAAAGCGCCAAATTCAGGCCGATGTGTTAAATATTCTTCGCACGGCCGCTTTATATAATGATTTTAGTTCAATTAAAATATCCCAAAGTGTTATCTCTCCTTTTCTGATTCCCTGGTCCCCATACTATTATATTTATAAAATGTGGTAAGGTCCTGTACACAAAATCGCCAATTAATTATTTCGATTATACTGTATTATCTTAGTAAAGATAAAACATGCAGGCTACGACCATTTGCGTGCGTGTGTATTTAATCGAACACTAGAATGGTTCTGTGAGCAGAGCAGTTCGCGTGACGGGTTCACTATGAAATCGTCTACAAAAAATAGTCCTGTACACGTCAAAAGTGTTAATGGGTGACAACGCAAGAAAACTAGGCAATATAATTTTCTGAAATAACCTTCAGAAGCTTTAGAGCCCGGCACAACTGGTCGGAACGAACAATACACTTTTCTGTAACGTCTATGTTTTTTCTTCCATTTGTAATTTAGACAGGTAAGAATCACGGGGTAATCAGGTACGCCGAGGTAATACGCTCACTTCCAAAGGGAAACTTATAACCTTGACATTCAACTTGTTTATTGAGACTAAATTAACCACAAATAATTGTGAGCGTATTTCTCTTTGGTTTGACCTTGAAGCAAATGTCATTGGTTCAGAAACGCATCTCAAGTGAGTTGAATTCAGTTTGTTCAACTCTATCTAGGCTATGACGCAACCGTGGTCACGATCGTGGCAACACTAAATTACCTACAACGTTCAGGTAGTAGCCGGCGAATGCATGATTAATTATCATTTGAAAACGTAGCAGTTGGCAGACCTATTGTACTGTACCCCGAATATTTACCAGTCCCGAAAAAGGAGATTAATTTTATTTTAATTAATCTCTGTGTACATAAACCATTAGGCGAAAAAATAATATTTTATTTGTTCGCGTGTGATGTGTAGAGTTTATACAGTAGACAGTGTAGTAGACGTGGTCGATCACCAGACAACGTTCATACAGTAGATTTGTTATGGTCGTTACCTGAAATTGTTTCTTCATTTTCAATTTAAATAAATCAAGAATTAAACTGATCACAGCAGTTGCGCAACTACAATTTTATTTTGGGGACGTGCTATCTACCCGACCCGTTACACATCAAATAAACCATCACATGGCGCAGGAAATATTACATTGAACGTGAAAAGGCAGGCTTATAAAAATAAAATTACTATCGTATATTAAGAATTTTTACGTAAACAAACAAAAAATAATTAGAATATGTTCCTATTTAATCGTTTCTGTAATATCTGAAGGAATCTTTAAAAACTATGCGTTTCGGGCTTCACAGCCCCTGTTTGTTATCCGATATAGTAAATACCTATTATGAAAAATAGGTATAAAAAATCACTGTATCGGTGTCAGAACTAATAATGACATAAAAAGGCAGACAACATGAATATGCTTCGGCGACTATCAAATCGCGTGTTGCGAATATAATAGAACAAACGCTTTGAAAACAGGTTCTGTAAAAAACTGAGCAAAACAGAATTTAATTTGTAACAAATGTCCTTACACACAGTATTTACTCGATTATAATAATAATTAAACTAGCTTTTCGAATAATTTAAACTTGCACATTATTACAATAATGACAGATATATGGATCAAATACAGAAAGCGGTGCTTTTTTTTTACAAGGATCGTCTCTTGAAGGTGTGATATCGTTCAAATATAACATAATACGCGACTTAAGACAATCATGATGACAGCTACCGCCACAAGCGTATAAAACAAACAATGACTCCAGATAATCGACTATTAACTCGACATTGACGTCCACGGTAGGTATTGGGTTTTTGAGCGATATTTACATTTTGTGCAGTAAGTTCAGCGTTTTAATGGTTTCAATTTATAATGGATTGCAGATTGTGAGATTTTAACTTGAAAATGCGCTGAAGACCGAAAAGCGTAGTTTTTCAAATATTCAGGGACATCTTAACAGATATGTTTTTGTTTCATGCAGGTTATATGAAAATTCGAGTCCATACATAATGAGTACGGTATAAATCTGTTCTTCAGGCACGACTTAATTTGTACTTACTATTTTAAATTAATGCGGTACGGTCATCACTTAATTAATTTCCATCATCAATGCGCAATGTCTGTTCCACCTCGTGTCACCTCAATTGTGGAATACCGTCTCGATCTGAGCTTAATTAAAGACAGTTTTCTCAATTCTTAATGTAACATACTATGTAAATGTTTTAATTAGTTGTAGCCTATATTTAAGAATCGTATAAGCCAACTAGCCTATGTGTAGTGTCGTGCCCTACACTGGTAAGACACAGTAGAGATACTGTGACATGGATTTTACAGAAATTAGTGTAGAATTATTGGTGTACTAAACGATTATTAATTCACAACTAACAGAGTAGTTTATATATGTGCCGTTTTATAGTGGGTACAGAACCTGACTAAAGAGATCTTAAAATATCTCGCAGCGGTAGATGGAGTTTGTATCACTGTATTAGTTGACTACTACGGGTAGGGTCAAATGAGTTATAGTCTTGAGCGAATTAAAAACGGCCTATTCATTGAGTGATACAGTGTGTGTGTATGTGGCGGGGGGAGGGTGTTTGGGCTATGAATTGGCTTCACAGTAATCTAGACTCAGAGGCCATACGGCTTCCCGGCCATAAGTCTTTTCAAAATTTCAAAAGGCGCTATGAAAGTCGCATCAGAGCAAGACTAGGGAGCCACGGAGAAAAGCGTGAGTAGCTGACACTAATGTTTCTTCGCTAGAAACTCTCATAAAATTGTGGCCGACATAGGAGCCAGAGTAAGTTTCGATAAAGAAAAGTTTTGTATAAACAGAAATATTCTAAAAAGGTTCCACAACCTTGAGATAGAGCAAAATTATTTTTAATGGCTTTTCTTACATCTTATTAAGCAGAATCAGATTAGAGTCGGGTGAGCTATTTACTCAGTCAGACATGAAATCGCTTAGAAATAATAGGCAAAGGTGATCGGTTAGCCCTCACAGGAAAAATACCGGATATAGAAATTTCTTGTTCTTCTGGTCATCAAGCAGAAAGGTCACGTTAATTGAAAAATACTTGAATGATAAATTTATATGTAATTACATTTTGTATAAATTATAAAAATTATAAATAAGACATGACCAATTTAAAAACACAATGTTTAAATAGAATCTTTATCCCGCAAGATGTGTCCTCTGGGAAGAACAAGGAGTCACTGGAGAAAACAAGGTTGGAAGGTGACCACAGTCAGTTAAAGGTTGAGAAACCTGCAACATCCCCTCGGTGGGGATGGCAATCAGAGACACGCGTGTAGTGTTTTGCTGCTACATAGTTTCAAGTGAATCGGAATTACAAATGTACCCGATATAACATAGGGTAGCAATAAAGACGTAAAAAACAAACTCGATACATATCAATTTACACATTATGTGGAACAATAACAGTAGGTTAAACTACAAAGTTATGGAGAAAACAAAATTAAAATTCTACAGTACAATGGCTATACCCAGTTTATATAAATGAAACCTGATCTAGCAGAGGAAAATACAAGAAGAAATTCAGGCCTGAAACTTTAAAGAAGGGTTCAGATAATCTATATCGTTGATTTAAGCCAAGAAAGTGACGAACTAAACATATGTTACACAAATAAAAGAATTCAAAAATTGTATAAAAAATTGTAAGAAAGTGGTAAACTTACAGAGTAAGAACGCCAAGAAATATAATACAAAACCATTTCTACAACATTAACCACTGGGAAGAAGTTGTATGGAGAGACTGACGTTTCAAACCTCTGAAGATGAACAGGCAATTTACGCGTGTTACCTTATATCCTATACGTACCCTTATTATAAAATACACAAACGTAAACACATGTATGTAACGCACAAATGTAAACACATATATAATGATAGATAACTTATCTAAACGCAAATTTTGTTTGCTGCGAACTTCACGAGACCGACAACTAATTGTCTGAATCGAGAGGTTTTCGACTTCGTAAGCATTTATTATGTCTGCCAGTCGAGTGCTGATGGCAAATCATCCCGTTGACCTTTATGCTTAATTAGTAATTTAAAATTGCCCTCTTTATTGTGATTGCCCTTTGCAGGGTCTAAAGTCGATGTAGATCTCACTATAGCATACAGACAGCTAAGCAGAATTTGCACGAACGTGTCTTAGACACGCACGTGCGGTGGGCAATACGTGACCACGTGTACACTATGCAAGCAAAACTTTTTATCATTTTTACGTAAAGTACGGATGGCACCAGATTCACCGCCAGTCACCGCCAGTTAAACAACATTCATCACAGGCTAGGTCCAGGTTCACGTAGGCTGAACAGCCTATAGATATTAAATAGCATGAAAACAATAAAAAGTTGTACAGAGTGGCCTGACATTGGAAGTAGAGTCAGACAAGTATTTAATATGTACAAACAAAGATAGAGGTGAGGCCGGTGGAAGAGGTGAGATTGGAGGAAAGAAAGTAAATGGTTTAAAATCTGCTTATGGCAACCCACAAGGAATGTTAAAAAAATAGAATAGGTAATAGAAGGGCATAGAGTGAAAATAAACATAGAAATAATGAAATACGACTGAGGTATTCATAGACAGAAAGAAATGCTTAGTGGGCATGTTGGTTAGCAGTGGATCAGCAAGAAACAGATTAAAAATAGAAAAATATAGTTGTGAATGAACAACCGACCTGTGGAATAGACTGATGAATTGTTTTATGTAAATATGTTTTACTTTATGGGCCAAAGACATGGAGAATGAGAAACTTGGATAAACATAAGTCTGAGGCTCTAGAATTGCGGATTTGGGGGCGGTCGGAAGAAATTAAATGGGTGCTAATAAGGAATGAAGGTGCTCTAGTTAACTGAAGAGAATAATACACATCTATGCTTTATAAAGAAGACAGAAGGAAAGTTGGATTGGAATTATCCTGAGGTCAAATGAAACTACTAACAGCGGTTTTTAAGGAACAGTAAAAGGAGATACAGGAGAAGATTTAAGTTCTTAGACGAATTAAACCACGGGGTGTTGCCCGAAGACATGAAGGTGTCGACCTTGCTACATGGCAGAAAGATAATGATTGAAGAGTTGTTACTACTGCCTCGGGTAAAAGGATAACAGTAGCAAGCCTTTGATGAAATAATTTGTTTTTTAATTGCGTGGCACTTCTCCACACTATTTCTGTGGACCAATCAGATTGCACCGTTAGTAAGATGGAATTACAATTTTGAGTTCACGTTTGCGCGAGGTTGCCATAATTAGTGTTCATTAACCGCCACCTTCAATGGAGCCAACCCGTTGTGCCATCATCATTTTGCTGTCGATGCAGTCGTTGTTTCATGATGTTCAGAATCATGTCTCAGCGACGAAACTACACTGATGGGAGATAAGAAATGAATTACGACAGATGACAGTTGGTTTGATTTCGACGGGTAACGGTGTAAAAGAGAGTATTACCGTAGGTGCATCATTCCAGTTGTAAATACGCATAAAGCCCCCCTTCCGAAGGTGAGGTAAGTCTGAATCACCGATATTTCTCAGAAGCTCGTTAAAAAATTTGGTATTTCACCGAATACGACTGGTTAAAAAATGCCTGTGGAAAATGCCCCCTCTATGTTATCCATTTTATTCTTATTATTTTTTGCACGTGTGGATGATCGCTCATACAGTGAACTCCGCCAGCAATCCAGATGATGCTCCAAACACCATACCTGTATTTTTTTTAATTTATTATTAAAGAAGAATTTTTTTTAATTTATACACAGACTTTAATAACTTATAATCACATTTTGTAAACAAATTTGTATATTGATTGTTAAAATTTCTTTCACTGTAAAAATAAATATCACCCAACATCATTATTGTTTAATTAAGATTTGAGACTGTTACATGTAATACGTACTCATGTGTGTGTGTGTGTGTGTGTGTGTGTGTGTGTGTGTGTGTGTGTGTGAGAGAGAGAGAGAGAGAGAGAGGGGGGGAGCACGTGCGTGGTTGGTCGGTTGGTTGTCTGCCTGTAAATAGAACATAATTAAACAATGGATTAAGGCCGTGAAAAGCGATAACCGGATTTGGAATGATTATGATGTACTCAAACATGAGGGCCACACACGTTCAAATAAATATTTCATGCTTTCCTGCACTCGAAAGGGTCCGTTCTCCATCTTTCCCTCTTGTTGAGCTCGGTTTAGTTTGTTGTGTTTGGCTCTTTTCAAACCTCCTCGCTTTAAATAATAACTCTTAAGGAAGAGAAGGGATCCTTATTGTGTTGAGAGCGGGCCTGAATCACGCTGTTATGGTTAAAATATGGAAGCTCACGTTCTTAATAACACACCACATTTACTGATTGATCAGATTTCTGTGGTCTGTATTGTTAGCGGCGCGGTGTTTCGGTGTTGTTCACGAGTTGTTTGACGTGTTCCTACAAATGGTGTTTCTAATTGAATGTTACAATAAGTGTGCTTATGTCGACATAATTAGGGTAATGTACGCATACACGTATGTCTTAGCTTGCGTAATTTTTTTTCAGTAATTAATAAACAATTTCGGGGAAAATTTACTCATCTGTTTGATTAGATTCACAATATGAATTATAACCGGACTCTAAGTGACTAAAAATTCTCCAACCATTGGCCCGAATCCACCTCGGAACCGCTCATTGCATTGCATCAAGGTGGTGCCTCTGTTGTGGCCCGCAGAGCTTGGATCCCTGTTGATTATATTTTATTATCCACGATCAACTTCGGAGTCCATCTTACCCTGGTCTCCATGCTCCAGCGCGTTTGCCAGAGTTCCACAGTGAGCTCTCTCGCTTCTGCTATCCCAGCTTCCTTTCAGTTGCGAGAAGATCAACAGGAATCACCCCCGCAACAACAAGAACGGCAGGTTCCAGCCAGCACTGTTCGGTATGGACTGGCTACCCTGAGAGCTCCATCTTTCTATACTGCGGCCATTCTCTTTCTGTACTTCTCTTGCTTAAGTGCGTCAGTCCAGACTTCACTACCATGTAGGAGGACGGAATGACTGAGTGACATCAGAAATGGCTCCTTACTTGTCATTGTGTCTCCGATGTTTGCCGTAAGTCTGCTCAGAGTCATAATAACCTTTGCAGCCTTATCGGACGCGTACTTAATCTAAGTACCCAGTAGGTGAGCGTATTATCTAACCTCGGTCCAAGATAGGCTACATCCTTATGCGCCTAAGGTACTAAGATAGCCGCTTTAGTACGAATTGTTTCCGATCCAACCTGTACCTCGATGTTCGTAGGCATCTAGTGCGCAAGACGAGCTCTGTCTTCTCAGTAGCCAAGTTGACACATGGTCCACCATCCAAGTGGATACCCATTCCATAACTTGGTTAAGTTTGTGCGTTTTCGGTGTTCCGTGCGACCATCACCACAGTGTAGTCTGCGTAGCCAATGAGGAAGGAGTATTCGAGCATATCCATTTGGAAGATTCCGTCATATAAAATGCTCCACGTGTTAGATCCCAAAATAGAGGATACTGCGGTACTCTGAAGGGGTGTTCAAGGGCATAGAACCTGTCACACCATATTGCAAAATTAAAGGTGTTTTTCACATCTAGTGTTGGCAACAACACGAGTCGTCTGGAGAAATGGTTTCCCTGCTGGGCCGTCTCGACGGTATTAACCACTTCCTCCACGGCTCCGTGTATAATAATAATAATAATAATAATAATAATAATAATAATAATAATAAGAAGAAGAAGAAGAAGAAGAAGAAGAAGAAGAAGAAGATCAACAACAACAACAACAACAACAACAACGATAATACATTTCCAATATAAAATTATTTTCAACTAGTGATGACGTAAGAGAGACCACATATTTGATTGTTACGTATAATATTACCAATGAAATTGGTAAAACACCAGTAATTTATTAATAATTATAATGTACGAGTGTATTCAAGGTACTGACGCGTGCATTACCGTGAGAGTGTATATCCAGTCTAGTCTGGTTAATACGAACTAAAATACTATTGCTATTAAGATAATTATTTCATACAATTATTTGCTTTTAAATTATTAGATGTAGGCGTATGTCATATGTGCATATTGCGCTGGAATGTTATTATATTTAGAGTTATGAATATTCATATACACAAACATACACATACCACGCATCTACAATCTTGTGTTTTTATTTTTGAGAATGCATGTGTTAGTAACATATAGGCCTACTTTGACACAGTGAATTTACAGAGAGAATAATTGAAGGGGAAAATTACAGAGGAATGGCTATTTTGGAACACATGAACAAAACAGTTAAAATACATGAATGATAACACATAATATGAACTAAAGAGGAAGGTTGAAGATCAAGAAGCGTGGAGAACGGCTAACATCCAGTTAATCTAATAGAAAGGTGGCGGTGTTACGATCGTCATCCAGCTGGGAGACGAACGTTCCAGCTTTACATCAAAGGTAAAGACGAAGGCATCTCTTCTTAGTTATCCCAAACAAATATGGACGTTTGTTTCATCTACTCATTCAGAAGACGGACATTTCAAGTTGAAATACGTAGGAAATCTATAGACGTCTTAATTACTCACTGAGAGGACAGAAAAAATTAATTTCTTATATTTAGGGAAGATTAAGGTTCCAGTCAGTCACCAAAGGGAAGATAAGTGTTACAATTTGTCGTTAATAGGAGAATGATCTTTTTAGTATGTCGCCCAGAGAACAGTGGTCGTACTACCCAAAATATGTACTACTATTCCAAGATTAAAAACTGTTCTAAATTAAAAATAAAACAATATTAATGTCCATTGTTTTCCTCGCCTTCTTCTTTTTCTTCATCTTGATCTCGCCTCAGGAGTTTGCTATCTTCACACAGGGCAGTAGCCAGAATTTCGTTTTGGGGTGGGGTCCACATTGCATTGGAGGCGTGGAATCAAAAACAGGATAGCCACTCCAGGACCGGAATACCTTCTCGCCCCAATAAGGCAGGTGTCCATGTGTTTTCCTCTGGAAAAGTGTAGAACATTCAAACCCCCTGGAGTCGAATTTTAAGGTCATCCTGGAACCGCGGATTTATTATATACAATAAAAAATGTGATTTATTAAATTAACTTCGAATAAACAAATGCGAATATTAACATTTGAAATTTGTTAAACTTAGTGCCTACAGTCACAACATAATATTTCTAGGAACTACAAAAGTCTGATAAGAAGTATGGCATGTTAAATGATTACTTTTTGTAAGTTAAAGCTTGGAAATTTAATTTGTTTTAAACAAAGTCTGCTTGATAACGCGCTATAACAAACGAAATAATAAATGAAAACGTATAGGCTACAGTGTAATTGTGAATATCCAGAATCCCATTTCCCTATGAATAATGATGACTCTTTAAACCTTTTACACATTGTTTATTATTTAATACGAGGTTATTTATTATAGAGTTTAATGTTCAACGTTGTCCTCATAATGAAATATTTCCCATAAGTTTTCAAATTTCACTGAGGGGGAGAGTCTGGACCTGGACCGTAGTCTACTATAATTGCTGTCTATCTTCTTCAAGCCTCTGTATCTCCCTAGGCTCTCGGGGCGTACGTACCTTTACAACGGTTATGGCCGTTACTGCTCTGTTTTTCTTCCTCATTCACTGCACTTCTAAAATTCATTTAGGGTAGGGCTATATTTACTTAGCACTGTGGTATCGTAGGTAATTAGACTCCTCATCAGTCAAGGAGCACAATTTTAGCTACGGATACTAATGTCAACATTTCTGCACACACATGCAGTCGTGTTGCAAGCGAAGTACAACGTACAAAGTGTCCATGTGGGCGACCAGACAGTGGGAGCCCAATTCAGTTACGTGTCTGAACGTAACGGTCTGTTTTGAATTTGAACCGCCAACGGTTAGATTGACACCAGTTACGACATGTGTTTGGAAATTAACAGAAATGTGACAAGATCGTTTTCACACACAAGAATTTCGCGTGTATGAATATGTGTGTGTGTGTGTGTGTGTGTGTGTGCGCGCGCGCGGGGGTGCTTGTATCTATTTCTTATTGTTTCATTAACGTATGTTTGCGTTATATTCAATCATCATTTACTTTCAAAACGGATACACAAGTATATTTAAACCGATACACAACGATAAAATTTTATGTTAAAAACAGTGTTTATGCACACTGTTAAAAATATATGTTAAAACATATACTCTGCACTGTGGCGTTACAACGTAATCACGATCTATTTCTAAGCTACTGTAGTTGCGTGTGTTGAAGTAAGGCTACAAATAATTGGAGAAATAAACGAAATCACAGTGTTTGTAGATTAATAAAATGAAGTTAGTTTTCTTAATAATAACAATCAATCAACATTTACATTTAATAAGTAGGCTAACGTTGATATTTGCAGCGTTAAAAAAGCAATTACGCACGCGCCAGAAACGCAGGTAGAGCTTATTAATCTACTTTTATCTTTTTTGTCCACATTTCCCCCTTACACGGTTGTCTATGTTATGTCAATGGTTTCTATGTTTATGGTTGTTTCTATGTTATGTTGTGTCTATTTTTCTTTAAAATAAAGTGCGAAGAAGTAAGAAAACCGGGTTTTATGAAAATGTCTTCAGAAAGATTCATTTTTACAAGATTTAGTAGGAATACACATTTGAATTAAAGTAATGAATTTCCTAATAACATGAGCTTTATTATCTTTAATTTGAATCGAGATGGAATATCTGCAGTTAATCGAGATGGAATATTTTAAAATTAGGGCTTTTCCATATTTTTTCAATGTTTATATTTCACGTTGGTTACTCAAAAACTTTGAGACGCAAAGGATTTTATAAATGTATTTGTAAAATTTGGCCTATATGGGGAAAATCCTGTCTTCTTCATTTGTTTGAGGAAAACGAGGAGTCTTACATTTAAGCTAGTCTCATCCCTCTCAGAAAGATCACATAAACCCCCCACACACACAGGAGTTTACATACCAGAAGATCGTATTTCAGCACTGCTCGGCAAGACATTTTAGATAATTACTTTAATTATGTGCAATTTACGTATATTGACTATACGCTGATGAGTATCGTTCACATCTGTCAGTGACGACGTAGACGTCGAGGAGGTGTGTGTGTGTGTGTGTGTTCAAGGAAAGAATATGACGGTTACGTTCTGCGATGAACAGCAATGTTATCATTTAGAATGAATAAGTTAACAATGAAAGGACGGAAGAGACGGCGAGGAAACTGAACAACACAGCATTAAAGTGTAGCGTCGACAACGGGTTCGATTACTGCTGAATTGCAGTAGAATACATGTTTTATCTCGGCTGACTAACGCTCTGTTTACCCTGACGCAATCGTATTGTGTCCGCTGAAATTTGTAGCACAAGTAAATAATATTTCCTTGTATGGAATTCATTAAACCAAAATCGCGATTAAGTGGGTTAGTAGTAATATTTGACCGATCTGGTTTTGAAGTAACAAATTCGTTCAAACCTTCCCTCATGTCGATAATTAATATGCAGTCAAGAACAGCACAAAGGCACCCAACAATGTACGATCACTTTCGTTCAATATACTGTATAGACTACGTATGTTTATTACAAGAGTAATGAATCGGATTAAACAAATGGTTTCATAACACCCAAGACAAAAACATCCAAGCACAGATAAATACATCGCTGATTAAGAATAATATGTATCGATTATCTTATCTGATAATTTTAAGCATAATAACTACATCCATCATTTACAGCCACTGCAAAAACTAACACTGGCGAAACTAGGAGCTGCTCCTGGGGGGGGGGGGGGGCGGATGTGACTGGCTTGAAGCTTGGACTTCCCATTTTCCTTGGGCTAAACGAGAAATTCACTACTATACCCATTAAAATTTTAAAATATATTTTATAAATTCTTTGCGTCTCGAAGTTTTTGAGTAGCCTATAAGGTTGAAAAAATATGGAAAAGCGATGATTTCAAAATATTCTATCTTGATTAATTTTTATTCAGATTGAAGTTAATAAAGCTCATGTCATTACGAATCACTTTAATTCATAGTTTATATTCTTAACAAATCTTGTGAAAATGAATTTTTCTGAAGACATTTTGAAAAATCGCTGTTTCATTACCCCATCGCACTTTAATTTAAGGATATTGTCCGCAAAGTGTTTAAAAACACGAGAGTACATAACGATGTTTAATAACATAGAAGAGGCTGCCAAATTGATCCTCCTGGCATTAAGCGTGGCCAAGTATTATTATCTTAGTTTTGCTCAGATATCTGTTGTCACAGCCTAAACCGACCCAAGAACAGATATATTCATTTTATATGCCAGGGATTGAAATCAGAACTTCCATATTGGTAGTCAAGCACCGTATCTGCTGGATTTTATTGCCTTTCAAAATTTCATAAATTCGTATACTTGTATACTCAAAATATCGGAGGCCTTCCAAATCTTATTACAGCAACACGGGCCAGACTTGTGAACATTCTACCACTGTTACGTTTATTGGGCTTAAAATTTGCATAGATTGGCACAATTCCTATTACAAAGGGTACCAAGAGGTGAAGTAAGCCATATTGAACCAGAAACCTTCAGTCCACTGCGTAATATTGGGATTTAGAAGGTATTTGATGAGGTCATTATTCACCAGCAGACAACCATGACTCGAAAGACGAGAGTGGTGATTATAATGATGATGACGACGACGACGAATTCGATCAAAAAAAATGTTAACTCTATTCTCATTACACCTTATAAACCACAGAGTGAAAGAGCAGGCCACATTGTACGTTTTATAAACAAACATTTCAATATTTCGCTTCGGCGGTACGTATACTAAAACTGGAAGAATTCATTTTAACTTTTAGCGTTTATGTACTTAGTCCCTCTTTTGGCCACAAGTCAATTTGGAAACAGCGCTTGCTTTCCTCAATTAAGTTAACAACCTTCCTTCGTTTGCGTCAGTTAAACAACTGATTTCTAGGGATTCAGCCAGCTCGCTTAATAAAATAGAATCATGATTTACGAAAAAGTACCTACAAAATTTCTCGTTAATTTACTTATCAAATAAATTATTACTTGTCGCTTTGGTCAAGTATTTCTCACATTTTATTTCTGGGTTTGTAAGTTTCACTACACCGTGCCTTATCTGGCGTAGGTTGCCCGTACTGTTCTGAAACGTGCGAACATGTAGGCAACACTACAACAAAATTTCAGCACTGCGATAATTCGTGCCGCGAGCGATATTAATGTAAAAGAAAGGAGAACACCGGTAAACCACAAAACGTATTTTGCAACACTAACGACTGAATACGATACTCAGATTACGTAAAGCCATCTTAAGGCCGGCTGCTGTCAACGAAGTCGTTGGTTGCACAACACCATTACTCTCCACTCATTTTCTGAGCCGTTTACTTTTACCTAAAATTAGCGGTGTACGCTGTTGTGACATGTGTTACACGCCAACAACCGCGTTAATGAAATTAAAATCATAATACTGCCGCTTGTCTGTTGAACTTTGGAAACGGTTTTTACGCTTCGCGAGTTTTACTGTGTGTTTTATAATTAACGAAACCGTGTTTCACGCCCGAAACTCGTTGTCTGCAATTACTGTCAGTCGTCATAATGGAAATCCGAGAAAAATAGGTTAGGTGGCATTTTACTCGGGCCTCAGTGCACATTGTTAGGAACATTGTTTTTGTCAATATTTTTTCAATGCAGTCCACGATTATTGCCAAACTGAAGCTGAACCGAATCCTCATGATCAACGTGGTATTTACTTCCAGTTGCTTCGAAATTAACTAGTTGCGTAAGTATAAAATTACAATAAGAAACTGTTAGATGCTGTGGTCGATTTCTTTGCCTCTTACTTTTGCTTCGTTCCTTTTCCTTTAGGCTTCGTTTGGACTGTAGAAACTGTCACTTAACGTGTAATAGGCCTATAGAAACATTACTCAATGATGGACAATTGGGAAACGTCTCAAACACTCGCTGTACACTGTAATTAAAAACCACACACTGGTATAAGACCGTTTGCGTCGTCTTATACTGTGCATCTTTATGAGAAGTAAGAATGTTTTTCTATGATTTCCGTAGTCTACCTCTTTGTTTGTTATGTCCGCTGCTCATTAATATTCTCTTGTTGTTTGTATTGTTCAGAATAATATAATTTTTGTTTATTTTCCGCAAAAGTAAATAGGCCTACTCTAGTGTTGTCAATTTGCAGTATGAAAAGATTGCAAGAACGTGTCCAGATTAAATATAAATATTTAACATTCGCTTACCAGTACAAGATAACAGAATTCCTCTAACCCCTTTAATTTAAAATCTACATAAGTAGATATGAATCTAAACGGAAAGAAATGTAGGGAGACTACGCAAAAGATTAAGTTTTTATTTCAAAATTAATCGGACAAAGCCTAATCCTGGTCTGGTCATGGATTACAAGGAAAAGAAGAAGAAGAAGTATAACTAGGTGGGAATTAAAAAATAAATAATAAACTTGAAGTTATTCAGAATGAATCTTTTTTTTCTACGCGTCAAGAGAAATTATTCACTTGTTTGTTGATGCATTTTGCGTCTAACTATGATGTAACAATCTACAAGATTTCAGAAGACTGGGGATGTCGACGAGTGGCGTAACCTGTCACTTAGTAGCCCCTGATAAGCTTTCGAAATGACAGTTCAAACGAGGGAATTTTTGATTTTACAAATTCCGTATCTTTTATATAGGTTGAATGTAGGCCTATATTTAATTATAAGCCTATGTGAATATTTGTGACATGACTTGACAGCACGAGTATTCAATCTGCAAATGTAAGATACAGTTCAGGTTTCATTAATAAGTTCGTCACCCGGAAGTACAGTGACTTGGTTAAATAACCGCGGTACCGTTTGTCGTCATATCCATACATACAAGGCCTGAATGGAGGCTCGTTGGTCGAAGAACTCTTTTCTCATATGTGTAGACTTGCCTGCAGACTGTATTGAGGATAACGTCTGACTGCATTCGATATAAGTTGTATCAAGTTTTCTAACATTTATAAATCCAAATTACTGTCTAAAATGCAACTGTCTAAAAGTTAAATAGTTTCTGTACATTAATTGTTTCCCTTCTACTTTTCAACTAGGCAACTTATCTATTGTTTTGTTTGGTATCCAATTACAGACTTCCACTTCGCAAAATCTACTGTTACCCTGTTATTTCAGATATCCCATTCGCGGGGTAGATTTAGTGAACAACAGGCACTAAAATAAGGATTGCATAGTCTAATCGTGTATTTGTTTCCATAGGTAGCAAAACAGAAGAACGGAAAGCAATACTGGTTGGATTGGAATAACGAGAGCACAATTCAGCAGTCGTCTGGCCTACTGTACATTTGATTTTGTGTTGAGTAACTGGTAGACAGAGTCGTTTTAGAATCGGTGGGAAGTTTTTTTTTTATTAGTGATTACATGGATACCGTGTCTTATTTAGAAAAGTCATTTTGTCGGTACCTACGTCTTCCGGAGACAGTCGTGGTCCTCTTGGTCTAACTGCTGTCTGAACATGTTAAAATTTATAGACCAGCAATCAAAAACTGTCACTTGCCACTAAAACCCTTTGTGGTTTGTATCTGCTCGGTTCCCGGTAACACGGTTATAGGATTTCCCTTGTTTTCTCCACCTACCAGTTTTTAAATTACCGGGTGTCAAACAGAAGAACAAAATATAAACTAGCTCCAAAATAAAAATGTAACAGTATCTTTCGTGTGTGACAAAATACTCCGACAGTCACCAACAATGCCATGTTTGTGGACAGTAGTAAACTCTGACGCTGAGGTTTCACGCAAAGATGCGTGTTAGAGGCGGGTTACGTTTAGCACCAATTGTGTATGGCATTTGAACACGATACGGTTAGCGTTTGTGTTATTTAAAGTTGCACCACATTTGCCGCAATTAACTCAGCTACCTGTACTTACTGTTGTTGTCCACACGTCACCGATCGGCTAACGTCACAGATTCCGTGTCTAACCTTTTGCAAATATTGACCCAGTTATTTGGTTTTTATTCTCAGCTTTATATAATATCGTATTTATTCGTAATTTTTAACCCCCCTTAATAACATAACACCAGATCGGGAGCCTTAAATAAGAAAGTTCTCGGTAAAATGAGTATCGGAATCCGAGTGACTCCACAGATCTTAATTGAATTGAAATCAAGCTCAATTCATTTGAGGTGTGATTAAAGTTTGCAAGCGCAATATAGAAACAAGAAGGTCCGGAGAACTGGGAAGGAAACTAGAAAACTGGGACAGCAGCGTCCATGAAGACGCAAGACATATCGTGTAAAGAAATTGGAAAAGAGTTTTTGTATGTTGGGAAAAAATTTGACTCGGGATCCGATTTAGGCTGTAGAGTCACTGAAAAAGAAGAATGAGTAAGTCTAATCGTGTGTGTTAGGTCGATGGTAGATACAACGCTGCTAACTGCAGTAAAACAAAACTGAAGTGCGCTTTTAGTGCAAAAAAATCATGATAAAATAGGCCTGTGCTTTACGATAAGTATATTTATTTTCAAATGAGAAATTATAAGGTAGAAAATAACAAATGGGCATTTTCGTAGATTTCTGTGACATTTGGAAAAATCGAAAAACTTTAGTCTCATAAAATCAACTGGAACTTGACTAATCCCTTATGACTTAATATCATGATGTAATGTCAACTTTGGTAATTCGAGCTTTTGAAATTAAGAACACCCGTTGAAAATACTCGCTGAGGAGTTTCAACAAAAGCAACGTCCCGATAACAACACAATCGTTTTCATTTTCTTTATTTTTACTTCATTTCTAGATGAAACCTAAACTTAGTTGTCATGGGTACGTCTTTAGAATTATGTTTAGTAAAAATATAGTTTCTTGCTTACTTTTGTATCTGCAGATAACATTTTCTATTGGATCATAAATAATGAGTTACTGTAAGTTATAAGAGGAGCGTAGAGACTGTCCGCGGTTCCAATGGAAAATGCTGTTCTGTTGTGAATCATGAGAAGTTACCTCCAGAAAATTGTTATTTCTGGTATTATAATTTTAGATTCTTTTCTTTAAATTTTGTTTCTTTTGGTGATTACGACACGTTTATTAATACTTAGTTAACTTCTTTTTCGCCTATCGAATAGTTCGCTGGTTAGTAGGTTACCCGTGAACATATTGCTTTCAGTGATACGCGTAAAATAGAAAAGTCTAATAATCTTTTTTTTTTTGAGTCGTTCAATAGAGTCTATAACTAATGTATTCATAAAAGGCATTAAATATTCTACGTGTATAAAAGAAGAATTCCTGCTTCGTGCACACTGTAAAAGACTTCTGTTTTTATCACGCACTTTTGAGATGTCGACCATATTTGAATTTTATGGCAATCTGTCTAATATACGTAACGACAGATGTAAAGTGTTAGTAAATTCTACTTTCAAACATCCCCATGACTTAGCCTGGCGGTTTCTATGTAGTTATCCGCCGGTAACTATTATGTGAAACTTCCATATAACATCTTTATTTTCAGATGTTATAACTCTTTTGAGTATCCAGCGAATACACAAGTCCATAAGACAACGATTGTGCTAAGGAAACGCATTTCATAAGTACTTTTAATTTCATTATTAGTTTAGCGAAATCTGGTGGTAGCACCAGATTATAATTTGGTACCCGTTTTTTCTTTTTCGATGACAGAGGTATAGGCTATGTGGTCCGGCAAGCAGACAGCCATTGTGATACAGAAACTTTAATGGCAGACTGTCATTTTATAGGTACTTTTTACATTATTATTAGTTTAATGGCAGTACCAAATTATACTCTGGTGCCGTGTTTCCGACGTTGCAGGTATACTCGCTCTGACAGAAGGTCTAATGTAGCCTTCTGCAAATTGAACTGTTTGCAATTTCCACACCGGTATAATTATCGCACTTGATGATTTATTGGAACAAAATTCACGCCTGTACGGTTAATTATCTACTACATTCAACTGTTTACCATAATTTCATTGCCACAGTATACCATTGTGTTACGCATCATACCGGTTGACTCATGTAAGCGTAAGCCTACTTACACACATACTGTGTTTGATAAGTGTAAGCAAAACACAATATTCGGTTACGTCACTCGCCTAATTTGGACAATGGTGCTGTAACACGAACTCTTGGGCATAATCCACGGACACAGCTAAAAATGCATGTACGCTAATCAATGCGTTACTTTATCTAGAGCGTATGATCAAAGTACGGTTACTGTTCGAGTACGGAAACCTTATGATATTTTGATTGACCAATCTAGGGGTAGATTGGCGCCGTATTGTCTTCTATCTTTGACACAAGAGTTTTCAATACGTGATGGTATTAGTCAAACTGAAAATTATCTTAACTATACACATCATTATCTTAACTATACATATCATTTCAAAATTGTCGTTCTCCTAAACGTATTTTTGTATTATGGATTATTGTATCTGCTTTACCAGATTTTCTTGGCATAATACAATCATTTTTATGTGGAGAAATAATATCACGAACACTTAATTTTTCGAATCGAATTGACGTCTGCCTTCTGTCCTCCTTACGAGTTAAGAGCTTCCCGGTCATCATCCACCCAGGTTTTGATTCAATCGATGGACATTATTCGAGTGCTCTTTCAAATGAGCTGTTTACGGCGTATCTTCAGAGTAAAGGCCGCATAACGAAGACTGATATTTGGAAAGCGGTATGTGGCTTATCTGATTTATTGTTATACTGACTTTAGAAAATTAACGGTAACAACTTTTTCAAAAATGAAAGAATGGATCTGATCGATCCTCCTCCTTCTATGGCGCTAAATCTCGAAATGAAACCTTGGTCTTCTCTGTCTTAATAAGATAACCTCATTCTATTGGTAACGAGGGACTTCTTTGCTTACGAAGTCAGACACAGATACAACACGTTACCATCTTTTCCTTGGACGGCGTTTTGGTCTTTTGTCTTCCATACTTCTATACAGGCTATTTGGACATTCTCCTGATGTTCTTTTCCAGCCCACTGCAATCTCCTCGGTTTTATAGAACAAACCACGCTTAACATGTTACTTGGAACTCTTGAAATCTGGTATAAAAATATTTGTTACATTTGTTTTCTTTCCAACAGCTACACTTTGTTATTATGCTTAGCAATTGTAATCTGTACCTTAACAAAAGTTTTTTTCTCAGACACAAACATACTATTCTCCTCACTTCCAATAATGTCGTAGAGATTTTTAATGTTTTCATGTCTTAAAAGTTATTTATGTATACAATAATTAAACTCGAGAACTCTACGAGATATTATTACACAAGCCAGCCTTACAATGTCACTAGAATGCAAATTATATCTAAGAAAGAAATTAATTATTTCACATAATTATATTTTGTATGCTTACTAGCAAAATACCCGTGCTTCGCTACGGAGTTTCACGTTGTACGTAATTGTACAATTATTGCTCGCTTAATAGTATAGCATTAGATAGATTGTACAAATTCTCAACTCTTAGTTTGTTTATTGACGGGCATAGCAACAGCTATTTATTATTTATTTCGAGAAAATCGTTAGAGCCGTTTCCGAGAAAAAAAGGACATACATTTATTAATTAATTGAACTTCGAAATTTTCTCGACTGTAAGAACCTGCAAACAACGAAGTTTTTCAATTTAAAACAATGATTAAAAACTCAGAACTAAATGTATTCAGGGTTTCCAATAAACTGAGATGTCAACCACTTCATTTACAAAGTATGCAATTCCCGCGATAAATTTCATTATTTGGTTTTTTGCCCCTTAGGAGTGAAAGTTTTTAAAACCGTTTCTTAGTGAGCACCTAAGACCTATGATGAAGCTACGTTCAAAGTTTCATTGATATCCATTCAGTGGTTTCAGAGATATCGTGATCAGTGAGTCAGTCAGTGGTATTTGGCTTATATAGATATCTATATCTAGCCGATTTACCCAGCGTTGCTCGGGTTCATAATTTATTCATAGGCTCATAGGCACCTATTCTTGTTCTAACGTTATATTACTTGTATATTGTATAATCTTCCTTATATTGTTACGTTCGCATTCTCACTGGAGGAATACTCTGTAGCGCACCTGTTTAAGAACATGTCATAAACTGTATTCTTATATCTGGAGAAGAATTCTGTTGCGAATGATGCTCCTGCTCGATTTCTAACTCTGGGAGAGGGCGAACAGCTAAATTAGTTTTCAATAAAATGTCTACAGTACTTGCACGCGCTGCGTATTAACTGTCTTATATAATTCATTGTGTTAATGTTGAAATAAGGCATTTGTTAAATTAGTGTCTCCTAAACTTATTCTAACAATACAATACCTCTATAGATTTCAGCTTATCAATTTTTAAATTCAAACTGAAGCAAGTGCATTTATATTGTCTGAACACTATGATCTGAATACATTTGCTATCAAAACTTTGTTTTTTATACTCGCTTATAACTTACTTCGATCTTAACTTATCCACTTTTAAATTCAAACTGAAACAACTCTGAATTCACACACTATTAAGAAGTTTCTTAAGATGCATACACCACCTTTGATATCATAACCTATATCTTTATTTATAAGAACCGTGGACTCTGGCCCCGCCGTCTTTCGCGGGATCCGACCTAAGACTCCCCGGGTTCCGTGGATGAACTCCGGGGAAGGCCCGTCGGACGACTCCCGCGCTATTTCCTACGCAGGAGACTTCCACCGATGCTATGGTAACCAGAATCTATTCTATTGGGTTGCCACAGTAACCAGATCTAATAGTTTTTAAGACCCAAAGGACCCCCCAAAGGATCGTATCGAAAAAACACTTGTCCTATGTTGGTTCTCCCGTTGCGTAAAATATTTGTGCCAAGTTTGGTTGAAATCGGTCCAGTGGTTTAGGAGGAGATGTGGAAGACCCCAAAGGACCCCCCGAAGGATCGTATCGAAAAAACACCTACCCTATGTTGGTTCTCCCGTTGAGTAAAATATTTGTGCCAAGTTTGGTTGAAATCGGTCCAGTGGTTTAGGAGGAGATGTGGAAGACCCCAAAGGACCCCATCGAATAAAACACCTATCCTATGTTGGTTCTTCCGTTGCGTAAAATATTTGTGCCAAGTTTGGTTGAAATCGGTCCAGTGGTTTAGGAGGAGATGTGGAAGACCCCAAAGAACCCCAAAGGACCCCATCGAAAAAAACACCTATCCTATGTTGGTTCTCCCGTCGCGTAAATATTTGTGCCAAGTTTGGTTGAACTCGGTCCAGTGGTTTAGGAGGAGATGTGGAAGACCCCAAAGAACCCCCAAAGCATCCCATCGAAAAAACACCTATCCTATGTTGGTTCTCCCGTTGCGTAAAATATTTGTGCCAAGTTTGGTTGAAATCGGTCCAGTGGTTTAGGAGGAGATGTGGAAGACCCCAAAGAACCCCCCAAAGGACCCCATCGAAAAAAGCACCTCACCTATGTTGGTTCTCCCGTCGCGTAAAATATTTGTGCCAAGTTTGGTTGAAATCGGTCCAGTGGTTTAGGAGGAGATGTGGAACATACATACATAGATACATACATACAATAGGGGGGGGGGTTGCCCCTTAGGAGTGAAAGTTTTTAAAACCGTTTCTTAGTGAGCACCTAAGACCTATGATGAAGCTATGTTCAAAGTTTCATTGATATCCATTCAGTAGTTTTTGCTCTACGTTGATTCTATGTCAGTTAATCAGGCAAACTTTCCCCCCCATTTTCCCCCTTTAAAGGTCGAATTTCCAAAAATCCCTTCTTAGCGGATACCTACATCACATAAGGAACCTACATGCCAAATTTCAAGTTTCTAGGTGTTATAGTTTCGGAGATTTCGTGATGAATCAGTGAGTCAGTGGTATTTCTCTTTTATATATATAGATATAAAATTAATAATAAAGGCGAGAAAGTGATTTAAGAGCAAATAAGTAATTCATTCTTAATGAAATGGCAGAAAATTAAATGGGTAAATACGGTTCGCTATGTCAGAAATTCTTGCTACACAAGTTGAATTAAAAATGAATCTTAAAAATATTTTCACAAAAGCAGACAACTAGCAAAGGCTGCAAAATTAACAAATTTCACATTATAGCCTTTCTAATTTATTGTAGAAATACGCGTTATCAATAAAGAACAAACTATTTGACTAAACAGAAAAGCTGATCAGGATATTCGGGATTCAGTTGTGGGATGGAACGAGTAACTCTTACCATCGAATTTTTATGATTACATAATAAGAAACTTACTGCCATGAATATACCATTGTAGTGACAATCGTACACTGAGACTTCCTTCAGAAACTACCCTAGTAGGTTACTGAATGAACCCTACGTAAGATTTTTAAAATGATTTTAATTTTCAGACTTCTTTACTGGTTTTATTAATGTGCTAACATAATTTGTTCGGGATACTTTCGTAGAAAGATTCATAAATGTATTTGCTAGGAATATAGATAGATTAAGGTGTACACTTGGATACTTCTTTTAAAAACACGGGGCATAGTTTCAAAAAGAATATCTGGCTGGTATTAGGATATTTTTTATAATACTAATTTTTTTTTTTAAATTGATGAATGGAATTTTCTACGATTCAGTAATTCAATTTGAGGACTAGTTGTTGCTTTTTTGTGAAAACGTGTTTTACCAATTTAGTGTTCGTTTTAAGTGTATACAAAGACACTATCTTATAGGTTTCTCGACCGTAACCAAAAGATCTATTGACCTGTACAGGACATATTGTATATAGCAGAGTTGAATAAAAAAAATAATGTTATATAATATAAATAAAATAATAATTTTTATTTAAATGCATCTTAACTTATTAAAGTTATTTGTTAACCCCTGAATTTTACTTATGTACCTCCTGAAGTTACTTGATACCCCCTGAATACTAGCAAATCAGGCAGCTCTCCTGAATTGTCAAATTCTTACGCTCATGAATCATAGTACTGTAGGTCAGACATTTATATTTTTAATCGACGCAAAGTATTTCATCAATTAAGCGAAACTTTATTTGACACCTATATAATTTCCCACTGAACTTACTTTACAAATCATTTACCACATTCTCCTTTAAGAAGACGGTGAAGAATTCAAAACATCGAGTAAGGGTAAATGGGCTGTTAACAAGGTGAGTAGATACTCGAAGAAGTCTCAGGCAGGGTGATCCAATCGCTTCATTGTAGTTCAACTTGGTCCTTGATAGGATAATTAAAAGCAGAGTGGAATTAAGGGGAACAATCATT
Organism: Magicicada septendecula; assembly: GCA_034769895.1. Taxonomy (NCBI): domain Eukaryota; kingdom Metazoa; phylum Arthropoda; class Insecta; order Hemiptera; family Cicadidae; genus Magicicada; species Magicicada septendecula. Next base: position 689,102,017 of record CM068367.1, read on the forward strand.
AACAAAAGCATACACTTCCTGAGATATGCGGATGATATTGTCATAACAGATAGGCGGTAGTAGATAGTAACTGAAAACAGTGAGGGACACCTCCCGGAAAGCAGTCGCTGTGGGTTTGGAAGTCAGAGAGCAGACGATAAAAGTGGTAGTTAAGAGAGGAAGAAAGAATCACTCCACCAGCTTTGTATTAGGAAAATAACAATTTGAGATAATCTTGTCGTTTAAAAATGTAGTATGAATGACACGTCAGATGAGGTAGAGGAATTTGTGAAGAAAATTTTAGCTACTAGTATAATTTTATTTTTTACTAAGGAAGATTTTGAGGAGCCATTTAACGATAAAGAAAACAAAATTAACTAAACAAACACTGAACATGAACAAACAGATTTGACAGATTCGAAACGAAAGCTTTGAAAATGGTAATTGGTCAAATAAAGAAAAACAATGGTAAATTGCTTCAAAGGAATAACCAAGAATTAGGCCTATATAGGATATACAAAACCTAAATTGCCTGGATAAATAAAAATGCAGAGAATAGAATGGTATGGGCATTTAAGGAATATGGTATAAATGCAGAGAGTAAAATGGTATGGGCATTTAAGGAATATGGTATAAATGCAGAGAGTAAAATGTAATGGGCATTTAAGGAATGTGGTATAAAAGGGGGATCATATTTGGCAAGAGAGGGAAAGGTCGCCCTAGAAAGAGATGAAGGAAGATATCAGAAGGTTAGGAATCCACTTTGTTAAAGACAGTATCCAATGGTCTCAAATAGTCTACTGGTGCAAGCCAAGGGCTACCTCGGTCAGTAAATCCAAAAGAAGAAGAAGAAGGAGTTCGTGTATTCTACTACTACTTTTGATACACTTGGTGTTTTCGTAACTACTCTTTAATAATTTATTTTCTATTTTTAGTTCTAAGGACTTATATCTTGTATTATGCAAGAGGTCGACGCCTTGTAACAGGCGTAAATCAAGAGTAACCATGTTTTTTAATAAGCTTTACATCTGTCACTACGCAGATAAGACAAATGAAGATCACTGCGAGAATCACGTAAAAACGTAACCGCTATAAGTGGTTCCTGTGTCCCTGAATCGCGTACCTCCGAGGGTCAGCGGCAGCGGTCTGTGCATCGCCCAAAGCCCATCATTCTACGCACAATATAGGAATTCCAAAAGTCGTCTTCAGCTGACTCGGTTGTTGGCGAACTGATTAATTTTCTCCCAGGATCTTCCCAACTTCTGTATCTCTTCGATGACTATTATTTTTTATGTAATCCTCCGTTATTCTCTGCTGCGAGAATCTTGTAGATTCCATTCATTAAATTTCGTCACTGGTTGTCTGAGGATATGGTACAGGAAACTGCATTATCTTCTTTGAATTTCTTTTCAACCCATTTCTGGTTTGTTTTTCATCACATTTATGTATTAGTCGCCTGATCTGGACAGAAAACGTGCAATATTTTGCATAGACATCTGTTCATAAAGACCAGGACTCTCCTGGTAATAGCTTATGTTAGTTTTCAGGTTTCACAACCATATAAGAGGATTAATTTAACGCTGGCGTTGACAAGACGAAGAATAACTGGAGAAAAGTTTTTGATTCAACATGTTGTTTAGCATTCCAAACGGCTTCTTGTACGTTGTGTCTCTCGGTTATTTCTCCAACTACAGTATTATGTGGGGTCTCAAAGCATCCTCCACTAGACACCACAAGACACGCGAAACATTTTTTATGTAACTAGGAATTTAGATCGACGTTTATTCGCAAGCTTTTTATTCTTAAAAAGGAACAAGTTTCTGGCGGAAAGCATTGCATGTCTCTGGCATTAAAACTGCATCGCATGTTACCAATGACACCAATATTACAGTAGGCCTATGGTAATTTATTTTGATTAAGTTAAAAGGTGATTATAAAAGAAAACTGTTTACCCTTACTATTTTGTAAAATTTGTATAACATTTTGTATGCGTGTTTGGAACCATTATAACTTTAGAAATTTACATCTTTTCTCTCAAAGACGTCACGTTCCATTCAATATTGGGGATGTTTGAAAAGAGATCCCAATAGGATTTTCTCTTACAGTGGGGGTAATAAAAGTCTTGAAAGCAAGCTTTCGGCCAAGTGCTAGCCACCTGGCTCCAGTTGTCCAGACTAAGTATATTTTATTACTTCAGATCACAAAGTCCTACCGTTGTTCGTTTCCGGTGTGTGAATTAGAAAGCTCGAAGAAGGAATCATATAAGTTGTACTCTTGTTGAAACGTTTCAAAGCCACTCTGCCTTCACTAAACATCGTTAATTTCTGCAAGAATTCTGAATGATTAGATACGCTAATTTAATATTCACCATTATGATATTCTAGTAAGCCTATGACTAATGGGACCACACAAATCTTTGCCCTAGAGCTGGATATTCTGGGAGGAAATGCAATAAGGGGAAGAGATAGTAAAAGCAGGTCGTCGTCTATTAACTCTCATCCATGTTCATCTAGCAGCTCGGATGTGTCTTTTGTGTATGCGCAGTGTTTCATAATTCTTGTTAGGGGTGTTAAAGAGCACGGATTAACACTCTGCGGTGGCAGGTCGCTACATGGCAGTGGTCGCATATTCTCTGTATACTGTGATGGACGATGTGCTGTTCGTTGACTGTTAACGCCTTGTCCAACCATAACAAACGAGTCGCCTTTAAGTACCCCCACCACCTTACAAATATGCGCTGAACAACGCGAAGTTAATTTTGACATACAGTACTTTACCTGCTCTGCCTCGTCTAGGGCTCACCTACTCCGCATCATCCATGCAGGCATTGTATTAATGCAGACTCTGTGAGACTTGATTTTACAAGGTGGAGTCTTCGTGCTTTAACCACGTAATGCCGAATGACAGTGTAAGTAAATGAGTATAAATAATGTTGTTCAACATATTATATATTTTTTGTGACTATGGTCAAAAATACGAGTACGTGTGTGTGTTTTAATATACATAATGCTCTAAGATCCCCAGTGGCACTAGAAATAATTGCATCGGTCAGTTATCTGATCATTCAGTCTAATCTAAGTGGCGTCGATGGTTATACTTTGCCCTTTACAGTGCTTCTGATACTATTGTGTTAATTCCACAGTTTATTTTTACGTAAACAATTCGTGTTATTATTATTTTTTCACTGTTGTAACCATGCCGCTGGATAAGCTTTACACAAGCGTTTAACTTCTACTAGATTTCACTTCTCGTACCCTAACGCTTTACAGTTCAGTTCTTCTGTGTAAGTTGTTATCTAACAAAGTTGTATCGATCTTTTCTGCTTTGTTTTTTTTTATTATGTTTGAAGATGAACAAGCTTTTATTAAATTACTTCTTTCCGCTTTGTTTGTTCGATTGATAGTAACCAAAAGCAAACAAATTTATCTAGTTAATTAATTCTTAAACATAATAAAAGCATTTCTGTCGGTATAGCAGTATAAAATATAAAACTTAATGTGAAATCCACTAGACGAATGACATTCTCCATGTGAATGGCCTAGCTATCGTTTGTGTTGTGAAATTGGCACCAGATTTGTAAGCCAGGGACCCTGGGCGGTTTATATACTGTTCCAAGTGTTGCCTGACAAGATGATGCAGACTGGCAACAGATTTTAATCCTGAATGAGGTGTTCAAGATACTGTATTCTTCAGACCTCCACTTATCCATTATGGTATTTATTGAGGAAGACGTAAGCTTACTAACGGAAAGTTAATACCGGTATTAATGGATCCGCAAACCGGATCAGTAATGTGACCTTAAATTAATGCAGAATCTTGTTTCTTATGTTCGTTCAATACACTTCTGATATTATAGTAACATATTATACGGCTTCAGGGTTGTCCAAGTTCAGAAGCATTTCCGACTAATTGAGGATTTATTTTATTTGTTGAAAATACTGTATATGCGTCTTTAATCTACTTATGTTCATTTCTCTTCTTGGCCTTCGTTTTTTAAAATTAATTTCTTGATTCAGTCTAGTGAGCCACAAATAGCAGACTATAAGCCTTTAAGACTTTAATCCTGTTAGGTTTTAGGAGCAGTTTTTCCTGCTTCAGGTATCTCAGTGGTTCGCTATACTTTTTCCCACTTATACAAAAAGGGAATCACCGGTACAATACGCCTCGCATGATGACTACATTACAGAATTTCGCTTTCTGCCAAAAAAGTCTCCGTAAATTGGAATGGTCACAGATTGGCAACACCATTTCCTAGAGACAGCAACTGAACAACGACGTACGTCCCTATGATGGCAGCAAAGTCCTTCTTTCCACATGTTCAGGGGTGCCAACGATGCCTCGATGGTTTTGAGACCCGGAGATCACATATTCTTCAAATACTTCTCTCAGAAGCTGTCTTTAGATAACGGATTACCTCTCCCCTTCTCTTCTCGTAGGGTTTGGTCTGATTGATAAACTGATAGAAACATTAATACCGTCAGATTCTCCTTGCTCACATCTCTAGGTCACTAGAGCAGGTTGTTTAAAACTTACCCTCAGAGTTTGCTATCGTTAGATCAGTTGAACATTACCCTCAGAGTTTGCACGCGGACTTTAAAACATTTTCTATTCTCAAGAAGGTATTTTGAAACTTGACAGAAATAAATAAATCTATTTGCTTTAACGAATATGACATAAATTTTAGATGTTTTATGTCGTAAGTTGTACCCAACTTACATTTGTCGTTATAAAAATAAGTCTTGTAAGTGTGAACAAGTGTAATATGCACTGAGATCTTTCAATTTATATAAATTATTTAAAACTTATTTTAAATATAATATAAAAATTAGGCTTTGACGATAATAATATGTGGGTTATAACAATGTTTATGAATTGCTTTAGGGAGGTTTAGATTTAGGAAAGCGGAACTTTCTTAGTTCTACATACGACATTTTAGAATGAAATGGAGAAGACACAGCTGATATTAAACTGTATGAAACCGATGCTGCTCCTCTAGCAATAAAAAAGATTCCTAGAGCTCCTCAAGGCGCTCATACTCGTTTTCCCCCTTAGTATATAAGCGTCTCAAAAATCCTAGGGTTACAAATTATGAAATAAGACAACTGCTCAGTTAGAAAAAAAAACTTTCAGGGCCTGCGACTGAACTATTGACGCATTAGCCAATCAGTATTACTCAAATTGAAAATTGAAACATTTGAAATGGTCTAAGTGTATGTACGAAGCAAGTGTTTATTACAAACCCTGAAAGTTCTTTGCCTGAACATGGCATACATTCTATCAGCAAACAATACCAAACGTTCAGGCAATCACCAATGGATCACCTATACCTACCAACGGTATCAAATTTAGGTGTTTTCACACCGAGTCGATGAATCAAAGAGAGATTGAGTTTCTTATATTGGCATACTGTGTACGATCAGTGTGCTACATTATTCTACATACGTTTCGAAAAACACTGAAGTTCGTAAAAATCTACTGCTTTGAAAATACAGAATGAATGTATTATGAATTTCCCGTAGAATCATCACTTCCAAATTACAGAATTATATATATCGTTCTATAATGAATGTATTAGAAGTATATCCTGGGTGCTGGTTCACTGACTGGCTGTAACCAATAACAATAGGCATTATCTATACTCAGAAACTCGTAAGTCCCGGTAAGAGTCACGTACCACTGTTTTTGTGCAAGTTTATACGTGTTGATAACGTCTAGCGTTCGTCAAGGTTCTTGAACGCTACCTTATACGATGACTGAATCTCAGGTCATCAGCATGTGAAGTAACACGTCTTATACGCTTGCCACAGACATCTCAACAATTCTGGATGCTTGGGTTTACACTTCGTTCCCATAGAGATCTAAATCTCTTCCTTGTGATAGTAGCGGTTTACAGGTTGGCAGAACATTTTGATGATTATGATTCTCAGTAAGGCAACGAAAACGAGACCCAAATCGTTTGCGATCCATAAAGGTAATAAAATATTAATTTAGGATACTTTTAAAACTTACATCATACTGTATTACAAGGCGTGAGGCACAGAAGTTGTATTACAAAATCTTAACGTACGTATAAAGTGAGGAAGTGAAAGTAGGCCTAATACTGCAAACACGCGTAATTTGCGTGTATTGTAGGATATTGTAGTAGTATAAGAAGCACGATTCCTGACGATGAAATAATATCTAACAATAGCCAGGAATATTCTTTACGAGCCGATCTAGATAACGACATGCACTGGAGCGAAAGTATAGGCCTACGTACACAGTATCCATTAGAAATCGTATGTCTTCATTAAAACTTACTCCTTAAACTTTGTTATTACAGGACTAACGAAAATATGTCAGAAACGTTTTTAACTTACGCGCAGTCGCGTTTCTTAACAGCGTGAAACTGTCCTGATTGGTGTGGACGTGGTGTTGGTGGCGGGAATACCGCCTGTCTGTCTTAAAAATGTTCCTACTCGTAAGCTATCGCAATAGTGAGAGTGGTAAAAGTAGAATCACGACATGCCAGTAGCATGGAGAAAATGACCTGGATGATTGTCATTTGTTATCTATGAAAGCCTGTTAACTTTGTACATGCACATAAACGTGGAAGAAATGATAAATATTTTCTGTTCTTGAAGAAATATGAGAATGTAAGGATCTGTGCTGTGTGCCGCGTTTGCTTATATAAAAGTCTCATAACGTACACGTGACATCCACAGCTGACAACATACACGTTTTCCGTAGATTCTAAAACTGCTTCTCCTTAGAAATTTAAAGTTTAGCCCAGTGGCGTACCTAGGCTATTTGGTACCCGGTGCGGAGCTCAGATTTGTCACCCCCCTCCAAACATTATCATTTAAATGGTACTCAGATTTGAGTAAGCTAATAACCGAACACAATGTCTTTATTTTCAACACAAATTTAGGTTTTATTTCAACAATGGAATTGCAGTATTTAATAATACAGTAACTACAGAACCACAATTAACTACAGTCGTGGTAGCCTATTACATATTAAATCGTGGTGTATTAAGTCGTGGTGTATTTTCTTACATATTAAACTTTCCTTTATAACACATGGCACTTACAGATACTTAAACTGCACTTCACACTACGCTAAAATTGTTGCTGACTATTCGTAAAATTATAAGAACAACTAGGAGCTTCATAATTCAAAATACACATTTCGATTTTAAAATACTTTAATATCTTCAGTAATTTGAGATTGGTTAATACATAATTCATCACATCAATATTTCTCTATGATTTTAGAAACCTTACATTTGTCTTCGTACTTTTATTTCACCAAATTTACTAATTGCATCATCAAAATTAATTTTATTAGCTGTTTTGTGCTCGATTGAAATAACAGCCAAATTTGAAAGCCTCGACTGGCTCATAGTAGAACGGTAACTTTTAATCAACTTAAGTTTAGAAAAACTTCATACGAAGCTATCAATACGCAAATTGTCAAATAGAATCTTAGTTCTAAAGCGAAGTTTGAAACAGAGTCAGAAAATTCCATTTCAATTATGAATTCCAAAAATTTTAACGATGACCACTTCTTGCAATCTTCTGGGTTGATTTCAACCGCTCGCAAATGTCTTCTCAGTTGCTTGACTTCAACTTTAATAAGGTTTATATAAGGTAAAAGGTTTTAATAAGATTTGATGACAGAACTTGCAGATCTTTGTTTAAAGCACCGACTAATTTATTAGGTTCCAAAACAGAGAACAGTTTTGACACTTTTCTACTGATTTGGTCCTATTATCAATTTCTGAATGGAATCGATCCACACATTCAAACATAGCTCTTTCCAATTCTTGTTTCATTGTAAGACCAACATCTCTACACTTTTCGCCTGAGATCATCTTCTTGAACTTTCTTCTACCCCTTTTTTCTACAGAAATGTCCATTTTTTCACACATCTCGGTGGCAAACGTGATGGCGTTATCACCGATAATATTACGTTTATCATTAAAATACAGTTTCAGAGATCGCATTTTGATCACACATTTTTTAAAGCTTACTCCCTTTATTTGCAAATATTTTTCGGTATGATTAACTTAGTCCAGTACATCACTCTAGAGGGAAAGAAACCATAAGAATGAAAAGTCGCAGACAGAATTCAATAAGACCTGTGCTGAGCCCTTCGTTTCAATATTTTCTTCCGGACTAGACAGCTCTTCAACTGCTTCCACTAGTTCAGTGAATTCTGCCTTTAAAGGATTTTCTGCCTCATGATAGGCATCTTGATTCTACCAACCTCTTGACAGAAATTGTTACGTTTCTTCAGTACATCCCAACGATGAGTTGAGGCCGAGAAGAATGTGTAAACACTCTCTAGAGCTACAAAAAATGTTACACAAGAGGGTACACTCCCAAATGAATGAAATCCACACAGGTTTAAAGAGTGGTTAGTACAAGACACAAATAATGCCTTAGGATTCATCTGCTGTATCCTTGCCTGAACGCCTGTATGGATTCCTGCCATAGTTAATCGTACCCTTGGCTTCGGCACATCTTAATATCAAGACGGCACATCCTTTTCAATGTTCTTCACAATTTCACTAGTTATGAAATCAGCCTTTTTCCCAGTCAGAGAGTAAAACCCCATAAAGGACTCCCGTACTTCTACTTCCCCACACACAATATGAACATATCGAATCACTTCACACATCTGCTTAGTATGTGATAAATCTGCTGTACAGTAAAAAAGAATACCTAAAAAGTACTTTGCTTTCCTAATATCAGACAATATGTTCTCTTTGACATATTGTCTCCCAAAATATTAATGAAAGCATTCTGTGTTTTAGGGAAAAGGTAAGGTTTCTCCAACTGAATTACTTTGTTGTATTCGAACTAAATGTTCTTTCAATACTGGGTCGTAATTTGACAACAGTTATGCCAATTCCAAAAAATTACCTTTCTTGTCAGAACCTGCATCCTATTTAAGGCCACGAAAAGGAAGGTTTTGTTTGGCCAAAAATAAAGTAATGTCTAGAAGACGGTGTAAAATATCCTCCCATTTCTTCTTTTCCTTTTCTATATTTAGATGGACATCATGATCAATGGTACTTTTTGTCATTAACCGCATTCTAAGAGTTTTCCACTTTTCAAGAGAAGAGAGGTGCTGCTCAGATCCCTCATGATCTTAGTTTCCACCAGATACCTTCGAACTTACGGTAGTTTCCACCAAGACAGGAATTAGTTACAAATTTTGATGTCCCAGTCTTTTTACTGTCTGTACAAAAGAGCCCACAACAGAAACAAAACAAACTCTCTTTTGATGGAGAATATACCATACATGATCTGAGAACTTTCTCCCCGTTCGGCAAGTTCTTGTAAAATCATGCCGTGGTTAGTTGACGACATTTTCCTTTGTCTCTTTCTCCTTGCCTTTCTACTTTTTGGAACGGTGCATCCTTATTTTGGAAAGGTTCACTTTCTCTCTGAATTAAGTCCACTTTTAACTTATCTGGTACAGGAATCGGCCAATCAGCTATATCTGAATACATGAATATTTGGTCAGACTTAACTTCGTCATCAGATTTTTCTTCGATTTCGAGTTTTGGAATTTAGTGTCAAACTTCTATATAACCAGATTTATGTGTATAGTTTTTTCTGATTCTAGCAATTTTAAGACAGAGCTGTCTTGAAGAGTAGACTAGATTTTCTCGCATCTTCCTCTTTCTTCTTCTTTTTCATCGGGTTGTTTCCTATCTCCACTCTCCAGTTCATGTAAAGTGTCGACCAAGTTATCACGTTGCGTTGAAGAGATCTTCTCGTTATTATCCTCTTCTTTCGTAAAATTATCTTCAGGACCTTCAGGAGTATCTTCTAGTTCAAAGAGTAATAAAGGCGATAAATCCTTAAATGTGGAACCAAAAGTTGTTTTCAATTCATGTAAACTCTCGTCCAAATTTGCAAGTGACGTTGTCGGAATCTGATCGTCCTCGTCCTTTTCTCCAGACAAACTTTCTTCAGCTTCAGATCTGTTTGATATCTGACAAGGTGCTGAAGGATTTAAGAACTTCAACAAGGAACCAGATAGTGTCTGATTTTCTCGTTCTCTCGCCTTCTTCAATTTTCTTTGTTGGTATCCGCTGGGTCGATGCCGTTTCATTTTAATGTTCCTGTAAAAACAGAAAAACTAGGAAATTTGTTCCTAACTAGGGTTGTGAGCGCTCGCCCGCCGCCATATTGGCTGGCCGGCAGGCTTCACGCGTCGGTCCACCTTTGCCTCCCTACGTATTATTTCTCTGCTATGTGGTTAGCCCGAGTAGCTTACGGAAGTGTCTCCTTGTTCATATGGGTTTATACAAGATGCGCGAGGAGGCAACTATTGGGGTGTATACAAGGTGCGCGTGAGCCAACATTTTATTTACTTAATATATTCTCTTATTTCTGTTCCGTCTTGTGACTTTTTCTAGTAGCTCTGTCACGTGTTTCGGAACGATAGTTCCATCTTCAGACCCTTATACAAGACGTCAAACATTAAAATTTCAATTTAGCTGAAATACATAAACAACAAAAACTGTTTCACGTACACGCTACTTGAACGGTATAAGATGCCTTTTTAGCATATATATTTTTTTTGTTTTATTTGTTTAAGTTCTGTTGAGTTATATTTACTAAAAAAGTAGACTTTTTACTAATATAGCCTACATAAACATTCACGTTTGAGATTACGAGTATGTAGGCTTAAACAACCGTTTGTCACTGAGGGTGACACTGCCTGTCCCAAAATGTGATGCGTTTCATTCAACGATAGCAAACATATTCAGTGCCCCACATTCAAATGTTTTTGCTTTTCTAGAGGTACTGGAAGACATACAAATTACTACGTAGGCCTACATCGGTATAAACACAAAGACAATAAGAAAAACGTTAAATTTGAAGGTTGTTAAGATACAACAATTTTAAAGTAATATTAAGTCTGAGTTAGAAACGAAAATATCACTAGGTTAGAATTTATAAAAAATAATCATAGGTAGGCCTATATATATACTAAAAGGAGTAGCGTAGGCCTACTTTAGTATTTAAGTTTTGTTTTTTAGAGATAATAGACGTTTTGGACTGTGTGAGGTTTTGTATTGCACAATTTTATAGTTTTTTCTACTGTACGATTCAAACTAACAGTATACTAAAGGTATTGTGACAGACGTTTTAACGTATAACTTCGAAAATTCCATATTAGCGCTTCCTACGGCCAAATTACTAATTCTTGAATCTAACCACAGCGTGTGTACTAATTTCTGAGGAAGCTTTATTAGTTTATATGCAACCACGAAAGTAACAACGGTCCTTTTTTTTCACATCTGCCGTAGAGCGACCAAAACCGATCGCAGCGCGCACTTTGTCAAACCCCGTTCATATAATCCCCTAGTTCGAGAATTCGCTAATAAAATTAATTCAGTTTTAGTTCCTGAAAATTGTATTAAAGTATCTAAAAGTAAGCGTGATTAATATGGAAAAAATGCAACAAGGCTATGCAAAAATGTTTGGCTTCTTTCCTGCATCTTTATTAAAGTGAGAAAATTTTCACAGAATAAGTGAGATGTGTAACTTAATCTGTATTCACATAACCTTAAAGTTATTATATAGTATAAGTTTAATTTTGTATTTTTTTTTAACAAAAAAAGTAAAAATAAGATGTTATATTATACAGATTTTTAACAAATTTCTCTTATTTCTCCTAAATTCATTGGGGGTGAGTGTGCAGCCTTGACAACCCTAGGGAAACGTATTTTTTTTGCTTCAGATAAATTTTTTCCAGAAAGTTTTTTTATGTTTTAATTGATGAAAAAAGAAACAGAGAAAAACAATTTTTTATTCAAAAAAACTAAAGAAAACTTGGCCTAATAACACTCAACACAACGATCAACCTATCAAAAACTGATACATGTTACTACATACATGTTAATACATGTATGGATAAATGTGTTGGCATTCTACAGTACACCATACAAACCAAACACTGTTTAAAGAAAACCATGTAATAATTCACTATTAATGATTCACTTCAGCGACTAGTTGCTAAAACAATAACAGCCCAACAACGCCGCGTGAACTCTCTTTATTTACAGGTGCTATTGTTTTCGGTTACTTTGTCAAGTTATAACTTCTACATAACACAAACAATATATTTATAAATATCTAGTACTCTAAGAAAATTTAAAAGTAAAACAAATTAATATTTTTCCTAAACTGTGAAAATAGCACCCCGGGGAAAATGGCAACCGGTGCGGACTGTATCCCCCGCACCCCCTAGGTACGCCACTGGTTTAGCCCTCCAAGTATCGAATCTGTTAACTTTTAAATCTTATAAATGAGCCGAATGGTAATAAACAAGTTGATTATATAGATATAGGCCTATTCAGTAAATATACGTATTAACGTAGACTTCTTCTTTCTTCTTACTTTCGGAGCTCTTCAGGCGGAAATGACCCTTGACTTCCGTCACCACTCGTCTCCAGTTCTCTCTCTCTCTCTCTCTCTCTCTCTCTCTCTCTCTCTGTTGCAATGTTCCTCCCGTTTTGTACGCCCATTCATTTTAAGTCTTCCTCCACCTCATGTATACATTGCCTTCTGTTCTGGTCTGCCCCTCTTCTTGTTCCTTCCATGTTTCCATTCAGTACTTGCTTGAGCAGTCTCTCCACATGTCTCAGCCAGCTTATCCGCCTTGCCTTTATGAAGCGTACTAAATTTTCCCCCTGCAATATTTCATCAGTTTCAGCATTTCGAATGCATCTCCACTCTTCTGCTTCCATTATTTGGTCTCCATTCCTTTTAAAGAGTCTCAACGATTTATTGATACAGCCATGAGTGGCATGAGTGGCATACAGGTCCGAAAGTCATGACTGGTCTGATCAAGCTTTTGTAAATACTTACTAACGTAGTAGATATACGTAAAGCAGAATTAATGGTTGAAGGCCCCGTTGTTTGAAAATATGAGCCCAGGATGTCTACTATTTTATGCAGTTACATTAGTCAAAGTTCTATTCTACGCACTACGTACAAGTGTATGGAATGTGTTTGACACCGCTTGTGAAACGGTAGAGGAGATAAAAGGGATAATCGAAACAAAATGTAAACTTTATTGATGCAAATGTTATCGTTAAATAGCTACATATCTTGCGTAATAAACATTTAGTTGATGCCAATTAAAACGTCAAATAAAAACATGTAAGTAAAATACATGATGTAGTACAAGTTGTGACAGCTCTACTTCAAGTTACAGAAGGACTTATAGACAAAAATCCTTCACTAGTCATACGACTGCGGTTACGTAACGTGTTGATTCAGGAAAAAAACAATAAGCCTATCTCATTCTTAGACAGAGATGTGCTAGCAGAAAAGTATGTAGCATTTCAGTTTCACATTTTTATAACCTACGTAGACTTACACGATTAGATGGAGTAATCTGATCTGAATGGTAGATTTAACTGGAATAACATTCATCGTCATACACAAACAGTATATTGAACGTTTTCAGTTTAAAAAAAGATGTTCTTGATCACAATTCGGTTGTATAATGTTCTGAAAAATTTTTTGAACGCAGGCTAATTTTGTATCCTCGTGCTCTTGCGATCATGACTTTCAGATTTACACAATAAAATCTTAATCGATTGATTTATGTTTTTTTTTATTATTAAACGTTTCTGAACTTTTGAGTAGTAACTTAATTTAACTGTATATACACGACTTTCAAAAAGATACAGATTGGAGACTTTTTATAAACTTATTTGCTGATTTGTAATCTACTCTCAATTTTATATTGAGCAATAAGTAAATCTGCTGAAAAAGATAACTTGAGCAGAGAAATCGTCCAACGACGATCCTCTTGCAAGAACTTATGGGCCGAGGAACCGAGGAATTGGCTTTAATTTTCTTGATCTGCAGCCTGTAGAAGACCAAATGAACAATGTCTCTTCAGTCTTCTTGTTATGGCTGACGGATTGCTCATTTCGTAAAAGATTTAAGTACGTTTACATGTTCCATTATGCGCGAGTGGTAACGTGTTAAAATCTGCGCACTTCTTGGGGAGCAAGCAGATTAACGTTAAATAACATTTTGATTAGGGACGTAAGAAGGACGAGTAAGTTGATAACTATATAAATTGCTTGGCTACATGTTCTACGTAGAAGTTACTTTAACTTACACCTCGTCGTCATCATCATCATCGTCATTATGACGGTGACGAATTTTACACTAATTTTGAAGTTAGAGCCTCTCTTTCCAGATCTCCTGACTCAGAATTAACTGACACAGAAGTCCTTTAAAAATTCCACGACAAAACTTTACACGGTATCCAGGTCATTATACAGTATTATAATGAACATAGCTTTCATGAGACCGCTTAAAGTGCATACTACACTAAATGTAAAGAAACAATGACAGATCTTAAAAGATTTATACAATTCCGTGCGGCTGGGCCACAGTCGATTGCTTACTGGTGTTGTTGTCATAACTAAACGTTTCGGGCACCTACCGGAGGTCTTCTTCAGTAGTAAATAAAATAAATAGTTCGACGCGGGATGGTAGGCACTGCATTTACTACTGAAGATGACCTCCGATGGGTGGTCGAAACGTTTAGTTATGACAACATCAGTAAGCATTCGACCAAGGCCCGGCAGCCGGAAAATTATTAATCCTTTAAGTAATGACTCCGGCCTTGATGTCCTCCGTAATGGAATGACAGATCTGCTAGTCAAAATAAACTTTTGTAAAATATAGTATAATAATATTTTTTTAAAATAACGTTACGCATTTCCAATAATCTTGGTCATGGTTACCTTCACTGATGTGAATTTTGTTTGATTAGTAGAAAGCCAGTTTATTTAGAAAAAAAATCATAGCCAAAATAGTGCGTTAATTTTCAGATTTCAAGATTATTGTGAACGCAAACGCAAATAGCTCGTGCTCGTGACGAAGGTAATGCACAGACTGGCGGGGTGTCAAGCCGAAGGCCGGCAGAAGACATTGCCCAGGAAGTGTTCAATGTGGCATTGGAACACTTCCAAGCTGCCTGCCTCGTCGACTTGGGGGTTCCACTTGCGCATCACACTCGAAATGTGTTTTCCATGAGTCATGTTGTTCTTTCGAATTTTAACAATACAATTCAGTGTACACGCAACTAAATCAACATCTCGTCTTATACGTTTTAATACGAGACGTGTTGTTTGAAATATAGCGTAGCTTATACACGGCTACCGCTCGTCCGCTCGCATTATCTTTGTCACATCGGCACATAGTCTACATACGCATATACACAAACTAATACTAATTTAATAAAAACGTATACTATATTACATAATATACTATATTACATACTACATTATACTATATTTACATTACATTACTACATTACTACATTATTACATTATTTACTACATTATACTACGTTATACTATATTATATAATGTGCTATGCCATATAATGTGTAATGTATATGAAATAAATATAATATTTAATATGAATAATTTATTTCTCGACTTAAAAAGAAGACACAGAGCTGCAAAGTCTGTTTATATAAGTAATAGAGTTAGAGACTCTAAGTAAGGTTGTACTACGAATAAATGTACTTGCAGAAATCTTATAGGTTATATGTGTTTATATAATTTATAAAAATATGTAACGTATATTACATGTATCTTATACTATTAAGCGAGCAATCTTTGTATGTATGTCCTTATTTTCTCGGAAACGGCTCTAACGATTTTCTCGAAATTTTGTACTTAAGCGTATTTGGACACTAAAAATCGATTGGGCTAGGTCTCATTTTCCGCAAAAATCGCCTAAGGCCTAAACCGTAGGGTCTTTTAAGTATACATTTTAATTCATGTAGGTTTAAATATTCACACAACAATTGCTATTGTTATAACTCTGTCACCCAGCAACAAATATTTAAAAAAAATATTTTTTATTTGAAATTAAAACGTTAATTTTAATTCTGTTCATAAAGAATAGATCTTATCGATGTTTATAAATAATATAAAATAGCTGTTGCAATGAATGTAAATAAACAAACTAAGAGTTGAGACATACAATCCCAGTATCGATGTTTATAAATAAATATAAATAGCTGTTGTTATGAATGTAAATAAACAAACTAAGAGTTGAGACATACAATCTAATCTATGTATGTCCTTTTTTCTCGGAAACGGCTCTAACGATACCGTAGGGTCTTTATAGGTCTTTAACCTGCGGCCTAAACGGCGCAGTATCGATGTTTATAAATAATATAAACAGATGTTGCTATGACTGTAAATAAACAAACTAAGAGTTGAGACATACAATTGTGGGTTTCTGCGCAACGATTTTTGTACAATCTATCTGATATACATAATCTAAACTATTAAGTGTTCTCTATACGCTGTTGTTTTTTGCATTCTCTGAGGTATATACATAATCTAAACTATTAAGTGTTCTCTATACGCTGTTGTGTTTTTTGCATTCTCTGAGGTAAGTGTTAAATATCAGGGTGAATTATTTATTATTAATTATTTATTTATTTTTATTAATTTTTTATTTTTTTATTTTTATTTTCATATACTGTTGCTTTTGCTTCTTTGTGACTGTCTGAGATGCCTACCAAGGGACGTCCTCCAAAAAAACGAACTTTTAACTTTAACCAGCGACCACAGGAACAGCCAGAAGATGAACGTCAGGAGCAAATGGAACATGTGACCAGTTCGGCTGATAACTCTGTTCCTGGTACCTCAAGGGACTTTGGACCTTCGAACGAAGAAAATTTTCCCACTTCTGTAAGACCGGGCCGGAAAGCAAAGACGACATGTATCAATAGATTAGTTGGGATCATTAATGATCTATAATTAGTAAAATAGTTTACCTTTTTCTTGTCCGTCTGGTGGCCTTTTCTCTATATTTAATTCAACGCGTTTCAGGACATATGCCCCATCATCAGGAATATCCCTTGTTGAAGTTCGTCGATCGTTAAAATATTAAAAACACTGTATATACAATTTTACACAACAATAAATATAATATAAACATAAAAAACACATAAAATACCCAAATTTGAGACACACGCGATATCGGTGGTGCGCAAATTATAGGTAGGTATATAGTCTAAACTAGGAATCGACCTGAAAGTAAATAAGATTCATTAAAACCAATGCACGCGCGCGCGCGCGCACGCACACAGTATATCTACATATAAAAGCACGCTCTAAACAGATTTGTCCACGCCCGCTTTTGTCCGTGTGTTAGTAATTGTTGTAGAAATTAGAATTAATTTTCAATTTAATTAAAATGAAACTATTATCTTTTGATTATGTGCTATTAACTGTAATAGTGTATGCTGATTATAACAGTACCTACCAAAATGTGTATTGACCTGGTAGGTAATTAGGTTAGTAGTAATACATCGTATTATAACATTAATAAGGTAGGTTAGTAATTATCCTAAACACAATTAATTGTACTAGTGATTAAGCGGAAGTACCAGGAGATTCAGTGACAAGCTCCAGAATCACATTCATAATGTGTAACACACCCGCGAGCGCGCACACGTATACATATATTTATTACATTCTCTGTTTTTATCACCCTCTTTGTCTGTGGTGGCCGTCTTTTCAAGTCTAATTTTGCAATATTAACATTTCATCAAGTAACCGAAATTTAATGTTTGTATTTCAGCTCGTACCTTGTGGCTCTTCTATTTTGTTTAGTCTCCTTTTTCTTCTTCGTCATCTTCGTCTTAGTCGTTCTCATTATCATCACCGTTCTCCTTCGTCTTCCCAAAGGTATTTGTAGTTAGTAATTAATTAATATTCTAAAATACTGCCAGTTTTGTTTGTCTGACTTTGACTTTATCGGTAACTATTTGTGTTTATCATACATTCTCTTTATGTTTCCAGATTTGTAAACTCTCCTAGGTGTTCTGTATGTGATACCTGCGTAACTAACATAGGCTATATGTTGTATTATCCGTGTTCAAGTGAACAATCGCGTACGTACGCGTAGCTGTATCAGTTTTAAGTGACCTTCCCAGTGTTTCTTGTTTCTTCTCTCTTGTAATTTTGTTAGTCCGACGGGATATTTTAATCTTGTTTAACTGGGAGAAATTATTTCTGCACCTATACGTATCGGTTTTACCATGTAGCTCAATACGAATACCACTATCACGTCACCACAGCAGCACCATCTCCTCAAGCACCAGCAGCGCAGCACCACCTCTAGCACTGCTACTGCTACTACTACCGCTACCACAACTACTACTACTGCAGCATGTAAGGAAGGCCGCGAAGGATTCACACACACGTTTCACCCACCTTATATAACTTCAGGTGTTAACCTAGGTAAGCCTTTCCATAGACTGAGTCGAACTGACGCTTAAAAAAACCTTAATTTTAAGGTACTTTCCAGCGATCGACCCGGGACTTCTAGATCTACCTGCTAGTCATTAAATACAAAAGTGACTTATAGTATGGTACGGGAAGTGTATTTACACTCACCCCACGGTTTCAGCGCGCTAAGTCGAACGAGCCTTGGCCGCATACCTTAACATACCCCTACGATCTCAGCCACTGACTCCATCCTCGACGACGCGCCCTCCTCGACCAGGAATTTGGTTTGAAATTCCTGTTCAAACCAAAAAGCGTTTGTTTTGTTTTGTTCTTAACGTTACTTACCGTTTGTGCTGTTAGTGAGCGAGTTGTTTCTGTAATATTAAAATGAGTGCTGAAAAGTTCTACCTTTTTTATAGAATCCCTGTAATGATAGTAGACTAGTTAATTTCAAAGATTCTGATCACAGTGGAAAGTTCAAAGCGATAGGTCAAAATTAAGAGAATTCCAGATGTCTTTAAAACGACAAAAAACTCGTCCAAGAATTTTTAAGACTATTTTTATAATTATTTTAAATACATCGGGCTAGAATATGCTTATAATGAGTGTGCTCCCTTTTGTTTCATGCGTAAAATAGCGTTTAAATTAAAAATGGCGAGACGTGTTTTGTGGCAGTCGTTTATGGACAATAACAAGAGAGGGGCTTAACGATAAATATTTACAGAATTGAATAACCGTCTTAGGAAGTGAAGCGAATATCAACCTCCCCTCACACCAGTAAACCGTAGGCGGAAGAGAAGTTTCCTCTCTTGAGGGGAATCGCTTAGGTTTTCAAATTTCAATGGCCATTTAACTTTTTTTTTGTCCAAGATGAACAAAACAAAAATGACTTGTTAAAAAAGTATTTTGAAGATGTATAAAATAATCGATGGTAATTCAGACAATAATATTAATTTGGTTATTAAAAATTAATAGAGGCTTAAGAAACGTATTTTTTGATTGTAGAACATTTAATCGAAAACAACGACTAATGGTGAAACGAAATTGGTGAAGGTTCAAGTTTACATGGGGTTCAAGTTGAACCAAATTGTCTTAATTTAAGGCTTATGCCGCCTCATGTCTAAGTGCTAGGTAGAATACAGCACTACTAGTAGCTGACTGAGACCATTGGGGGAATGTAGAAACGGGTGGTGAATTTGCGCGCCAACCGTTACATATCCTAACTGATTTCAGCCACCGCCAACTAGTAGGGGGAATGCAAATACGAATACGGGCATGTAAATAGAGGTTGATGGTTGGAATCTAATGAGTAAAGTGAGGAGAGGGAAACAGATTAGGCCTATCTTTGGGAAACGAATGGACGAGAGGCGATGAGAGGATACAACTGGAAGCTGGTGACTGGAAGAAGTGAGATTAATGAAACAATCTGTTGAAAGAAGAAAGGCAGTCGTCTGAGCTGCTGAATTACTTGTCTGTACAGTTTAAAGTTTCTCAAAACATCTTGAGTAACTAACGTATGTTTATGGAAAAAAGCAAGACAAATTTTCAAATATCTAATTGATTAAACACTGTCGCATCGTTCAGTTCTACACAATTAAAATTTTAATCCAAGAGATATCATAGACATAATGCATTATAATATTTACAGAAGTTTCGTATTTAGGAAAGAATAACTAACTTTGATTTTTTAATCTTGTTCCTTGAGTAGAGTATTGCGATTTTCGTTGTTAGAAGCGCAGAATCAGAATAATGTAATCGTAAAATTCTTGCCATGTTGCGATTTCCATGACAATGCGAAATATATTCTTGCTTGGTCGAACGTTACAATGGAATGGTTCAAAATTTTCTGTAACCCATCATTCGAGTCCATACTGTACCCCGTGAAATAGATGTTAAACGTGTAGGAGGTTATATTTAAAAAAGATAACACGAGTGATGTACTATTGCATCATACAGAAGTGTTGGCATAAATATATTGAAATCGCAGTTCGTAGTAATGCTTGGAGAGGCGTTCTGTAATTACTTGATACTGTAGAGTTTGGTGTCTGAACACATCTCGCCGAATAAATGTCTCCGGAAATACCACTGACATCTGAAACAGTGAAAAGCTTTTATATGACCTTGAAGGTCAATCCTATTGTTACATACATTTTCATCGGCTTCAGTTACTATAAGATGAAATTAAGTTCACTTTACTTCTGAATTAAACAATACTAATATTAGTAAGCTGCCTGGGCTATTTTAGACGAAATACACTTATTGTTAGACAAATTTTGTTCGATCTTATTACCAATCTGATAATTTATTTTATAAAAATTACGAAAACCCCGATACCCTACAACTTTTTTAGTAAAATAAGAAGCTGACAATCATAAAATAAATAGACAAATTCCGAGCTAGTGTATTGATTTAAATTCCGAGCTAGTGTATTGATTTAAAAAAAATTAAGTTTAATTAATCATAATGTCTAAACGACTAAACGTTTAGTCTTAGCTTTCCAGATTACAAATTATTTCATAGATAACAATTTGTAACGTTGTGTGCAAGCATTAACTTTTAAACAAACTGTTTGAAGGCGGATCAATATTTGCAAGGAGTGCTGAGAGATTAATTATGTCCAATTATAAAAGAAACCGAGATTGTATTTCGAATAAAATTCTTTTTAACCGCAAATAGACTTTTATAATTTTCTTAAATATTTTTACTTTCGTGTTTGGCTCATGGTGTCCTTAAAATTAGAAAGTTTTCATAGGAAACACTGTATCTGGATTTGATTTAAAATTCACTTTAGTCTGGTACTTGGTATGGATTTTCACAATTTTTCAAATTTTATTCTTCATATTATTTAAATTAGCAGCCATCCTTACTATTTCTTTTATTAAGTTGCTAAACTGCTACAATTTTTGTTTAGACAAAGCTTTTCGTCATCTCTGACATCATCAGGTCTAGAACCAAATTTCAGGATATTTTCAAATTTTGTATTCACTTTTTTGGCTTTGGAGTACAAAAATTATAAAAGTTTCAAAATCAAACATCTTGAAAAAGATTTCAGATTTTGGTTAAAATTTCCCTTTAATTTTATCTCTCAAATGGATTTTTTATTTTGTTTGAAATTTTGATCCACTTTTTAGCTCTGACATCCAAAAATTTTTTAATTTCCATGACGGACATGGAATCGAAAGTCATGGAAACGAACACAGAAATACCCGGACTCAAAAATTGTCTATAGCAACAGGAATTGGAGCTTTGTGTATGCAGCACAATGATTGTAACAGATGGATTTGTGTATGCATCCTAATAGTATGACGTAATACAGAGTGGTTCAAAAAGGACTTTCCGACTTTGAAAGAATATAGAAAATTACTCAGGTGACTTACACATTCGGTTGAGGTGTCATTTTAAATCAAAACACATCAAGTTTGTCATCAGTCATTTTTGTTCGATGTGAACACCACGCCACGGGGCGCCACGTAAAACTATGTTGCTCGATGAGTAAAACTACGGGACTACGTGAGTCAAACTTGATGTGATTTGCTTCAAAATGACACATCAACCGACTCTGTAAGTCATCTGAATAAATTTCTATATACTTTCAAAATTGTTTTTATATTATTATTAATAATAATAAATCTTTTGTACAAGAATATTTTTTTTATTTTGTGAATATTAAATAAAAAATAATAAAAAATATATTATTATTATTGTATAATAATATTTATAAAAATATTTTTTTAATAAAAATATTTTATATTATTAATAATAATATAAAAAATATATATAGGATACAAAAAAACTGAGCAAATATGAATGTAACTTTCAAAATTATAAACACATTTTTGAATCACCCTGTATTTTGTTGGTGACTGTTTATAAATTACTCAAGTGGTTATTTAGTTATTATTATGAACTGTAAATGGCGAGTGCTCGATTACATTATTCGGGATGTGTAAACTGGTTAAAAAGACCGAAAACTTTGAGTTTGGACCCATTCCGGGACGCCACGTAAAACTATATTGCTCGGTGTTTTCGTAAGAGAAGGAGAAAAAGGAGTGGTGGATGTCATTAAGAGCAGAAACAGAAGTTGGTTGTAAACTCTATGTAGAAATCCCAAGTTAATGTGATGACACTGGAGGGAAAGCGGAATAAAGGAGAGAGAGCAGAGGACAGAGGAGAAGTCAGATGAAAGACGATATATGCATGGCGGTCTCATGGAATGGAGAGACTAACCCAGGACAGGAAAGCATGGAGGGAGTATGCTCTATAAGACCTACCTTTAGGCAGAAAAAGCATGATGATGACGCTTATAATCAGTGCTGTTGATACTTGCTTCAAAGATAAAACCTTGCTTCAAATTACTTGTCTGAAAGATTATTCATATACTGATTCATATGGTGAAATGACACAAGTAATTAGCTAAGTAATTAGCTGGTCTTCCCCGGTGACGAATATTGTGGTGAAGAAATTAGGTTCGTCGTACATCCCCAATAAAGTTATGAACTAGTAAACACGTTGGATTAGAACGAATAGTCACTTATAACACGTGTAGTTTGAATAATCTACTGTATGGGAATAACAAGTGGACAACTGACAAATAATATAAGACTCGATTGTAGAAACAACAGGACGTCAGACGTGGAGCAAAATGACAAGAACAACCTGGGCGAGGAGGGATTACATTTCACCACACATAATGCATAACGTGGAAAATCCAAGATTCCTAGTCACGTCAAAAGGCATAACATAAATATGTCTATTAGCTTATTCTTGTACAAGAAGAGAGCAAATCGGCAAAAATGTTAAGATGAAGTTAGGAAGAAGATGATATTCAGCAACGTCAGAAGAAGACGTGGCGGAATAGTTGATGAGATGTATTTTAGCACACGGATATGAAGTTTCCCAGGGGCGATATTTTAGGTGCTTCATCTCATCTACCCTGGGGGCTAGAGGAATCCTGTTCCAGTATGATTTTGTACCCCTAAGGTACAGTAGAGACAGATTAAATACAGCACTTTAAATTTTCTGAATAGGCCTTTGCGTATTTCTAAATGTGAATTTAAGTTATCAGTATTTAAGGGCAGTAGCATTCGGTGACTTATTTAGCAAATAACAAACAGCATGACATAATAATCTCTGCGTGCAAAAAAAAAAATAATAATAATAAGAAGAAATTTTAAACCTAACAGGTTATTAGGAACTGTTGGAGGATTAATTTTTGAACGCCGGGACGTTTCACAGTGTGATACTTCTGCAGACTGATCGTTCGATGGTGACCTTTGTGGTAGTTCACTGGGTAATGTATTGCGCGGGTATCGACGCTCAGCAGGTGGTTGTCAGTGGATTGATGACTTGACAGGTGGACATCTGATTGAAAATTACGACAAGAGGTGGATTTGGAGATACAAAAAAGATCATCTTTCTTATGTCTTTTCAGATAGAGGAATTATTGACGTTTGTATGGTGTACATATCTGTTCCCAATCGCGCGCACTCTCTCTCTCTCTCTCTCTCTCTCTCTCTCTCTCTCTCTCTCTCTCTCTCTCACACACACACACACACACACACACACACACACACACATTATTACAATAATTTTAAAATAAAACTACACAAGTGTGAAATATTTCCAGATGCTACGTGATTGTGATGAAAACACAAAATACTAATCAATAAAAAATAAAAAGTAGAAGTCGGTATTAATTCTTTATATGTATAAAGCAAGAGAATAAAACTTACACTTACTGTACATAAGAGAAAATAATTTTTCTGGAAATAATTACACTAAATATAACAAAAATAAATATACTGTATTAGAAACGTAAAAAGTGGCTGGTTAATAATGTGTTGAGAGAGAGTCCGTGGCGCAGATGTTGTTATTCTGGGTATGGCAATATATATTCCAGTCTAAATCCGAATTCAGCGAGTACATCAGTAAACGGAGCGTTCACTCCCGAGTGGTGCTGCTGCTCGACTTGCACATGTTAAAAATGGCGAGACTGTGAAAAAAATTGGCTTACTGTAACAAGATGAAATAGCAACGTGAATTCGCCACATACGAGCGACGAACGTGCCAACAACAGGATGTTTTGGCTACACTATGGACGAGATGAAAATATTAATAATGAACTCGTCAACACCAACGTCAAGGCTGCAAATTTTATCGGTTCTTACAAGTGAAATTTATGGTTTTGTCACTCGGGTAACCGACGTGTTCATACGCGTCTTGTGCGTACGTGTAACGTCGCGCGCTAAGAATTCTTCATGGCGCGTGTGAAGTACTCCAACATCCTTTTTGTCGGAAAGCTGTTCTAATCGTGCAGTTTTTATTTACCGTCTCAACGTTAATTCAACAAATCAGGTCTAAAATGATTAAGGAGTAAAAATATTTATATCCTGAATTTTTTTGGACGAAACTGCATTCGCAGCAAGAGTTGCAGCAAAAAAACAAACAAACAAAAATCAATAATGTCATAATTCCAGAGTCAATAAAATAAGTAATGGTGTCTAATATTTGATATTCCCAATAATCCCAATTGTCAGTCACCGGTCTGAAAACTTATACATTGAAATCGGAAGACAGCAAAAGAATCGAATCCTTCAATTATGAGGGTACAGATGAGCTCTCAGAGAGTTATACGTAGAGTGCAAAAAGAATTCTTCCATTCGAAAAGGACTGCGAATAAAAAGTAGATTAATAAAAATAGATTAATACAAAGAGCAAGAAGGAGCTGCCAAAGTTGAATGAGGAGTTCAAACGACAATATTGGAAGAGCTTACGTGACAAATGTACCCCAAACGTAGTGATGAATATGACGGTTATAAGATAAGCACCAGAAGCCTAAGGGGATTAATCCCCTATGGGTTGGCTTTAGACAGGAAGAGCGGCTTGTTCCCCAAGGATCTGAAGTGGTAGCCTTGCTTTGGAATATATTGTATGAGGGGGCCTGCAGCTAGAATTGGAATATGTCAACATCACTTGTTTTGTAGATGTGTTAGTGCTAGTAATAAATGCAGATGATAAAAATGTACAAGAGGTTATATGTGTGGTTGTTGGGCAGTAAACTCAAGCTGACACCTGAAAAAACTGAAGCTGTCATTCCTATAGGGAAGAGGCAACGAGATGACTCTGTACCATTTTAGTCATCACTGAAATGTGTCCCAGAAGAATGGTGAGATATCTCGGAATAATCTTAGACGAACGAGTAAGCTACGAACACTAAGTAAAGAAGTGGCGAACAAAGCGGGGAGCATAACGGCGATACTTATCAGGATAATGCCTAACATTGTTTGGCCAAATAGTGGAAAGAGTAAATGTTATGATAAGGGAAAGGAACGGCCTGCCTTTGTGGGTATGAATATATAAAGGTGCTTTAACGAACTGTGTGTATGTGTTGAACGGTTAAAAGGCATACATGTGACGAAGAAAAGGGGTTTTTATGAATGAAAGTCCCACACACCAGCTGAATGGTATGTTGCTGTCAATAATGATTTTCCCACTTAAAAAAAAAAGATATAATTAAAGCGTACCTAAGTTACTTAACGACATAGAACCAAAGAAACAGACGAAATTGAAAATCGTCTAATAGAAGGTAGGCCTACAAAATATCAATGAGACGGGTAGAGCTAATAGTCGTTCATAATACGATACGATGCCATACTGTCAGCGTAGAGATGGGAAAGCTGGCGGGCGAACCCAAAACATGCATCCGTAAAGGGGCGCGTGCAAAGCTTGCGTGACTGACTAGCGACCCCTGGGGTGGCCGGGGAAGGGCCCCGAGGACTCATGGTTGGTTATCACCGCCGATTGCGGGTGGCCTCCCGTGGGTCCAAGACCCCACCCACATACGCACTGCTTTCGAGCCAGGGGGTACCCCTTCCTTCGGTGGTATCAGCACTGATGTTTGGGAAATGTGCGTGTCTCATGCGCGAACGGCAAAGGGTATGGCCATTACTCCTAGTAGCGCCTTGCGAACGCGAACGAGGGTGCGTAGTCCCTGGCCAGTAGCTAAGTCGGACCTTTCACGCCCGCCGGTCTCGGGCCACTTGTTCTCCCCTCTTCGGCGGACTGGCGTCCGTTGAGTCGGCGGATGCTTAGGTTGGGCCGAGGTCGGCCCCTGACCATTCAGGACTTCGTGTTGATCAGCAACGTACTCAAACATGGTACCACGGAATTGTTGTGAACCAGTCCGGGCGGGGGTCCTGTTCTCACGGTGTTCACGAGTTGAGGCAAGGTTTCGTGGTGACTGTGGTTGACCCAGCTACGGAAGACATTCCCTAATACTGATCTTTCTGGGAGTTCGGTGTGCGTCTTGAGATCCTTTGGACTTTGGTGGGCCATACCCTGTTCCTCTTCGGAGGTTGTCCAACTCTTAGTTTGCACCTTCTTCGACACTCGGACAATCTAGAGCCAACGTCGAGACCCTGCGGGCGGAGGCCTAGTGTATTTTTCCTAGGAGCGTGTGATTGGGGGGTCTATATCGCCTTACTCGGTGGCACCATCCGATCTCCGTCCCTGCCCAGCATACACTGCCTCAGTGTGTCGCGGAAATGAAACTAACCCTTCAGCTCTGGAATGGAGCTGATTTATGCCAGGTCAAACGTCTGTGCATCGCGAACGGGAGCCAGGGTTGGGTTTCCAGCGTCCCTGGACCAGTATCTGTACGAGGTGCAGTGAATCCGAAGTAGCACCGAGTGTTTGGGAACCAGGGTTCTCTTTCCTGGCGAGTAGTCTCAAGCGGTCCCGTTCTTTGGATCGCCGGAGAGCAAACCGACTCACGCTTACGTGAAAGGTGCGCGAGCGATAGTCGTGTGACTGACTAGCACCCTGTGAGTGGCCGGGGAGGGGCTCCGGGAGCTTACGGTTGATTATCAGCGCCGATTGCGGGTGGCCTCCCAAGGGTGGCAGGGTTACCCCTCCCTTTGGTAGCATCGGCACTGATGGTTGGCAAATGTGCGTATCGCTTGCTTGAACGGTTAATGGTGTTTACTCTAATTCTAGTAGCGACTTATAAACGCGAACCAGGGCGCGCATTCCCTGCCCAGTAGTTGTGTCTCACGCCAGTCCGTGATGTCCATTAAGTACACAGTTGAATTCTAGTAGCTACGGTATCGCCCACTAGTTCTCCCATCTTCGGCAGACTGGCGTCCGGTGGAATCGGTGGAGTCCTACGTTGACGCGAAAGCGAGGGGTAGGTCACGGAAATCTGCCTAATTACTGGTCTTTCGGGGTTTCTTCCCCTGTCGCTGCCAGAAGATGGAGGACAAGCAGAAGATCTCCTAGGGCGATCCTGTGGATAGAACCCAGAGATCGAGCCCTCGACCATTTAGGCCTTCGGGGGTCGTGTTGATCAGCGACGTACTCAAAATTGATCCCACGGGGTCGTGAACCAGGCCGGCCGAAATCCTGTCCCCCGGCGTTCACGAATTGAGGAAAGGTTACGTGTTGGTTGTGTTTGATCCAGCTAGGTTAGACTTTCCTTAAAAGCGATCTTTCAGGGGATTCGGGAGTTGGCTCTGGGACCCTCGTGATTTGGTGCGTCACTTTTGGTTCTTCTTCGCAGGTTCACCTACTCCAATGGTACGCGTCTAATGGTCCAAACAGCGTTTACAGTTTCGTGTGCACCTCACTTGTCCGATTGCATTGAAGCCGAATTTAATTAATCCAACAAACAGCTCACATACTCTTACAAGGTGGATTTAAATGGAAAAATAAAATATACACTGTTACTTGAAATAAATTTTATTTTAAATATAATAAAAATATAAGAAATTACAGTGGGAAACTGAAAGATTTATTTATTTTTTGATTTGGGAGTTTCACTATAATTTAAAAAATTCTATTTAATATCATCTGATATATACTAAGAATACAATTTTGGATGTTTGTTAATTCTAGGAAATCACCTTTAATTGCTGTATTAAAGGGATGGGGGATAATTATCGCTGAGAGTGTGAATCATTGTAAAACGGGTTCAGCAGTGTATCTAGGATTTTCGATGCAAATATTGGTTACTCAGATCGAATTTGTCCAGTAGTAAACAAATACTTATAGATTTACGTAATATTGCCTTATATATTGTCACAGGATAAACGTCTCATTTTGTTTTCGTACATTCAGCTGTTTTCATAGTTGGAATTCCATTGACCCACATCTGACAGTGCTTAACTACATTTCGTGGCACGAAGCTACTAGTACAACAAATGACATCATTTCCTGTTTGTTACTCGTAAAATATAAAAATAATATAAACGTATGGGTATTTCAAGTGTTCAGTGAACTCTTGCCTCTCGCGCTGGCGAAAATTGTTTGAATCAAGCGTTGTTTTAAAGCTGCCATGGCTATAAAAAATGTTCATGTTTTGAACAAAATTTGCATACGGGTGCGAAGTAACGAGGAGGAATAAACTGACGATTAAGTAAAATTTTTTTACTACAGATGAATATCTTATGATTACAGGTTTTGCGGAATATTAATTCGGAGATAAAGTATAACGACGTGTATTACCAGAAAAAATATATTTTTTTTTTTAATTGAAAAACTATGGTACCTATATTGAAACAAAAGTACAGTAAGGTATTATTCCTTAGTTTGCATAAGCGGATGGGAAAACAGGTATAGACAGAAAACGTGAGAGAAAGAGAGAGCAAGAAAATTTTCAATGAGGGAGATGAGAAAGAGGACACGAAGAGTAAGAAAGAGAGAGACGATACTAAAGAGTGGTGGTAGAAGAGAGAAAGAGCGAGGGGAAGAGAGAGAAGGATAGTAGTGCAGGCGCCAACTGGTTGAAGCCCGAGGCTCAAGATGGCCATTAACCACAAGACCGATGCCGAGAACTTCTTTTTAAAACAAGTATTTTGTTCTTTTTATGTTAATTTATGTTCATGTTACCTAGTAGAAATACACTGTTTTGAGAGCATTCAACACACACATACAGACACAGACGTGTGTGTGTGTGTTTTAGTGTGTACATATTCAACCTGATTTACTATAACATGTGTATTTTTAACAGGGTTTCAATTACTGCATTACATAGTAATGGGCATTCGGTAAGTGTGAGCTTCGAGCTGCTTTACGACTGTACTACGGTTTTTATACTTGTCCTTCAGTCTGAATGTACTCCAACGATCATTCCGGAGTGTATCAAACTACCGAACACCAGTAATCTGACGTGGGTTATGTTTGTTGTAACCATTATCTTGCTTGAGGTATAATAGGTTACTTGAACTATTACTACGATGACTGCTTGTTCTCTGAATCGCATAGTACAAAACGTCTTAACGCAAATTATTATGTAAGCAATCTATTTGTATGCACTTTAAATCTTACGAGTTATGACAGATTTGTTAGTTCAACCCTTATTAAGTGATAAACAATTTTTTTGTCAAATAGAATAGAATGTTCATCGGATAGTTTTTTAAAATAAAGTGGAGCTGTTAATATAGTATACATTGTCATACAGTTTTCTCGTCCGTTACTAATTTGGTTTGCAGGATTTGGTTGAGTTGGTTGTCAGACGACATGAGCGAAACGACCGGCAAAGCATCAAACCATCTTCCTCTCTGACGACAGGTGTAAATGGATGTTATTCAGAACAAACGAATTTGGTCAGAACTGAATCGAACTACTAAACTGCTCGGCGAAACATGTCAGTTTTAACGCCGAGAAGTCTCAACTATCATATAATACTTATCATTTGTTTTGTAACTTGGTGCGATCACGTTGAAATTATAATTCTTACTTTTTAGGTGAATTTTTTGTGGAGAAGGAAAGAACCATGGCTTTCGTGGGAAAATACCCCTTGCGAACAGTGGCGTACCTAGAATAAGTCAGTCGGAGCAGTGCCCCGGGGTTCCCTGGCAAAGGAGCCTTCAAACGGCAAAAGAAATAAATAAGTAAGTTAAAAGTTAGTATTTTACATTTTTCAACGTGGAACCTTTAGGTTTACTTTTTATAGATAATAACACACTAGTTCCTAGCTACTCTGATGTGTGTACGGCGTGCTTCATGTATCTTACATGGTAGCAAATGTAGAAAGATGTTTTTCAAAACTAAACTTACCAAAACCTATTTAAGGAGTACCAAGATGCAAGATGGTTTCAGCGGCTTGGCGTTGTTGTCAATCGAAAACGAAACAGCTAGACAACTAGACTTTTAAGAAATGATAGAAACTGCTGTTATAAAAAGTATAAAAGGGCTAGTTAATGGTTAAAAAAAATTAAATAATAACTAAAATGATTATCAGTCCAAATTACACAAACTTTCCAAATTTTTATTACAGTTTTTTAAATGGTAGACTATATAAATGTTATTTCTGTGTAAAACGTTACAATTAAAATGGAATGTTTAGCTCTTATTTTGAAGATAAATAATAGTATCTTAAAGTAATAAATCAGTTTTATTCAAGTAAAGCTTTGTTACCTTATTGTAACCATATTCCTTACGTTTTCAGCCTAACATTTTTTTTATACGGCTTAGAATAGTAGTAGACCTAATAAAAACATAGTCGCTGTAAAATATTGTATTTTTTATCATTATCAGAAATAAATAATTTTATTTCAAATTAGCTAATATTGTGATTTGACTCTTCCATGTCAAATTCCTAGCAGGGCAATTATAAACTTACTGCTGTCTGCGATGTAACGAACATTTGGTAAGTAGAAGTAATTTAAGGATTCAAAGAAATGTGAAAGCTCTTCATATGGGGGGGGGGGAGAACGGTCGGTCTATGATGGGAGTTCCATTTTAAGTTTCTGCCCCGGGCCCCCAAAGAGCCTAGCTACGCATTTGCTTGTGAACTAAAATAGTATTAAACAATACGAATACAGAGCAAGTGTCACATTTCCGCTATCTTGATCGTGACATCACTTACGTCATAGATCATGGACGTTGATCATAAATTGCCCAATTTTCAGTCAAAATGTAGAACAATTCATCAAGCATTATCTAGGAAAATGGGGAAAGAGATTCGACTAAAATAATGGTTATTTCAGTGTTGTATTGGTTCTAAAATTTGGGTTCCCGTCAAGAAACGTCTAAGTAGGATAGAGGAATCGGAGGCCAGATTCTTGCGATCAGTTAAAGGCTCCACACAAAGAGATAGACTTTACCATAACGACAAGCAAAAAGTTGAAAATGTTTAATATTTAAGATCACATTACCGAGAACAAAGAGAGATGGCTCGTTCATCTGAATAGGGTGCCGGATGGTAGGTTGCCTAAGGAAGTACGGCAATACAGGCCTATACGACAAAGTGCTGCTACGACAATTATGGAATCTTCTCGAAAAGGCGAGAGTGTCGTTCTACACGCTTCTTGAGTAGCCCAGCGTGTGTCAAGGCCGTCCACTATGAATGTAGCACTCCAGATTGTTCGAGAGCACTTGTAAATACGCAAATTATGCTGGCACGCCGCCAAAAGAATGGAAAATTATTCTGGAACACCTGTGGGACCTATATAAGCAACAGCGGCCGGCTTAGAAGTTAGTGACACCTGGCGAGATTGTTGAGTGCGGATCAAGTGATTGTGGAACCTGATTATTGTTATTAGTGCGGAACTTTTAATAGTTGACATTATTGTTGCGTGTGGTAAAATTTAAGTTGAATTATTGCATAAGGGTACCTTGTTGATTTCATGTTGTTATTTGTGCGTAACGGTGAGTGGGTCAGATGTGAGACAGAACCTTAACGGTTGAAACAGCGGGCACTTTGTAGAAGAATAGTATATGTTGAAATTCATCTGTAAACATGGATACCAGTCGGATGATGGAAGCTTTCCAAGCACTGCTACGGGAAACACAGGAACAGCAAAAAGCAGAACGACGACAGAAGGCAGAAGAAGCAGAGAAAAGACGCCGACAAACAGCAAAAGGAAGAATTTAACCGTCAAGCAGAAGACGA
The DNA here is from genome assembly GCA_034769895.1 of Magicicada septendecula. Classification (NCBI taxonomy): domain Eukaryota; kingdom Metazoa; phylum Arthropoda; class Insecta; order Hemiptera; family Cicadidae; genus Magicicada; species Magicicada septendecula. The sequence goes on from CM068367.1 coordinate 689,134,185, forward strand.
TAAACCGTTCGTACAAGAGAATAACATTGCGGATAAAGTGACTGTGGAAAGTGGCTATTGCGTTATAATTCGCGCGGAACTCTTTAATAGTTGACATTATTGCTGCGTGTGGACAGATCTAAGTTCAATTATTGCACGAGAGTACCGTGTTGCTTGCACGTTGTTATTTGTGACTAATTAAAGCTGGTAATTAGTGACATGACTGACGTCTGTATTTCGTTTCCACTGTACCATATGGCGATCCGCGAGACCGTCGTAACAGTAGGTAGGAAGTCTAGGAAGCGTCGGTGTAGTGAAAGTGTTTCCTTTAGGACCGGAACAGGCGAGTTACCTATTCCCTGATGGAAGAAGAACAATTTTTCAAGCTACTTGGAATTTTTCTTTTTAGCAAAATGTTAAATCTGACTATTGTTTACGCCTGTTTACGTTATGCCTTAAGCACATGATTGGACGGTCTGAATTACGAGTACACTAATTTTTTACTCTAACACACAACCTTATGGATCCTCTGTCAGATGCTTTACGCCTGGAGTCATTCATTCTCTCTGTCTTCATGCAGCGTAGATCTCGTAATAACAGTTTATTTTAAAAAACAGGGCCCTTAACTGTCTATAGAACCCCAGCTTGGCAGGCCAGGGACTCTTTTCTATGAATTATAATTATTTTTAAATTTATGTAGCACAAGATTTAGTTCGGACAGGTAATAAGACAAAACGAGAAACCTAATTTGAAGGAAAGCGGAAGGCACAGAGAAAAATGAGGATCGTAAGAGAAAGGCCAACGATGAGATGGGAAGAACAAGCATTCGTGAACTTGAAGGTAAGAGAGTAATAGGTTGGAATAAGATGAATAAAGGTAGAAATGAATGCAGAAAAGTGGTTGAAGGGGCAAAGAAGCAGACGAAGGTGTGCAAGAGAAGGAGTGTGGGTGGAATGACTCTCACTCCAACTTGTCTTCATGAGTCAGAATAACTCGACAGCGCAGAAATTGGTAACTTCATGAGGACGTAAACTATAAAAGAGAAGACATAAAAACTTAGAAATTTTCTTTCGGATTTGGGATGCTCGACTCTCTACGGTATGCTAGGCAAAATGGTATTTGTCTTTCTGATACCGAATAACATAATTAATCTGTTGAGTAAACGATGTTTATAAATAATTTTTATGTCGTGTACTAATTGTAGGTCCCTAACATATTTGAGAAACTATGCGTACGTATGTATACTTACCAGAAATACACGCTGACAGGTATAAACTAATTTTTGTATTCTTGCCAACTTTGAAGAATATATAGGCTAACTTAGCATTTTTTTTATTAAGGAATCGAGATGGGATCTTTATACCGCAGGTAAGGATCAGTTTTATAACTTTCATATTTTTCATTCTTTGTTTCTTTAGTAGCGAAAAGCACTATAACTTTTTCAAACAACTTTCTTCTTCTTATCCTTCTTCACTTCAAGGATTAGGTTCCGGCACCCATCTCATCCTCTAACGACCCACGTCTCTTCTACTAATGGCTTTATAGTTCATTGTCGCTTTTGGCAATCTATCCTCTGTCATCCTTTGCAAATGATCCCACCATTGTCTTCTGTAAGCTGAAAAAATCATTTATATCCTCTACTTCGAGTTCTGCTCTGATATCCTTATTCCTTATTCTATCCTGCAATGTATAGTTTAAAGTACTTCGAAGAAACTGCATTTCAACACTCTGAATCTTGCCGCATTCCTTTTTTTTGTCATGACCCACGCCTCACTCGCATATGTCGCTGTGGGTATTGCAACTGTCTTATATACAAAGCAGCCTCGGAATAAGGATTGGAAACCAACTTTTCAGACCAACATAATTCTCCTTCAGTGACATTTTTCCTACACCTAACTGTAACTATCTTGTAATTATAACATATTTTTTCAATATAGGAATACCTTAATTTGTTTTACTGAAAAAATTACGTTTTTGCTTTCCATATCGTTTCAGAGCATATCGTGAATATTAGTATCACGTCTCAACACGGCGAGAACAGTACATAACGTGAAACTGTACCAGGTCCATGGACGTTCAATTTATCTTCACTGTGTACGGACCTTGATAACTATTATGTGGGTCGACAACCCTTATCGTTTGAAGATGTTTGAAGCACCGAAACATTTGTAACCAAGAAAGAAACATGAATAAATGAAACGTGTGATGAATGAATAAACACAGCTGGAGTGGAAAGTAGTGACAACTGTTGAAATACGGACGTTCTCTGATGGGCCGGACGAAATGTCGGTGTTATACAACCAGTATTATAAAGTATCCGTGCTGTTGAATTTACATATTGTGATGTCATAACACTGTAGAATAACATAAGGAAAACGTTTGTGTCTTATTTTAAGAAGACTGTAACATAACCGTTGTTAGTTTGTAGCCGTGACAACATGGTTGGAGGCAGCAAATCGGAAAGCGTCTCTAATTTTTTGACCTGGTGGTAGGCCTCTAATTTTTTTGAATTTTTGGTAGGCCTATTATATTTGTGGTAATTTTAATTACTGAAAATCTCACCATGAGTTAATTTGAAAAGATGATTTTAACTCATCATTTAACTGCGTCATTAAAATTGCTATATAAGTATTATTTAAATCAGTCGTTCCCAAACTTTTTGAATTGCAGAATACTTTTTAGAAGAGAGTTTCATCAAGGTGCACTGTTTTTTATTTACGATCTACATAGGCCTAAGAAATAAACTGAATGATATAAGTATTGATGATGGGAAATTTATGTATTGATATTGAGTATTTGGGAATATTAAACATTAAATTTTTTCACTAGAAATTTTATTTCCTCTACTAATTCACATAATTACGGTACTTGCTTAATTATATAAACGAGAAACATTAAACACATAGTAAGGCAATGAATTTGATAATAAAGTAGGTTACAATAGTAGGTTAAGATTTTGACTGATTTTTCATTTTTCTTTACAGTCTCTTCGTGGAACACTTGAATATGCTTAGCGGAGCACAGTTTGAGAAAAGGTGAATTAAACTGTTAAGCCATGCTAAGAAAGAACATAACGAAACATATTTTTTTTAAAAGCTAAAGACATAGATGAATTTGCTGATAAAAATTAGCACTCAATCGAGCTGAGGTCCACTCATTAAAATGCCAGACGATTCGCTTCATCTTTAAAAGTCGTCTGCAGTGGAGAGTTGTTCCTTCTTCATAGTCGGATGTTTCGTCGGTGTCTTTCAACACAAACTTTGAAGTTGACACTGCACATCTATATGTCTCCTATGCTTTTTGCGGATAACGTTATTGCATAATCGTTTCGTTGATTTCTAATACTGTAGGTGACTCGTATTTTAGTTGATACTATAATTTTACTTCCAAGCAATGCTATACTTTATGTAGTTTATACATATTTCCATTTATGCATGTTGAACTGACGACCACTCGCCGACGGAAGAGTTGACTAGGAAGAATGAAGCACACACCAGTGAATATGACTTCCGCGGGTGGAGTCGAAATGTCTAGCATTTTAATCAATGCATCACGAGTCGATAGGCCGGCAGTTTTGTCAGCAAGTCTCTCCACCACCCGTGAAAGTTTCAAACAAAAGAAGACTCCAGAGAAACAATCGAAAAGAAGGGAGTCAGGAAGATTGTGAATTTGGCAAAAACACTGAAGTATAAAAACTTGTCGTTCTGGATAAACAAAATCGAAAAATATAGGATTCATTTGTTTACTGTATGTGTTAAAACACATATGAACAACTGAATATGTTATAGGTCAAGTTCTTATGAAACGTAGGCCTACGTCTGATCTGGCGACTGATACATTGTAATACTTGATAAAAGAGGAGAGATTATTTTTTAACTATCACTAATTATACGTATAATTATTTTAATCCAAAAATATTGCAAGTAGTAAAATTGTAACACCTTGATTTGTAATTGACAAGACTACCTCTGTACCATCCACAATTACATCAACAGTCAATTCTAAAACTACTTCAATATTTTTATAATTATTAAATTATATCTTTCAAAAACTTCTGAGTCACACACACACACACACACACACACACACACACACACACACACACACACACACACACACACACACACACACACACACACACACACACACACACACACACACACACACACACACACACACACACACACACACACACACACACACACACACACACACACACACACACACACACACACACACACACACACACACACAAACGCGCGCGCGCGCAGGAAACCATCGGAAGGTGTGAGAATAGAGAGAGAGAGAGAGAGAGAGAGAGAGAGAGAGAGAGAGAGAGAGAGAGAGAGAGAGAGAGAGAGAGAGAGAGAGGGAGTTTAAGAAAGGTCGGTACACAAGTAGTCAGTTAAAGGGATAGATCACAGATAAACAAACAGGTTTTTACTTCGTATAGTCAGTTACCCTTCTAGAATAAGATCTTAAATTATGTCAGTGCAATTTATGATCCTTATTCCCAACAGTGTTTCTGAGTTGGATGAAGGAGAGAAATGGATGAAAAAAGGGTCGACGACAGTTCACCTCCTGGCACTGATTGTTTGTTACTTGAACTCATTTACTGTCAATTCTTGCCTTAGAAAAATAAATTAATTTTTAAAGTGAATTATGATTATGATTGCACAGAGAGACGTAAGTAGCGTAGGTTATGCAACGTACACATTCTAAACTGCCCCTCTGTAGCATCCACTTAGACACAATCGCAGTTTGCGCTGCTCTTGCTGATGTGTAGTATGTTGCACGGCGTGTGTAAACACATGTACCTGTAGCTTACGCCTGAAATCTTGGGTAACTGCCGAATGTGGTTATAGTCGTTGCGCCTGGTTATTTTTTGAGAGGTTTTTTTACTACAATTGTTATTGTTTCATCTCGTCCAGAATTAAGTAAAAAAGATGTATATTTCGGTTAATAGTGCCATATCTTCCCCGTTGTTTCATAGTGCGTATGCATTTGAAAGATATGAAATATTTATTCATGAATGAACTGCGAAAATCAGATGTAAGCGTGTATAAAGTAATAAGCTATAAGGGCGTATTGACGGGGTGGGGGACGAACGGGACTAGACCCCCCCCCAAGAGTCGAAAGTTGACAAGACAGTTTGTTAATCTCTTAATTTTTAAGCTGTTTTATTATTTTCTGAGCTGTGTGTCTTAATAAAATAGTAACCCATTTTAAACTACAGATCTACAAACAAGTTTATTATACAGCATTTGAGTGTACGTTTTAAATATGGAATACAGTAATATCAATTATAAACAATGTTTCAATACGGTACTATTTCGTTACTATTATTTTTTTCATTGGCCACGTTAAAGCTTTCTGTTATTTATTTCCCGTCGAGTAGATTGCATTCTTTTATAGTATTTTCGCATTTTGTATTTTAATTACTAAAAAACACAGAAACGTTTAAATTTTCACGTGTAACTTTCAGTGTAGAAATGCGCGAATTGCCTGTACGTGAATTACTGCAATATGAATCGCAACGATACCGAGAGGCAGATAAATAAACAGACAGGCTATATAAGGTAGATAGACAGACAGACAGAGAATGTCTGTGTATACAGTGAGTGTATGCAATCGTTTTAACGGCTGAAGCTAAGCAAACAGATATACTATTAAAGGACTACTTCATTAATGTAAGACAATTAAATCTATAATTTCTAGTGTTACAGCCGTTTTATTTCTGTAAAAACATAATGATTTCTATTTTCTAGTAAATTACACGTTAGGAACAGTGTATTCCGTAAGTAACGGCTGGGTCAGCTGCTCGGCTAGATCCGGCTCTGCCTGCTCACCCGAGTTTTTGTGTTAACTTCTGTCTGTTTTATGGCCTTGTAACACTACAATACATCATCTGAGCTTCCAGCTACCTACCTATATCGAAACCCCAAACCCAGTCCGGAAATTATACAACTTTCTAAGTCGGTTTCTTAGATATAATTAAGTTTTTTTTTAAATAATTATTTTAAACTGTTGTGTTTTGGTTTTTTGTTAAGATAATTTTAAAGACGAATCCGTCATTACGAGTCACTCCTGTTCCCTGCTTATTTCAGAGATCCCGAACGTAGATACGTCATCGTAACTGAAAGGTTACCGTGTAATTTTCGATTCAGTAAGATTAAAGGCCTGATTTTTTACTACTTGATTTGTGTCCACACGTACACATGCACACAAATCTGTACGCGTGTGTGTGTGTGTGATATTATTCATGATGTTTACGCGAGTAAAATACTAGTTGTAATTATCGTATTTGTAGTCCTTGCGTTAGCTGTTCGTTAATCCTGAGATACAATCGGAGACTGCTGAAAGGACTTGTCCGGCCTGAAGATGGTACACGGGATTGTGTGGAAACGTTGCACTTAAAATATCGCTTCTCATGGGCAATAGACAACTCAAACGGGTGCCGCATCGCGAGAAAACAACTCATATTTCACTCATGTATATAATATAAATTTCCATTCTGATTATTTAAACCAAATTTAATTAAAACATAAGTTGTTAAACCGTTAACTTAAGTGCAGGCTTGCCAGTGGATGAATAAACTTACAGTTCATAACGTTATAGAATCCGGGAAGGATTCGTCCAGCATTCTTATTGATTATAATTACTAAAATGAAGTTGTACTCATGGCGACTGAGAATAATTCAGTTCGACTGAGGAAAACCAGCAAATAAGCGTTCTCGCCGTTACGTTGTCTGTATGGTCTACATATGTACATAGTCGACTTAAAAATCGTCGTGCAGGTTCTGAGATAGTAAGTATAGTCTGTAGCAATAGATGACTAAGTATAGCCAGGAAAATGATGACTACTACGTTTTGGGAGAGAGAGAGAGAGAGAGAGAGAGAGAGAGAGAGAGAGAGAGAGAGAGAGAGAGAGAGAGAGAGAGAGTATTGAACCGGGATGCCTGGAAGAAATCAATCCAGGAGGCCAGGATCAGGAGGCCTCGATATGGGCTAAAGCGCCATTGAAAGATGAAGAAGAATAGTTTCAGTTTCACTTCTGGCTTCCCTGACAATGAATTGAGATCAAAAATCGAAATGTATCGCCTTCTGATAAAAGGAAATAAGTAGTAATTTATATTGTAAGAAACTAGTTTTTTAAATCGTACTATCCTTCAAATTTATCTTACATTTTTTTGTCTGATTTTGCTTTAGTAAGCTAAATATTAAATATAACTAGCTGCACTGAGTCAACCTCATTTTCGTAAAGACGGAGTATCTAAAGGAAATTTTACAGTACTTCGTACTTTGTACAGAACCGTGTTTTTATAAGAAGCTTCAAAAAAAAGTTTTCTTCGAGTTCCCTAATACTTTTTACTAGTCGTACCTATGAACCAGCCTGCTTAGGCCTATCGGGTCCCGCGCGCGATCACATCACAACTATTTACATATCACCGTTTCCATAATCTGTATTTATGATCGTCCAAAAACGAATTTATTACTCGGTTTGCTTTTCAAACTTTGATATTGTTTATAATTAACATAAATTAATGAATATTAAATGGTTGCCAAAACATTTCTTATTATTGCCAAATTACTCCTTAGTAAACTGTTATTGACTCATTAGAAAACAATGAAGCTCTTTTCATTTAATTTACTTTTTGCATAATGTTTACTCCCTAACACTTTTTAAAACAATAATGGTCAACAATTCTAGGAAACGATGCGCCAGATCGAGATTTATCTACACACACACGCAAGACAAATGGCGCCAATGTATCATTTTTGCGGTCCTTAAAAGGACCGTTGGGCGAGAACGCTAGTTGCTGCCGCGGCGGCTGCCCTCGCTGTTGGTCTGCGCCCGCAATCCCCTTCATTCGACAGCAGGATATAGAGCCCTTCCATTTCGTTCTTTACTTTTTCCTTCTCCGGACTGACTTTCTTCACGTCGAACGACTCGCTCATCAGGGCTGTGAGGCTATGCGTCTTTGAGACGTCCTCTCTAGGGATACATATATCCTGCAATGTGGCCCAGTCCAGAACGGAATATTTTGTTGTTGGGGCCGTTACAACGCCATGTTCATACTTGTGCAGTTTTTGCCGACACCGTTTTCACGAATCACCTGGACGTACACGGTACCTGCTAGGGCGAGCTATGAGGATATGGTTGTGGGTCCTTTCCGCTCGGATGTAAAATTTACATGCAAGTTATCGCATGGTGTCATGCAAGGAGCGGACACCGAGTCCACTTCTCAATGGACGAGCAGAGAAACGACGGGGGCCTTTGGCCGCTAGCCGAAGTCCCTGTCGAGAACGATTTGCAACTTGTCCGCTTTTACCGACAGTGGAAAGGTATCCCCAGACCGTGGCAGCGTATGTGATAATCGGCAGCAAATACACGTTGACGATCAATTTACCTAGCTTACGGGTCTTAGCCCTGTTGGCAAGTATTGGAAACAGAGAGCCCAGACGTGGTGACACTCTAATTTTGACTGTCTGAGCATGGGTACGCCAGGTGAACCGACGAACTAGTTGGGCACCGAGGTACTTTACTTCTGTAGACGTCCTGCCGATTCTCACTCGGTCTCGCGGTTCCTTCCGGCGCTTGGACAAATGCACCATGGAGCTCTCGGTTTTGTTAACGGCAACTTTCCAGTTATCCGTCCAGGCCGCAAACCCATCGAGTAAGGGTTGAAGTCGTCCGATCGTCCTGTCAGCGTTCCGTTCGGGGGTATATACCGCCGTGTCGTCGGCAAACAGGGCTATCTGGATTCCAGGCTCTCTGGGTACATCGTTGACGTAGATGGAAAACAGGAGAGCCCTAAGACGCTACCCCGCTACCGTGAGGAACCCCGGCTGTAATACGCCTCTTCAAAGAGAAGTGGTCATCTATTCTCACGCAGAAGGTCCTCTCCGTCAGAAAGCTAGCAATCAAGTGAATGTAGCAGTTTATGACCCGTCGTGCCAGATACTGCCAAAGGGCTTTTCCACATGTAGCAAACAGCCGACTTTCAGCTCCTTCCGACATCCGGCGTCCTTGATTTATTCCTCCAGTCTCATCAGCTGATGAGCGGTGGAATGCCACACACGGGAGCCAAACTGTTCGGGGACCAGTAAGTTTAAGTTTCTTAGACGATCTTCTACTCGCCGCTATACGAGACGATCGAATACATTTGATGTGGCGGACAAGAGACTAATGGGCCGGAGGTTGTCGGCACGGGAAGCATCCTTTCCCTGCTTTGTCATCATTATTACCGTAGCCTTCCGCCATTTCTTGGGAAAATAGGCCAGTCTAATACACGCGTTGTACAGCGTGACTAAGAAAATTATTCCTGACTCCAGAAGTTCTGACTCGGTCGGAGTTCAGCGCTCCGATCTTAGGCCTCGTCCCTAGAGATTAATTCGGCCACGGCAGTGATCGGGAGGGACAGAAATTCTTCAACATCGTTGTCGACTTACTCGTCGAAATCACAGTCCATGTGTAGGTTGGGGTCGAACCTGCGCTCGAAACAATAGCCCAAGTACTCGGCCCTCTCCTCCGGGTGATCCAGGGATTGTCCGAACGTTCTAGCAATGGCGGGGAATCAAGGTCAGCACCTCTTCCCCGTCAGAGCAGTGGGTAAACTGTAAGGGTGACTCTGGAATGACGCGTTCCCCGTTTGGGCCACAGTGAGTTCCCAGCAGCGTCTTCGGAAGGCTAGCATTTCACTCCCAAAACGCAGGTTGCTCTATTATAACCTCCCATGTCGGTCAGATCACGGGTCCGTTGCTAGGGTCTCCGGAGGCGATTCCTTTCGCGAATGTGAAGACTTGTCTCTTCAGGGTTCCGCTGGTAATGGGGCGTGAAGACAGGCTACATTCTAGAACGAGCTGTTCAGCCACAGAGATTACGGCCTAGTTGAACGTGGCAACTGCCTCGTCGACTTAGCGGACGGCTTCGAATGATCCCGCCTCTGGCAGTTGACGACTAAGCGCCAGGCCATAGCGATCCCACTCTACCATCTTCTAGATGTATCTGCGTGTGACGTACTGGGTAGCGACGTGGATCAAGTTTGGGAGGTGATCAGATGACAGTCCGGTAGCGAGACCGGACAGTCAGTGCTTGTATCACCAAGATATCCAAGACAATGGGAGCCGCGTTGCGTCGTGTGGGGTAGTAAGTTGTTTGGGGTAGCCCAATAATCGTCACCCGGCGAGCATCGACAAATCTGCGTAAGTGCTTCCAATCGCGATGCTTACAATTCAGGTCGCCTGCCATGATGACACTTCTGTGTAAATCGAAGACGCCCGCAAAGTCAGGGGGCAAGAGTTCTCTGTTCGGCAGCTTGTAAGCCGCCACCACAAGAACTCCGTCAAGAGCACCATGAATCTCCACGGTAATGGTGTAAAAGTAGGTCCATCGGTGGAGACGTCGGGGAGTCGCTCGTGTGGAGTGGCAAAGAGGCGAGCGACTCGTCGTTCGTTGACTGATCGCCCATACGGGGCATGCTGGCCGACGGGCCGCTGATTCGCCGGGTAGACAGTAGGACTGCCTCTGCCAGCAACCAGGGAGTCAGGTTCGGCTGCAGCCGGAGACGGGAGATGGGTCTGGACTGCTCATACTATCCGGGGAATAAGGTAGACAAATTACCGGCTTTGTTGAATATCGTGTCTTTATCAAGAAGGGTGTCCGAAAGGCTTCTTTACTCCGGAGGTACCACAAGCTCGTATACCACTGATGGAGGCTCGCAAGAGCCGTCTCAGCAACAAGACAGAGGACAGAAGCGCTGCCCACAAGAAAAGCTTGTAGCTTGTAGCTGATAGGGGGAGGGGGTTTAAGGCCCCAGCGTGGTAGCAGCGCCCGGAGTGGCTTCTACGATGACTGAAAGAAGCGTGCTCTCTCAAGAACGTTAGGTTTTCTAATGTCAAGTGGTAGAGAAATGAAATGCTCCTTTTGCTTGAGGTAGGGGGAGAAGATCTCAGGAAGTGAGGTGCTCAGCCAACGTTTATGTTAAGACGACGGAGGTCGGGATGGGTAGAAACAGAGTCTTGGGTAAAAAGGTTGAGGGCTAGGGACTGAACGTATTCGGTGAGAGAAAGAACCTTCAACCCTCGCCTGATAGCATAATTTCTGGCAAACCAGGGCCAGAAATCGTTGACCCAGGGCCAGGGTGACCTGACCTTGCACCAGGCCAGCAATCCCGGGATTGGACTGGCACGAGAAGTCCGTCGTGCAAGATTAGATCGAAGGCCTTACTCACGTCGAGCAATACAGCGACTGTGGGCTGATGTTTGTTCTCTGCGTCCGTCAGTTGGGTAACAACTTTGACGAGTCGAAGGGTCGTCGATTGCTATCTCCGAAAACCGAACTGCTCCTGCCGAACGACACCATCCAACAGGGGCGCATATTACCTGTGCAGGAGCCGCTCGAACACCTTCGAGATGATTGGCAGTAGAACATTGGACGATGATTCTCGGGAAGCGTACTTACGAGGTTTGGGGGTCCTTTTGTCAGTTTTGTTCATGGAGCCGGAGACATCCATTGAACAGCTCCTAAACAAGTGAGATGAGACTGGGGGGAGGGTGTTGAAGCGCCACCGCGCCGATACGGTTCTCGCCGGGAGTCCGCTTAGGACGAGGTCGACTAATGGCCGAAACCACATCGGCCCGGTCGAACGGGTCTGGGAAGTCAGCAGGAGGGCCAGAAAAATATCCAGATAGGAAGCCGATGACCGCGGCCGAATGGTGGAGAGTAAATTGTTCCTCGATGGAATTAGCAAAGATCTCAGCCTTGGCTTCCACAGAGTACATAATCCCATCCGGAGATCGAAGGGGATGGTGGGTCCTTTTTTCGCTAATAATCGGCTCGTAGCCTGCCATACAGACTCAGACCTGAGTTCCAGAGACTTGAGATACGAGTCCCAGAGTCCCATCGATGTGCAGTGGCATCAAGCAGAAGCTGCTTGACAAGATCAGACTGTGCGTTAAGCCTGCGTTTAACCTGATAGTGTTTAAGCCTGTGCGATCCTGCCTGGTTTGTTGCCATCTCCGGCGAAGCTGACGCCATTCTCAGAAGCTCCTCTTGTGGTAACTGAGCCCTTTCATTTGTCTCAGGGACAAGATAGATGTGCATGTCCGTGGCGAACGTAACGACATCTTGAAAATAGTTGGCCATGCGGTCCACATCAGCCGGACTGGCAATGGTGACCGGAGGGTCAGATGGGATGTTCGGTGAAGTTCGTCGCACACGGTCAGCGAAGGTCGGATCCGAGGAGCCTTCCTCCGCTGAGGGCGTCTGCGGCATGGGCGGCGGTAGCCGATACATGACACAATGGTCAGGGTCCGGTTTGGCTTTCGGATGCCGAGGCTCTTTGGGAGCAGGGGCAGATGCTGGCTTAGGACACAAGAAAACTGACTCTGGGGTGCGTGGTTGATGCGTCGCAGAGACAAACCACTAAGGAATCTGAGTTCCGAGCTGCCTTCAAGTCCACCAAGTACGTCCACCGAGGTTAAGTACCTCGGATACACCTCGACCGTCAGCTCACCTGGCGTACCCACACTCAGACAGTTCTTAAGCGAGCATCCGCTCGTCTAAGCTTACTGTTTCCACTCCTGATCAGCTCAGCCATGACCAGGAAATTGGGCAAGATGATCATCGGCGCGTATTTGCTGCCGGTCATTACCTACGCTTGCCCGGTCTGGGGTTACCTCGCCGCAATGCACAAAAAGAAGTTGCAGAGCGTCCTCGACAGGGGTCTTCGGCTAGCGGCCAAAGTCCCCCGTCGCTTCTCATCACGCCTTCTAAGGAGAGGACTTGGCGTCCGCTCCTTAGACGAAACATTCAGGCGGCTTGCACGCAAATTTTATGCACGTGCGGCGAGGCTCCCAGACAATCCTCTTGTGGCTGGGCTGGGCAGGTACCGTATACGTCCTGGTGATTCGTGGAAAAGCCCTCGGTGTATACTGCGCTAGTGTAGGCTAGCACAACAGCCGAGAATCAGCTTGCTATAGAGCCACGCCCTACTTGGGCAGGGCCACTTGGCAGGAGCTCCAGAAGGTAGCTCGGAACTCAGATACCGAGCGGTTCGTCTCTGCGACGCACAACCGCACAGCCCAGAGCGTCGTCACTCCGGGCTAGGTAGCTCGGAACTCAGTTACCGAGCGGTTCGTCTCTGCGACGCACAACCGCACAGCCCAGAGCGTCGTCGTTCTCCAGGCTGGCACGGTGGTAGATTGGTAGATGTCTATCGCTGCCGTCACAATATATACATATGTGTGTGTATGTGTGTGTGTGTGTGTGTGTGTGTAGAAGTCTCTAGTATGATAACGTGATACCGTTCATTGCATTCATAAGTACTGTGTCAAGTTATAACAAATTGAGATACACTTTGTAATTTATGTCTGCAGTTAATGTGCATTTTCTTGCTAAGTGCAAAAAAAATGTCCTAAGAGCAACAACGAATAGTTTGCAACGTAATATTCCTTTGAAGAATCAAAAACATTTTTAAAATGTATCTGTCCGAACACAACGCGCGAAGTCCGACGCAAACGCATCTGTCCCTCTTCCTAGCACCTCCGCTAGAGGCGCTACACCTGGCCCTAAGAAACCCCTGGCTTCCACCAATCCCCCGATTGACAAGCCTCGGCGCTCTTATGCGCACGCAGTCTCCAGGCAATCTGCCCCCAAAACCGTACCTGACGACTACCAGGTCGTCAAAGACTTCCTTGCTGAGTTCGACCTCAGCAAAGTCGCCCAGACCTTCAGGTCCATCCGCTCCCGCTTGGAGACTGCCGACATAACTGAGAGATTCATGCTCTTGGTGGAAGCCGCCACTTGTGTAGGTCTTCTATGAGTCGGGTCCTCAAACGAGATCTCTCGATTCTTTCCTGGAACGCCAACGGGTTGTCCAACAAGCTCCAGGAACTCCAAGAATTACTGGCCCGACTCAAACCCGATGTAGTACTTCTCAATGAGACCCACTTGACTCCTGCGAGTCGGTTACGACTGGCCAACTATGTGTGCTATCGAAACGACAGACCGGGCACTGCTGGTGGCGGTACTGCCGTCGCGGTGAGGCTCACTCTCGAGCATCACCGAGTCGTCTTGCCTGCAATGACTCACCTCGAAGGCACCGCTGTGGAGTTGTTAAACACTCTAGGCGGTGTACAGATGGTAGCGGCGTATAAACCGCCGCAAAAAGAGCTCCTTCACCCCGATCTAGCTGTCGCGTTCGATGCACACAGGAGGGTCATCATGGCCGGCGATCTGAACTGTAAACATCGCGATTGGAACAGTCGCTTGACTGCCCCAAACGGGAAACGTTTACGCAGGTTTGCCGATTCTCGCAGGATACAAGTGATTGGGCCTACCCAACCTACGTTCTACCCCTCACAACGCAACGCGGCTCCCGATGTCTTGGACATAGCGGTGATTCAAGGAATTGACTGTCCGGTCCATGTGTCCGCGCTAACGGAACTATCGTCCGATCATCTCCCCATCCTGATACACGTCGCTACCCAGCACGTCGTACGCAGAGATGTCCGGAAGGTGGTAGAATGGGATCGCTATGGCCCGGCGTTAAGTCGCCGATTGCCAGACGCGGGACCACTCGAAACCTTCCGCCAAGTCGACGAGGCAGTTGCCGCGTTTGACGAGGCAGTCGTATCTGCGATCGACGCGTCTTCCAGAATGAAGCCTGGCGTCACGCCCCACTGGCAGCGGATCCCAGAGGAGACGAGTGCTCTCGCTTGCGAGAGAAATCGCCTCCGGAGACGCTGGCAGCGGACCCGTGATCCGGCCGACAAGGCAGCGTACAACCGGGCGACCGGCATTTTACGTCGTGAAATGCAGGCCTACCGGAGACGCTGTTGGGAACTCGCCGTGGCCCAGGCAGGGGACGGATCGGACGAAAGTAGCCCTTACCGGATACCTTCGGCGTTGGTAGGGAAGAGGCGCCGGCCTCGCATCCCGGCCATTGCTGGACCTTTCGGTCAAATCCTGGCTCGCCCGGAGGCGAAGGCCGAGTACTTGGGCGCGTGTTTTGAGCGACAGTTCGCACCTAACCCGCCCATGGACTGGGACTTCGACGAAGAAGTCGAGAACGAAGTGGAAGACTTTCTGTCTCTTCCGATCACTACGGAGCCCGAACCCATTACTAGGGAAGAGGTCACAGATCGGCTCGTTGAACTCGTGCCAAGAAAAGCTCCTGGCCCGGACGGCGTCTCGAACGCCGCTCTTACTCGACTCCCGGAGCGAGGAGTACTTTTCTTGGTCGCGCTGTTCAACGCGTGTCTTAGACTGGCCTATTTTCCCCAGAAATGGCGTAAGGCGACGGTTATAGTGATCCCGAAGCAGGGAAAGGACGCTTCCCGTCCCGGCAACCTCCGGCCAATTAGTCTACTGTCAGCCACGTCAAAGGTCCTCGAACGTCTCGTACAACGGAGAGTACTAGATCATCTACGAAATTTCGATGTACTGGTCCCCGAACAGTTCGGCTTCCGTGTGGGGCATTCCACCACTCATCAACTGATGAGACTGGTGGAATACATCACGGACGCCGGGTGTCGGAAAGAGCAGACTGTCGCCTGTTTCCTAGATGTGGAAAAGGCCTTTGATAGTGTCTGGCACGACGGGCTCTTGTTCAAGCTCCGGGAAATCCAGCTCCCAGATTGCTACCTTCGCATGATTGCTAGCTTTCTGACGGAGAGGACTTTCTGCGTGCGAATAGACGACCACGTCTCTTCCGAGAGACGTATCACAGCCGGGGTACCTCAAGGTAGCGTGCTAGGGCCTCTCCTGTTCTCCGTGTATGTCAACGACGCACCCAGAGAGCCTGGAGTCCAGATGGCTTTGTTTGCCGACGACACGGCGGTCTATACCGCCGATCGGAACGCAGACTTTGCTATCCCAAGACTTCAGCGCGCACTCGATGCGTATTCGACGTGGACGGAAAGCTGGAAAGTTGCCGTCAACGAAACCAAGAGCTCCGCGGTGCTATTCACGAAGCGCCGGAAAGAACCACGAGGCCGAGTGAGACTCGGTAGAACGTACCTGCCCTGGTCGAGGGAAGTTAAGTACCTCGGTGTCCACCTCGATCGTCGGCTCACCTGGCGTACCCACGCTGAGACGATGCGAAAGAAAGCGTCCGCTCGTCTCGGTCAACTGTTTCCGATACTTGCCAACAAGGCTATGACCCGCAAGCTGGGTAAGTTGATTGTCAACGCGTATCTGTTGCCGATCATTACCTACGCTCTTCCCGTCTGGGGTTACCTCGCAACCGTTCATAAAAGAAGGTTGCAAAGCGTTCTCGATAGAGGGCTTCGGCTAGCGGCCAAAGTCCCCTATCGGTTTTCTTCTCGTCTCCTGAGAAGAGGACTCGGTGTCCGCTCCTTGGATGACACCGCAAGGCGACTTGCACGTAAATTTTACGTCCGAGCTGCGAGGACCCAGACAAACCCACTCATAGCTGGCCTTGGCAGGTACCGAATACGTCCAGGTGAATCTTGGAAACGGCCTCGACAAATACTGTACTAGTCGACCTAGTACGAGCATGTCGTTGTAACGACCAATAAAATTTACTTAATCAATATTCCGTCTGGACAGGACCACTAGGCAGGAGCCCCTCATAGGAGGCTCGGTACTAGGATACCATTGGGTCGTCTCACGACGCACAACCCAACAGCTCTGACCACTGTCCGAACAAAACTTTTACAAACAAACAAGGAGTACATTTGAGTATCGGGAGGAATCCATCCATTGTTTAGAAGCCTAAAAAGGTTATGTAACGCACTAGTTACGTGATCCTTTTAAATTGTGTTCATGTTTCCTTAAAAAGTTTAAGTGTCTATTTTTACGCGTAGCCTATATACAGTAAGACCTATACAAATGTTTTATGTTAAAGTTAAAGAAGACTTTTTATATAAATTTCTATGTTGGAATCGCTTTTGACAGTTTCATGTCAGTTAAATTTTTTTAGTAGTATCCGTATAAATAATTATAATAGGCTTTCTTATTAAAATTCTGTATTTATTTGAAGCCTTCTTTAGAGACTTTTACATTAAAGTAGGAGCAATAAAAGAATTAAAAAAAAAACAGTTTTTAGTATTTCTGACAGTTATTAACCAAATGAGACAAGATACGTATATACTACCTTCATATATTATTGTTTGCTTCTTTGCCGGGCCCCCACTAATACTTCGCAAGTATCCATTTACGACGTTCAATAAAATTGTACGTCTTCTGCAATAAAAGCTGCCGTTTACAGTCGTGTGTTTTGCGCACGTTAGTGGAGGTGTAAAGCCCCACAGTCAGTAATAACTGATGTAGGCCTACACTTGTTTCCTTGTTGCTGCAGAGTTTTTGTGGTAATCTCTTACATAAAAATAGGATAGCCGCCGTTAGGATTTATTTAATCTCTGTTGTTGGAACGTGTTTTCTGTGGGTACATCTGCCATAATCATATGGATCGTACATTGGATAGACAAGTGGAAATGCTAATGACTAATATATTCATTTATTTATCTAACGTAATTCAATGACGCAGGAATCGAAATCCTACCAGATCTAATGCGAAACTAAGCCTAGTAACCTACATGTGCATTGAATATATAAATTATAATTTTTTTGACTTCATAAAGATTAACAAGATTTTTTTTTCATCAAAGCAACTGTTGTTACTAAATAACTTGTTAACGTATATTTTAAATTAAACGGTAGTATTATAGTGCAGTAGTGGCTGTTGCTTGTGAGTTGATCAGTATGGTGTTGTTGAGATACGATACTGTTCTAGTAGGATATGACAGGTCGGACGAATCATAGTCGTGACGTCCACCGCACTGAATTTCAAGATACGTCGATTTTTGAGGTGTTGTTCATTTTCCTGACATCGATACAGTTATAATCACGTATGTGTTTAACAAACGTGTCTTGCATATCGTGCTTATGACTTGTTTAACTTATTATAATCGTTTGTTGATTATTTTAAAAATCTGCAAGTCACAGACAAAACGAGAGACATCCAAAACGTAAACTATTGAAGCAGCTTACAGTAATAAACTTTTGTCAGTAACTGTCTATCAACACTCCCACGCACACAAACACACACGCGCGCACGCGCACGCGTCGATTTGATTGTTAAAAAAATGAACACGGAAACAAGAAATAGTTTCTGAAGGACTTATGTATGCAGTATAGCACTGGATAATAAGGGCAGAAGGTAAGTATTAGCTGCTACAGTTATGTGAAATGCGCGAATGCTGTAGGAAGTTATTCTTATGAAACAGTTCCTGATAAAGTAGGTGGTGGAAAATAAATATGGAAACACTTTTTACAGCGAAGAATTGAACTTTAAATGACACGACGAAATTGTCAAAACACTAAGTGAGAATTACTTTCAGGGAACAGTACGTAATAAGACAAATGCTTCTGTGCGTGAATCACATGATAAATTATGTAAGTAGTAATTTATGTAAGAAAATTAAGCGGAAGACACAACAGCTCCCATAGAATATATGAATCGTAGTTCAAAGTAGAAAAACCACCGGCGCGTGCACACACACAGAAAACAGTACTCGTCCCTCGTGAACTTGCGCGTGCGCTTGTATCATAATTGTGCACATAGTTGTGTGTACGGTGTTGCTGTTTACGATAGACCAACAAAATATACCTTACGCATTTGTTCCATACGCATAATTTTGTTTTTTTGATAACATAGTTACTTAGTTACTTACTTTCTGAATATTAATCATTCATCCAAAAATGTTGTTCGGATTCTGAGATGTTCTGTAAATTTTATTTTCAAATGTAGTCTTCAATACCGTGAAACGTAGGGACTAGCCGTCGGCTGAGTTTCTGTTTTCCCAATGAAGTCTTTTGTTTCTTTCAGAAAGCACGGAGATTGATGATAACCCTCAGCTTTCAGCTTAGCTGTCGTACAGGGCCGCCGCTAGGGTGATTGCCGCCCGTGTACAGTTTTACCTTTGCCGCCCTGCTGAATATACTTTTCATATCCATACTTTGCCACATTATTTGATATTATTTTACCATATATAAACAAATACCGTACCGCACACTATTACGAATATAAACCGTACAGAAATACAACACGTCTCAGAATTACACCGCCAGACTGTGACCAAAAACAAGACCGTATTTGGAAACGTTTAAGGATAACTAACAAATTTCTGTTGCTGCTTACAAACTGCTGTTGTTTTGAATACAAGTTGACAATTCTAAAGGCGGTCGTTCGTCAAAACAAAACAAATAATTTCTTATCCGGTAGGTACTTATAGTTTGCCAGCGTCGACATGCACGCGCCTGTCTACAAAACCACAAAAAGACCGCAGCTATAACTCAGATATAAATTTCGCGCAACAATACCTATACGCTCTCTTGGCAGCTAAAACAAAGGGTGATGCCAGTACACTGTGGCAATGCTAACAGAACAAATATCAAGAACAACTCAATAAACGTTAATGTCATATAGGTCGGTATATGTCATTAAACGTTAATATCTAGTCGGTATTAATTGTTTTAATTTATTTTGCAATATCTGCTGATGAATTCGGCAGTCTACGGCCGCCCGTGTGCGGTGCACATTTCGCACATATGGTAGCGGCGGCCCTGCTGTCGTACACGAAGAGCTAGGCACTGTTAGCTAACAGTTAAGTACATTTGATGCAGAACTCTAATGTACACTATACACTATTACTAAAACGATACCATAACAGGTGAGAGAAATGAGAGAAACTAAATAGTTTTTTGTGATTACCATTAACTATTAACTGTGCTTAGAATTAACTGGAAAGTATTAATTTTAATAATTAATATTTCCGCAGTTAAGCTAATAAATCTAACAACTAATAAAAACCTTCATTTAAAATTTCACGTAGGTGAATTCGGGACGCGACTAAGAAATTTGCTTTGGGATTCGCCATTGAAACGTATACAATTTTGGATTCACCCATTAATAAAGTGCGCGCGCGCACGCACACACACACATACGACTTAAAATATACGCAGAAATATAAAAACATATGAAGAAACACAAGAGCGACGAGCATAAACATAAGTTGTAAGCGGCAAGTGAAGGAACATAAGAATAATCTAGACTTAGTTTTGTGTAATACAGAATAATTATGGTCGTTACGTGTACAGTACAATAGATTTAATTATTACGTATGTATTTATATTATTTTAAATTAATTATACACAAAGCGTGCAAGCACACATACATACACAGCCACACATATTGTTTATATAAACTCGATATAATATCTATTCATTTAGGGTTATATAACATTAATTGAATATAATAAATCTCTCACATTCCTTGACAACAAAATGATATACGATAAATCATTAATATTACGATAAAAGTGGTTAATGTTCAATCTGGTAATTAAGGCGTGTAGTAATAATTAAAATAATATTATTAATTTTGTTTACGATTCCATGCGCGCGCGCGCGCGCGCGCGTGTGTGTGTGTTACTTTCTATACGTCGCACAGTGGGGCCGAATGCCAAAAAGCTGGCCAAAATATGAAGGCATTTGTAAATCGATCTAGAATTTGGTACTTATAGGTTTTTTGGGTCGCTGATTCCGAATCTGAAATCCAAATTTCAAAAAACAAAATGGCGGATCCAATATGGGGGACAAAAATAGTAAAATATCATATTTTTCCCCCTAAAAGGATTGCTTGTAGGTTTTTAAGGTCGCTGATTACGAATCTGAAGTCCAAATTTCAAAAAACAAAATGGCGGTTCCAACGTGGCGGACAAAATTGGAAAATTAATTGTTTATAGGTTTTTGGGGTCACTAAATACTAAATATTCAAAACATTCAAAAAAATGTAAAAAATATTTATTTTGAGTGATTAAAAATTACAAATATAAAATGTCATTTAAAAATAGTTATAATTTTATGCTACTGTTCATCGTCAGTAGAATCATCGGAATCGTTGTCCGTTGAGGATACAGATGACGAACCAACATCAGTAACACCTGGAATTTCGGGTGGAAGTAGCAAGGCTACTGCTTCGGTTGATAGGCATTTCATTTTTTTTTTTTTTTAGGAATATTTCGCAGACTCAAAACAAATGGGTCTGAATGTACTAACGTACGCGAAAGTACGTCTTCCAAATTATGTATTCGGCTATTCTGGCGGCTGGAAAAGTTAAAAATATTAAATATTAATAAAATCAGATTTTGTCGTTTCTGATTATCGCTAATTATGACTTAAATTCGCAAATGAAAAAATGATATGATTAAAAAATTGTTTTAGAAAAGCACAGTCAAGAAGGAAATGATGGTCAAATATTTTTAAGGTGATTAATTAAAAATATATAATGTCACAGTTACTTTAAAAATTTACCCTTTGAGGCACAGAATATATACAGATATTGATTAATAATGGTAATATATTATTTAAAATTGATTATTAAATATTAAAAATTAGGATAATTAATTTATAAGGAAGAATATATAATTATTGTTTAATAATTAATATTGTAATTGAACATAGACTTACGCGAGTTAGATAAGTAGGCCTAGCCTATTCTAAAGTAAATGTAGTAGTGAAGAACAAGAAAACGTATTACTGTATGAAAGAATAGGATGGTGTACTTTAGAAAAAATGATTGCTCAAAATATTCTAAGTTAATTAAGAAAATCACTGTAACAAAAAAATGCTGCTAACTATTGAAATATTTATATAAAATACAATAATTAAATGATTTTTTCAGCATTAATTCAGATTAAATATTTATTTTAAAAAGTATTAAAAAATTACTTGAGAAATGTATATTGTATTACGTCCAAGGAATATAAATGTTGAAAAAAAAATGACATTTTTATCGTTTTAAATTTTACTAGGACTTATCTATGCAAATAAGTTGAGGTTAAAAAAAAAATGAAACAGAATTTTTCAATATCAAATGAAACCAGGTATTCCATATAATATTTGCAAAAAAAATTAAACTCGAGTTTTTTTGATCAAAATATCTTACTGATTTTCGCAAAATCCTTAATCACAATTTTCGTTCTTTCATCAACTAATTCAAAAAGCATGCGTTTTTTGAAAAAATGGTAATAAGAAATTGTTAATTTTTTTACTCTTACACATTTTGTACGTTTGGAGGTTTTCCGAAGAAAGCGTTTCATTAACAAATTAAAGGCGGTTTTGCAAAATAAATTTTGCGCTTTGTCTAATAAGCCTCCGATACGCTAGGCTTACCTAGCGTCACAATGCATTGCGCACGTTCGACTACACTTGCCTCATGAAAATTCCCATGCACCTGCTACGATTTGTGAGTGCCTAAAACTAGAGGCGGGTTTTTCCTACGTAAACAAATCGCCACGTTTTAAGCCAGTCGAGACGTTCTATCTCTTTTGCACTTACATACGGTAAACGATATGCTTCACCACAGTTTACTTTTTCGTGAAGATTGCAGACTATAAATTTAATTTTCTAAGTTCTGTGGGTGTTGTTGAAAGATAATATAAATATTTTATTGCAAAACCTTTATATTTCAAAAGACATAGCAAGAGAAATTGAGGAGCCTTCTCATGTTGTTGGTGCCACGCGACTAACATAGCGTTAAATAAATTACCGTTAAATATGTATTGTGCTAGTTTAAGCTACTGGTCATTAGTTTTGTTCGTTAGCAAATAGTATAAGCTTCACACTAAAATAGGGTTTTCCATCCAACTCTGCTTGATTATATTACTTTTTTATTATTAAAAACATGTTTTCTGCAGAAATAATGTAATTCTCTTTACGCGTCAAACATTAGCAAATACCACATTGCTTATTTTTAGTTAACTTTCGTGAAACGTATGTGATATCTACTTACTTTTAACTAATGATTCCATTTTGCAGAATTAAAATCGGACGATTTTTCGAGTTTCTAGGGCTTTTAACAGAGACGCAGTGTCGACTCACCACTGCGTGCTGAACGTGCTCCACGCGAGAAGGTCTCTTTACAATTGTTTTTTTCAGGGTTAGTGAGAGTTTTTTCGACCATTGACCTGTACACGCTGAATCTTGGACTGTTACTCTAACCATCCTTATAATTCAAACGACCTAAATAGTAACTTTATTTTTCTGTTTTTGGCCCCATTGTGAGTCGGATGTGTGATTTTACGCTTTTGCTTAAAATAAGAGAAAATTTCATTCACTCTTTTGCTTTCTAAAGATTAATCCCTAGTCATGATCTACGTCGAAACATGTAGTCTAACACTTATAGCTTTGAATATTCTTTTCCATGAGCAGTTTTTTTTTTAATCCTCCATCCTCTTTTTAATCGTGGAACCACGTAGATATCTAACTCAAGAATGACCTCTAGTGGAAAGGTCTCCAGCGTCTCCGCTTCTCAGCTACTTTGACTTCAGTAAAACGCATAGTCAGGAAATTAATAGAGGCGGAATAATAATAATAAGAAGAAATAACGAACTAAGTATTAAGGCCGCTTACGATCCAGAAAACAAAATAAACATTCCCTTAATTATCATACATTTTAAATAGTCGTTCTCCGGCGTGCAGGTGATTAAGGGCGTAGTCTTTTACTGAGACTAATCAGATATTTATAATTTCAAATGTATATACGGCGTACAATCAGTCACCATGACTGTGAGTGACTGGACAATTCCGAGTGAAGAGCATGAAGTTGTTCGAATAGGATGAGATGTTTCCGGTGCAAGGTAACCGTAGGCGCGGGTGAAGAAGATAACGATCTTCACAGTCAAGGTTGAATAGAATGAAGGCCTTGTATAAAAAATTATAGCCTTCTCTCGCCACCATATATACAACTGTCCTGTCTTAACAATCTCTGCTTCGGACATTGATTGATTCTAAAAGGCTCTCATTGGTCCGTGTTTAATAATACGGAGCTACACAAGAGAAAGCTTTAATGACTGCTAACACTCGGTAACGCAATAACATTATTAAGCTGCCTTTGCTGCATTCTAACTGTTTCATTTAAACCGGTTGATTGAATTATTTTATTCACCTCGCTGTGTGTGTATGTTTAGGTTATCATATCATAAATAAAACATTCTCTTCTCTTGAGACGGAAACAGAAGAGCCATCGCATCCAGAAATTAACTTCAGGTCGATAATAAAAAAATACAATTTGAAACGTCAATTTGATTTCTATCGGGCGTGATATGTGTGAGCATGAATGAGATGTACATAAACATACGCGCGCTCATTCAAAAGAAAGCTCATTTTTCTTAATGTGATCAAAATTTTTAAATTGCGTCAGTTCTTGTCGGTTGTACGATGTATACTGCATGCACCTGAACATTCGTACCATCAGACTGTACTATTGCATATGTGTATACAGAAATTTGTCTGTACATGACAATCATCGAAGGCTCTACACTAATTTTTGGATATAAAATCAAGCCAAAGTAATACAAAACCTGGCGATGTTCGACGATAATGACTGGCTCTCCGATCACGGATAGCCCGCAGAAACACAAAGTAGGCCTAAGTCATTCCCCGCTTAAGAGGACTCCAAAATATTCATACCTTTCTTTAAACATGTTAAGATTCTATGAACAAACAGTGTCACCTGTTATTAAGTGGTGCTAGTTGATTAGGAATTTTCGGTTTTTTTAAAAATGATGAAGACTTAACTGATCTGAACGGAAAGTTTAGTTACATGCAAGCTAAATTTGTTGGCGTAGATTTTTAAAACATAGGAAAACATTACAATTTATGTCAAAAATAGCTAAATAAACGACTGCACACAACACAAAATTCCCTATTTTTTTAATTAATCTATTATCACTAGTTTAACACAACTTTAAATTGTTTATTTACATTTGTTTTTAAATAATTAGTAAGGTTTGTTTGCTTTTGGTTTTTGGGACACTGTTACAAATACGACTCTTCTACTTCTGATTGAATTACTTTCAGGAAAGTGCGATATACAGGATATACAGCAGGTAATGTACGTATTACATACAGGTAGGCCACAAGTCGCTTGGCAAAAAAGCTTTTTATTAATAACTTCTAGTGATGATAGGTTTTGTTATGTTCTAGACTCAGTTTTAAAACAATTTTTTTTTAATTCGAAAACGAAGGTCCATAACATTGTTTTATCGGGAAGTTGTAAATCACTTTGACAGTTTAGATAGTCTAGAAGACAATTTACCGTTAAAATTCATTTTATTAGGCTACAAGAAAAAAAGAAATGATTTACTGCACTGGATAGGACTGCTGTCGCGAATAATCCGCAGCATCGTCTCTGAGGTCCTATTTCGTGATGAATTTTCTATTGCTTATGACACCTACGCACGTATTTAAATAAATCAATTGTAATATCTTCAGAGGGGTTAAGAACATACAACAGTACGAACCAAATACACTGTTACAAATCCGACTCTTCTACTTCTGATTGAATTACTTTCAGGAAAGTGCGATATACAGGATATACAGCAGGTAATGTGCGTATTACATACAGGTAGGCCACAAGTCGCTTGGCAAA
This sequence comes from Magicicada septendecula, assembly GCA_034769895.1. NCBI lineage: Eukaryota > Metazoa > Arthropoda > Insecta > Hemiptera > Cicadidae > Magicicada > Magicicada septendecula. The sequence continues at coordinate 689,159,627 of CM068367.1, forward strand.
AAAGCTTTTTATTAATAACTTCTAGTGATGATAGGTTTTGTTATGTTCTAGACACAGTTTTAAAACATTTTAACATGATAATGTTTTTAGGCTGGGAGTCATTCCACAAAATGCGTGATGCAAAATGTGTAACGTCATCGAAAAATGTAACGCTCCAGGTGATGTTAACAACTATATTTTTTCCACACTTTCGATTCCCCACAGTCTAGAAAACTTCGGTCTCTGTCGTTTTAACATGATAATGTGTGTTATATAGTAAATATCAACATAGAACATCGCTGAACAGAGTCTGCAGTTTATGCACATTATACGTTTCAAAAGCCTAAAAACATGATCATGCTTCGATGTTTCGGTTTCACCGAAATTCTTCTTTCTTTCTTTTTTCCACACTTTCGATTCTCCACAGTCTAGAAATCTTCGGTCTCTGTCGTTTTAACATGATAATGTTTGTTAAATAGTAAATATATTTGTTATATAGTAAATATTTGTTATACAATTATATAGAAAACATGATAATATTTTCCACAAAATGCGTAATGCAAAATGTGTAACGTCATCGAAAAATGTAACGCTCCAGGTGATGTTAGTAATAAATAAATTTGGTCTCAGTGAAATAAGATGCATATCAGTGTATATTGTTAACAAGCTTCGATGTTTTCTGTTTCGTCGAAATTCTTCTTTCTTTTTTGTTGACGTTTAGACAAAATTTGTTGTCATCGTCAGGACTTGTAGAGAGAAGTGGGTAAAACAGAAATAACTTGTACACATACTTGTAAGTATTTATATTTATGGATATTATAATTATATCTTAAGAATAATAATGTGTGTGCAATAGTTTTATTATTATTATTTGTTACGTAACATATACACATCCATTCACACAAAAACCACTTAAGATCTGTGTTTAGGCCTATTAATTATTTCTGTATTGCCAGTATACGAGTCCTGAGATGGCAATAAACATTGTCGAAACGTCGACACAAATATTTTTGTAACAGTATTAGTTAATTACCGAACTTTTCAGAACTTATCAGCGTTTATTAATTCACGATCACTACTAAAACAAGGATACTTTCTAACGTCAAACGCTTTACAGTCCGCACTGTACTTCAATTCAAACGACACCGTACAGAGTTCCAACATTAGTAGCCATATTGCGGGTTGATGATGACTCTAGTCGATCATGTGTCGACATTTCGTCAAGGGTGTTGCATAGTAATGGAAATCCACTGCTTAGGAAAAATCGACCTCGACCTAATATAGAGTACAATGACGGATATTAAATGCATATATGTAGAAAGCGTATATTTATTACCTACGCAATTAGTGATAATAAATATTATCACCGTCTTTAAGCTGAGTCATTAATTTGCGTTACGTAAAATTTGTGACACTTAAATGTGACTTCCTGTTTTTATAACTGTTTATCTGTTCAGCGTTGTGTACTTCGTTGCTATCAGTTATATAAATGTTCAAACAGTTACGTATTTTATGATTTAAAATATTCCTTTCGTTTCAAGGAACAGTTAATCTTACTTTGAGTTAGAAATTACGTTTTATTTATCCTGTTTACTGTTCGCTGTTGACATTTTATGCACATCTAAATTTTTATTGTATCTTTCATTTATTTCATTTATTCGTCACACATCTTTCCGGGAGTTGTGACTGAAATAGAGAGCTACAAGTTTCCGGCATTTTCATGAGCGATAAGGCATCCTCAGTATATATCTGTTACTCAGTGCACACCTTGGAAACGGAGAATCAGTGCTACTGTAATAGCTATGTAAATCAACTCCTTATGTATTACTAAATTAATAAGCGTAGGCAGTACGTTAACGCAGGAAAGAAATATTTAAGGTTCGCTAACCTTACCGATAATAGGTAAATTAGTTTATCAGAAACTAGAATTAATTAGGTGGCCTTGAAATCCTTGAATGACGAACATCATGGAAGAATACTGCAGTGGAGATGTCTAGGCCACTCGTGAGCCAATCGGATAACGGTAGAAACTACGTAGTTGGCTGAGAAAAGGAAAACGAAGGAAACCACAACAGAATCGGACAGACGACATAACGCAGCTGCAGACAACAGATAAAGTATTGTGAAGTTTTCGTAGTGAAGTACCGGAACAGAAGTGAAGAAGGCTGAAACAAAGTAGAAGAGAAGAGAGAGACAGGATGCGACATTTAAATTTTACATAAAATACTTTTACTTACTTACATACGTAAACTTAATTATGCATGCATAAAAAATATTAGGCTACATATAGAAATGTTTCATGAATCTTTATAATTGAGACGCTGCACATTTGGCGGAGGGTCCCAGCGAAACTTAGCTAAGTCAATAAATATATATATTTTTAAGGAGAACAACATTTTTTTCAACGATTTAAACAACAAATAATAATGAAATAAAAGTCATTGACACGAACACGTAGCCTAACACTTGTATACAAATCATTATAATACACATTACTAACATAAGCCATTTGTCGTAATCATCTTTTTATGCGCTCTTACCCAACTTGACAGTTTGACAACTTGACCCAACTTGCGCTTTTGTCTACATTTTACGCAGTATGATGAGTAGCGTCAGCCACATTGTTTTTCAAAAATTTCATATCATTGTTGACACTTCCGAAATCAAGACAAGTGATTTGATACCTCGTCTATCAATACTGATCCAGCTGTTTTAGTGTTACAAGGAAACAAACAAACTAACAAGGATTCCACCTAAATACACTACTTACATAGACGATTAATTAATTACAGTCACTTAAGAGAATACGAAATTACTGTAATCTTTATAAAGTGCACATTATAAAGTAAAACATAACTATTATAGAGATGTAGCAATTATTAATTAGTAATCTAATGCGATGAAGCATAAGTAATATATACTAAGCAACTGCAGCGCTGAATTGCACAACACACCGTTCGCAATATTCTTATACTTAGTGCTCAATGTAAACGATTACAACCCAGTGTAACGCATTTGTTAAAAATGTATAAAGTAACCAAGTAAATATTATAAAAAGTAATACAGTAGTTATTGAAAGGTAACTTACGTGAACCGTACAAACATACAGTTGTGTCGCATTTACACACTTGTGCTGGCCGACAAGTATACTTACCGCTCATTACAAACATTTATATTTTCAAAACCTGTTAAGGCAGAGACTTAAAAATTAAATTCGATCGATTCTGATACTTTCATTCGCTTATTTTACATACCTACCTCTAACAACAATATAGTTTCTCACAGACCAATTTTTGGTCGTAATTCGAAAAAACCGTAACCAACATTATATACAATTTTTTGTATATAAGTATGAAGAGTATATGTAAAAAATTAAGTATTTCATTGAACTGCTGAAACGTAAAATTTATTGCTTTTAGATGTTTTACGTTTGTTTATGACTACAATAATTTTAAAATTCATTTACTAGTACGAGTGTTATATTATAAAATTTAAAAAATTGTAACCTTGTAACTTTAATTTTTAAATCACACAGTACGTACGAGCGAAAAACCCACATGCGCAATGCATTTTGCTGTCTTTTCCATTATTTCATGTGATTTCTGAATGAGGTAGCCTATAGGCACAGACAGGCCCGGATTTTCCACTAGGCACACTAGGCGCGTGCCTAGAGGCGGCAGGCTCAGGGGGGCGCACGAGGTGAAAAATTATTTGTTAAAATTTCATGTTTTCGGTTTTTTAATTACAGTATTTGTATTGGGCACTTGCATTATGGCCAAATTGAAGAAAATGGTTTTGAAATAACCTTTAATTATATCATTGAATAACACGGAATTGTCACTGGGCCTATCAATAGCGGTGATCCGAGCGGAGCACTGTCGTATAAACAGGTCTGGACACTCAGTTGAAATTCGCTAACAATAGTGCCTAGGGGCGGCAGGACACCTAAACCGGGCTTGGGCACAGAGCAACGTAGGGTTACTGATGAAAACTAGGAATTAAGTTTGAGGTAAGTGGTAAGTTGGGTACTCATGCACACTGCCTGAAGGGCTAAAACGAGACATTAAAATTGTACATCATGTTTCTGAATTTGTAAAAATACACCACTCTTTTGAAGTGCTCTACGTGCAGTATTTTTCACACATATTCAGCTGTCAAAGGGGAAACGATAAACAATTTGTTTCTTGGTATTAATTGTTTCGAAGGAACTGTCAATTTTACGAGGTACTGAATCTTGACAGCACAGCACAGGTGTACGCGGCGTGTCTTAGCACCGCATAGTGTGTGCGTTGTCCAGGTCGCAGCCAGTTGCTTCTGGTATTGCACGGTCATGTGTTTGCAGCACAAGAAAGTTAGCCGCTCCATTTTCCACGATTTAGCATGCAAGTAAGGGTTTATGAGTTTGAGTTGCACTGGACTCATGTTTGAGTTGCAACTCCATTGCTCCCTTAAACGTTCATGTGCAGGAACTTACAGTTGTAATCGTCTGGGTCATAGTCGTTCCGAACCGGACGTCTGCCGCAAGAAGGCATTTGTATTCGCGGAGGCCCGGGCCTGGACGACAGCACAACCAAAAGCTGAATTCTGAAGTGACGTTTATCGTACAGTACCAAGAATAGATCTGCAATCACAGTACTCAACAGTCCTTGAATAGTTGAGACTAGTGCTCAAACATAAGTGTTCGTATACAGTTCAGCCACATTTTTTTCACCCATGAAGATAGTCAAAATTATTAGACCTGTGGGAAAAATAGGTTTAAGAACAGTAAGGATAATCTGCCTGCTACCGTCCGCACATCATGTGTAGCGCATTTCTTATAAAAGATTTCTCTAGTCTGTTATATTGGTCCGTCAGCTCACGAGTAACCATTCTCCTCTTAAGCAATTCTCTTCTGAATGGTTTTTCGTTTTTCTCTCAAATGATGATACTCGCAATTGTAAAAATTATCAAATTCGGTTACAGTGATTTCAAAAATTGATCTCCTTTCATTTTTTGACAATTATTCAAAAACTACTTAAAACTTTATTAAGGTGAATATATTCCATATTAAGTTGTATTGAAATAAATATGACTTGTAGGATTTACTAAGGAAAATCCACTTATATTATTGAAAATAAACTTAGATACTAATAATGATGTACATATTATTTACGACTAGCTTGTTAGTGTTACGCCTCGAGACTCGACTGAATGTGTATATAAAATGCAAATAATAATGTAATACGCCGTCAAGTTGTTATTGTATCCTGAAATTTTTACTGTACATGCAGTAACGTAATTAGTAGCAGTTAATGTGGCAGACGAAATTAAAGAAATTTTGTAAAGAACTGTCATTCCAAGCACTTGCTTTAAATTAGTCTGTCATTTCTTTAACTGATTACATCATTCATTTCTTGGGTATGAAATGAAATGTCTTTTTGACATGCTCCTTTGGTTGTGCCATTATAGAACCAGTTTGGTCACTTGTTTGACTTCTGTTCATTTAATTTGTCACTTTTCTTCTATTTTCACGTAATCGGTTTTATTTGTGGCTTCCATCACGCAATAACAATAATTTCTGTATATTCTAATTTCTACAACTTTTGCTGTACACAGCGTATTCGTTATTACAGGTATCAAAAACACTGCATTACAATCTAGAAGAACCTTTGTTTCTGATAGTGCGTGTTTATTGTCACAATTGTATACACGCTATTGTATAGGCTACACGTATAATTTTCACCAATGAATTTTATCCTGTTCAGTCTGTCAGTTTTAAATCTCGTGATCTTCTCTTTAATCTTGACTTTAGCTCACAATTTTCTTCGTTTCTCTTGCGTAACTATTATTTTCCATGTACGGATTACACATCCGTAGGTATTACACACTACAGAAACTCTCCGGACGTAGATTTCCCCCTTCTTCTAGACACTTTATAACCATCATCATGCTTTTCCCCTCATGGTACTATCCTTATCTGCTTTCGTAATTTCGTTCGTTATTATAATGACAAATAAAAATAAAATAAATGTTAGCTTCTTCTTACATATTTTTTTCATTGTCTTTAAACACTATACAGTTTTCAAGAATAATTATTTATTTTCAAATAGGTGTTTATGTTTCGTTTGCGGTAAAGATTAAAACAACGAGTTACTTTGCTGGTTTTGTCCACGTGGTCCTATATTAGTGTACGGTAGCCATTTTTAGTTCAACATTATTATTACAAAATTCAACGATCTAATTAATTTCCCTGATTATTAGACGATTAACTAATTTTATGAATTGCTACTTGCTTCAGTATGAGGATAATGGTTTTCCAAGCAGCTAGCGGCTAAGGAGCCGAATAGGTACTGCGGTGGCATAGGTTCTGTTCCCATCTTAGGTTACCATATTCTGATTCGATCGTCCTTCTGAATCGTTATGTATACTGGTGGCGTTGTTTTATACTTAAACCTACTAAATCTCAACCAGACCATACGATACGGAACGACATTAGATCCTACTCGCTTATGAGATTAACTACGTGAATTCAGCCTGTGGAATGAGTGCACTGTAGACGGTTAGGCTGAGTCAGCAGTAACTCTGTTGAAGAAAATTATCATTTCAAGACGACTTACAAAGATATAACGCTTTTCTTTTGATCAGTTCAAAAATTTTGAAAATTTCAAGCAAATTTTCGAATGGATTTCGTAAAAAGGTTTGTAAGCAGTTAAAAATATCTAATTTGCTGGTTCTCTTTGTATACTGTTACTGCTCGCTTCTCGTTTTAGAAACTCAATCATAATTCTTTTAATGTGAAGAAGCCCTATGTGGCCATTGAAACCCTAAGAAAATTAAAAAACAAAGTCTATTAATAAATAAGAAATTAAAGTACCGACAACGATGACAAACTACGTTTCGAAAATCTAATGTAAGATAATTATTTTTAATGGTTATTACTTTTGCGCTTTGTCATACTTTTTTAAGAATAATTATTTTACTGTTAGTTTAAATGAAGAATCTGTTTCCTCAAGTGGTGTAATTAATTACTGTTATATTTTGAAGGCTATGAGGACGGCGGACGGGTCAACAATACAACGCACAGAGGACAATAAGTAAGAAACAAGTCACATGTTGGTCGTGAACCCGAGACACTGTTATAGCTTCATTTAGGTTTTTGTCTTGTTGCAAGTTTATGACGTGTCGATAATTTAGCGTTTTTATTTTTCTCGTATGTTTTAGTGTTTATGTTAAAGACATTAAAGTTAGTAGTCGATTTTTGTATATTCTACGAAAAGATAAACGACTTAAAAACGTTTGGGGTTACTGAACTCATCACGTGACCGCACTTAACTCGTAATCTAAATGGTGAATTACTCTGCCTCATAAAGGTAAAAATAAATTTTTAAAAAGTATTTAAAAGTTTATGTTCTTAACGTGTTTTTAGTTCCCGAAATGTGAATATTAAGTCCAAAGAGCATTCTCCTTTCATGGTCAAAAGTTTTTCATCCTGTCAGTGAGAGCTGGTTGCAGTTGTCTTAAGTAAGGTTAGGTTTGTTTAAAACGATTTATCGTTAGTACAAAATGTCATGCGGTAATTACGTAAGTAACATTCTCTAGTGACGCAGGAGTACATAAAAATCAATTTTATTTACGTGGTTGCTATAAAGAATCTGGAGAAGTCTACGGAGGAGAAGTCATCTAGCAGGGATTCCACAGAGTTGTCTTCGGGACCTTCTAAAGGAAATAAGTTCCTGAGGGCATTCAGAGATTGGGGGGAGCCAAAATAGCAGTGGTCACGAGAGAGTAGAAGGCTTGATCAACCGTGGGGGTTGATCGCGTAGTCGCAAGAGGAAATTCAAGGTGAGTGGGATGGTTTCCAACCTCTTCCTGCAGAACATTCTGGGAGGCTTTCAGATTTGTTACCAGGTAGGTCCTCATAGAAAACGTAATGACAGTAGTTGTTAATAAACAACTGGGTAACTGGGGCTTAACAGAGCAGTGGGTATAGTGCCTCACTACTGGTGTCGGATGCACTGTTAAGCCAAAATGAGTTTTTCATTTCCCAGATCGACTGAGCCTGTGGGAACGACTACCAACGAAGGTATAACGAGCGTCTGAAGTGTAGTGCTGGCCACACTACCCAACGGTCTATCCTGACTAACTCATAAAATACTTCTGTGATGTAAAAAGAAGCCATTATTATTATATTTAAAACAATTCAAAAATATTATATGACGTTCTAAACGTCCTAATAATTATTGAAATAATTCAAAATATTAAACCCGTTACTTTATATTAACAAAGCCATGAGAAGGCTGTCACGTTGTTAGTGTGTACCGAAATGTTTACTGCACAGGCAGTAACATAATCAATAGCGTTATAAATTAGCAACGCTTAATGGATTTCAGTTGCACTGGCTGTAATTTAAGTAGCGTAACATATTCCTCTCTACATACATTTAATTAGAATACATTTAATTATACATTTAATGTTTACTATATAGGCCTAAACATAATTATTACACATATTAATTTTAATGAAATTACCTCATCACCACGAATGAACTGTTCTTGTTAAAGGAATTTACTACAGTCTGTCAGACGAATGTAATTTGGTGTCTGTCTTTTTTGATAAAATGAAATTATTAGTTATGTGTTGCCAAAACAATACAAAACTAAGCGAAATACTTTTGTTCATTCAGTGATTGAAACGGATTGCAGTTGACTTAAATTTCAAAGCGTCTTTTGATTCCAGAGGGAAGCGAGACGAAAGATATTAGTTCTCACAACACACAAAACACACCTCCCTCCCCCTACACACACACACACACACACACACACACACACACACACACACACACACACACACACACACACACACACACACACACACACACACACACACACACACACACACACACACACACACACACACACACACACACACACACACACACATGAAAATTCTCGAAAACGTCGAAGCAGTTTTTCCTTCGCTCTTAGCTGATTTTCACCACCTTGAGTAATGTATTAAAAGTTAAGTCTTGATTTTAACAACTTTAACGGAGTGGTAAGAAAGAATCGGTGTTTCCAGGCGACATACAGTAACATCAGTTTCACAGCGACGCGTGTGAGTGATGTCTGAAATCACGGAGTAGAGTTTATCAGCTGTTATCAGCAACGCCAACCTTGACATGATAGGCTTACACTAAAAAGGATATTCTCACACAGAGAAGCGATAACTTATTAAAGCGGACTTTTTCCAAAATACTGAAAGCAAGTATATTAAGTGCAAGAAACTTATAAAAGTGAATGCCTGTGTTGCAGAGACTCATGTTAGACTCTTACATAAAAATAACAATGTTGTTTTCAAGTCAACAATACGAAAATTTTATTTGTACGTTCCTGAAAAGACATTGGCATTAATGGCTCCATTATGATACACCGAAGTAAAGACACCACCTACAACCGATACCGGTTTTATAGGACAGAATATATTCCGGTTTTATCTTGAACAGATTAATAGTTTCCTGTGCATCACTTTTAAAAACAAGCGTGTCAACAGTGATCATAAAATTTTGTCGAATTGGTAAACAAAAATTTGTATATCGGAAATTATAACAAAATATTAGGTTACGGAAATTATCGTATATTTAGAAATATAGATAAATGTTATAGAATAAATACGGCACAGAAAGATAAAACGACTGTTTACAATGTAATTTGGATGCCGTAAGGTCGTTATCCTGTCACACGACATTGGAGCATGAACTCAAAATATCTGTTTCCGTTGAAAATCATCTATAAATTTACGCACACGTGGGATATGTTCACAAAACAGTCAACAGTTTTCAGTGTGATGTCTCCTTTCATTGCCTGTCTAGATACAGGTTATGCATATCAGCAGATGGGTCGGTAGCCCTTTCGGAATAATTATCACGTAAGAGCGAGACTTCGGGAATTAACAAGCCCATGGAGCGTGCAGTGCGTCGTGGAAATCAAGGTAACAGGAAGTTTAAAAAATACCGTGACCGACATAGAGACCAATTTTATAGGTTTATAGGGTCTTGTACATGCGTTATTTATATGTAAACCACTTTTCATGAAGAAGGGACATGCTTGAGCGCACATTCCTGTGTGATTAAAGACAATCTAACTCTGTGGTTATCACACTCGGCGGTTATGGCTTGTTCAGTGGCGATCTAAGTGTAGACTAGCCACGCTACAGTTTTTATGCACCGTACGGCAGCTGACTCCGTTTAGTTAGTACGAATAAAATTTATGTCTATATTAACGTGTTGTATGTGGCAAAGTCAAATGTGCGTGCCTTCTGTCTAACGCGCTGCGTTCTTATGAACTACAAGCTTTTTAACTGCTTACTTAGGTCACAACACACAGTATTTACTCGAAAATAAGATCTCCTTTGCTGGTGAATTTTTGCTCTAAAATTTCGAAGGTTTTTATATTCTAATGGAGATCTACAATCGAGTCTATAGAGGCACGTAAAAAGTGAGAACTGTAATTGAGTAATGGTTACCGGGATTAAAACAAAAACAGTTTACATTACATAATTAATTTCATAGCATTCCGGTGTTCAGGACAAACATACAACACTACATCAGGACCTGTCGCTTCTATATCTCCATTCACAAAAGTGGGAAACCATAGCATTGTCCCTTAGGCAAAGCTAACGGGGGAATTCTCTAACAACGTACTAAAGAAGTCTTAAATTCCTCTAACACTTAGAACTACACTTAAACATATATATCACGTATATTTTTTGGGAGTCTAAAATATCCATGCAAAGAAGTTTCTTAAAAAATTCACCCCAAAATATGGGGGAAGTCGTCTTTTCGAGTAAATATTGTTATTCACTGCTACAGTTTACATTTTATTCAGTAAGTGTATCCACTATTGTGTAAACTGTGAACTGTCTACTTTACAAAGTGAGCGGATCACAGCATTACATTTTTCGTTGCTATCTAATGCTTTTCCCCCTGACGAGTTCACTGACCCATTCCGAGAATGAAGGAAGTGATGGTTAGCGTACCTGTTGCTTCCCTCTTGTTCGACGACGATCTCAAACCATTCCGATCTGTTTGATAAACATGCTGTTGTCACGGTACGCGTCCGTTACTATCCGGTTAATTGTCTTTTGATTCAGTTCTTGCTTACGTCGCTTCTCAAGAAGTGAATCTGAGAACGTAGGCCTACTTAACAAACAGTAGCGACTGCTCGACAAACCCATCCTGCCATTTAAGGGTTGAAATGATCATGATAATCACGATCAGTAATGATCAGAGTTTATAAAATAATTTCATCAAAAAAAAAAGAGTATTTCTAAAGTAAAACGATGTACATAAGTCACGTCAAATCACACAGAACAGACTTGTAGTCAGAAACAGGGCAAATGGAAAAGCATATCTTATCGAAAATATTATTAAATGTTTGTTCAATACGTAATCGTTGGCGTAACTGGAAGGCAGCTAGGCTCTTCAAGAAGCCAGAAACTTACAAAGTAATCAATAACTAAAAAATTTAAAGTATGGTTTAATCAGAAATTTGTTGTAATGGAATACTTACCTGCTTAATACTGTTACTTAGAAAAACGAACAGTCTGAATACCAAACTGATAAACAACTTCTGTACGAAGATAATTATCGGATACAGAAGGTCATGGCCAAATTTTTATGACCCCCTCAGAAAAATTTTCTTAGTTATGCCAATGGCGGTAACACAGATCTGTACGTGAAACATAAGGAACTTGTTTTGGTTATACCACTATAATAAAGAAGGTAGAATGGACTACAAAAGTTACACAGTCATTCAACATACCTTCTTTTATAGACATGTATACACCAAATGTGTTGTTAATATAGATAGCTACAATGATAGTTTCATTCGAAACATACAACTTTAAGCGAATTTATTGTGTAGGAATTCTGTAGATTATTGAGGAATACCATGCGGCTCATCAGCTATTAATTATTTTGACAGTATGTAAATATGTTCTACTGAGATGTGCATGTTACCTTGTTTTAGGGAAATCAAAGTCAGATTTTATGACAATCTGTACCTTCGTATATAACTCGGACAATAGGCTATGTATGGAATAGTGTATACGATTCGTTATTATTAATAAACACAGTGGTTAGTGACCACTAAAGACCACTAAAGCTCCATTAATTTTAACCACAATCTGAATGTAATGTTTAATTTTAAAAATTTCAAAATCTTGGGACGCCAGGCTTCAAAATCCATGAAAATGTTGACAAAATCGCAGAAACCTATGTAGGGTATCAAATTGAAGAGAATTTAAACTAAAATTTGAATATAGTTCAGTTTTGGAAATTTTAAAAGCTTAGGTTAACAGGGTCCAAAATGGAACACAAAAACATGAAAAAATTGTAAAAATCCATGCCAGGTATTACACTGAAAAAGAAATTTTCAGTTTCAATTCAAATGTAGTATTTACGCTGACAATCTTTTAACTCCATGGCATTTCGGGCCCAGAATGGAAGTCACTATATTAATAAAACTGTGCAACTCCACACAGGACATCAAGTTATGAGGAATTTTAATCAAATAAAAACTTGGAATTTTTAATAAATTGAGTGGTATCTCAACATCTTAATATGCCAACCAATTATCTTTTGGACCGATTTCAAAAAGTTTGTAATCTATGTTTGAAAAACAAAAACTGTACATATTGGTACGAGTCAAGTACATTTGTGCAAAGCGTTGGATACAGCCTAGACACCTATGAAAATACACCATAAACATAAAAGCTAGGACTAAAACTGTATGTTTTGTCGTTTAAGCAATATTATTATAAATATGGCAAAAAACCGAGTGCAGTAATTTTGAATTCTTAGAGTTTAGTGTTTGATAGTATGCTTCACAATTGCTATTCTACAACATAAAAAGTAGAGCAAGGATTTTCATAATTTTGTCTTATAATACAAAATGATCTAGTATTGAAATTTGTCAAATAATAAATGAACATCGTTCTAAATAGTGAGGGAATCTTGCAGCTGAGGGACTTACTAGTTAATAATAGTAATGTGAATATTTAGTTGTACTTAATTGTGTTAATATAAGTAGCAGTAGTAGTAGTAGTAGTAGTAGTAGTAGTAGTAGTAGTAGTAGTAATAGTAGCAGCGGTAATGAAGATACACGGAAAGCAGGAGTAAATCCGTACAAAAACGAAACCCGTATAATGACACTCGTTCGTCCGGTAATGAGCAACAGCCGAAAGCACAAAGCCTTGACCTCAACAGAAAATAATAAATTAATGTTTAGTACACTTTCCTTTAAGCATTGTATTTGAGTCCTTGCTGATATCGCCTTAACCCCAGTAACCACAGGCTGTGACTATTGTTGTTAGTATTATCTCATTCTGTGCAGATATCGTTTGAAGGTTAACGAAAGCAAACTTTATGTCCCTTTGTTATTCGAAATGCTAATTTTTTTAATACGTTTCTCTTTTATAGTAATTATCCAGTGCTTACATTTAGAAAATTAGTTAGGCCTACGTGTAAATAAGTTTATGAGATTTCTGTAAGCTTTTAAGTGTCGACTGGCGAAGTCGTGGTGTATTGTTAGACTGGGGAGATAAATGACCATTAGATTAGTTTTCTATGCACTAATTTGTCAGTATATATCGGAGTCTTGTAATTAACAGGGTTCAATAAATCTGTCTCCTTCAACACACTTTTATCTGTGTATTTTATAGGTTTTATTGTTTCCTGGATGTAGGCCTATACGAATTATATTATATGGAAAACAGTTATAGTGTTAAAATCAGTAAAAAATTAGTAAACAAACTTTATTCTCATCTGAAAGTTGTACAGCTAGGAACTGAACAGCCGAATATCTTAAATATACGGAAAACGACTTACAGTAATGTCACGGACTTTGAAGTCCTCAGCCAAACTTTAAAAATAAAAGGTTATGTATCCTCTTTCTGCATAGGGCTACGTTCGTATAAATCAAATACAAGGCTACTGCTTTTAGTTTTTCGTTCTCTGCTCATTGAAACATGCAAATTAAAGGTCTAGTAAAAACGAATAAAACTGAAGTAAACATGAATACATTAGTAAAAAAAATGTGTACTAATTTAAAAATTAGTAGTTAACCCGTAAAAATTTAACCCTTTCGGTTAACTTCGGTGACATCTGTAAGAGTATTATTGATATTGAAATCAATTATGTATTCCAACTATCATCAGTACCAACGCAGAATTCATCCAGACTATAAAATTATTTTTATCATTATAGTTTTATACGATAGTTACTTTACCAGTTATATTACAGATCCGCCATAAATGTGTATCTGTGTATATATTACGTTGTTATGGTGCTGCCAGAGCTTAAAAATAAGACAAGGATAGCGTTATTTTCTTAGTCTGACCTGTTTGGGTGTGCCGGTATTGAAAGGACTCCGGACGCATCGTTAACGACGTCGTATCCAAGTGATTCAGCACAGAAGCACAGCGAGACTACACTGCGGTCCTCAGTTTCCGCTTATTTGTGTCACAATCCTTACTGACACCTGTCTTCCCTTCTAGGTATTCTGTTGTCTATTTAAACTTTACAATAATGTCGCTGGTCAAGGCATTACTGCAGATGTGTTATGTTCGATAGTTAAGATATTTCCGTACAAGCTGCTTTGTTGAATCCTACTGTACTGTTTACTGTACGTTATTTTACTCTTACTTCCAAAGTATGAATTATTACGGTGAAGAAGTTAATAAATTTTTAAAATTGTGTTTTTCGTAATCACGAATTTCGGAACGAATTCTCAACACGAGATCGACGAAAAAGCAACTGAAATAATCGATATGTGGTCTTTTATTGTTCTCGTAACATGGTATAGCACTTAGCTTGTTCGGACTGCGTTGTTCGGACCCATTTACACTTAGTTGTTACCAGTGTTCGCTAGCCAGTTATATAGTCTTACTTTTGTCAGAATAAAATAATATAACAATAAACGACGTATAACTTTATATACAATTTCACAATTACAATTTTTGTTACTAATTAAGTTATTCTTAAAGTTTATGAGTTACCGTCGTACTATTAAGTTCATGGTGGTGATCGTGATTGCAGACAAGTGTTGAAATATTGACACTGGGGTAAATAAGATATCGATAACAAATGCACTGCACATGTGATCCACTTTATCGAAAAAATGTGATACACTCTTCTTACATAGTAGAGACCTTCACATTTCAGGTGAGAATTTTCTCACAATTATGTGTCTGTTAACAAAACTGTATCCAGAAAAATCATATTATTTAGTAAAACCTGATGTTTATATGGTATGTAGTAACAGTATAATCAAATTTTAACGATGTTAACCATGATGAAACCTTTGTGACCTTGAAAAGTTTGAAAATATTGAAGGTTTTTATTAGCAGCGTACCTATTCCTCTCCTCTTTCAACGTCTTAGCAGCCAAGAAGGTACAGAAATAATTTTACCGGGCTCTAACTTGTTTTTATAAAATGTTATATCTTTGATTAAATCCTTAAATTTTTAGTGACCGTCAATCAATGAATGTTTTAGTGGTTGGTTAGTGAGGATCAGTCAATAATACAAATTTTAGCTATTTTGCGTCGACGTTTTGACAATATTTATTGTCATCTTCAGGACCTGTGTATGAAATACAATAGAAATATCAATCATAACGAAACAATTAAATATTTGGGTGAACGTGTTGGTGTATGTGAGTGTGTGCGTGCGTATGTATGTATCATTTTATATGTGAAGACTTATGATAGTTTGTTTACATCTTCAAATTATCTTTAAGAAAACGACCAAATTATAGTATGAGAGAACTTAATTTATACAGTATTACAATTTAAATTACTAAATGTAATGTTATTTTAATTAATTAAACAAACAGTAATCAACAATTGGATATTAGATGGGTACATAAATTATTTATACCTACAGCAGTCAACATATAGCAAAGTAATATATTACCTATAACTAAAACAGATTAGGGGATGTTCACTACGTAATTATTAAAAGTTATTTTTACCATGTTTCACTCCCTACTGGTGTTAACAAACAATCATAATTTAGAAACATACAATTTACACAATACTGTAAAACATTACGACTTAAATCAGATAGTTGACAAAGGTTACAAACAAAAGTTTCTGGTACATTTTACTAACAGGTAAACTTGGATAATAATTGTAATCATATTATAAAATATAGTCAAGAGTACTATACAATAATGTAATTTATGTATGTGTCCACAATCACCCTTCTCTCTCACCAATTCTCCCCCTGCCAGTCCTTCTCACAGCCTCTCGCTCTAACCTGAAATCGATCTATCACTCACTATCACCACACTCTCTCTCTCTCTTCTACATCTCACTCCCTGTCTCCCTTCTTCCCTCTCTCAGTCTTCCACCCTTCGCTCTCTCTCTCTCTCTCTCTCTCTCTCTCTCTCTCTCTCTCTCTCTCTCTCTCTCTCTCTCTCTCTCTCTCTCTCTCTCTCTCTCTCTCTCTCTCACTTGTCATTGTCCACGATTGGCACTCTAAAACACTCACCATTTTTATTACACTATCATCCTCATATAAAACAGAGAATTATGCACACGATAACATAAATGATTTACCAACTTGGATTAAAGGGTTACAGACTTTATAACACAACATTATAGATAACAGATCTATTATATGAAAATGGTTATTACTTAATATTTACATTTTGTACAATGTTATTTACCTGAAACTTGGTCTATATTTCTTTGGATGTTATGTATAATTGTTGACTGATGCACAAGAAATTATAATAATTTTTACTTTACATAAAAGATGTGCATCTCTTCTCATTTTTTCTAAAAATGAGAAAAAGATTTGCACATTTTCTCAAGAAAAATTGATTTTATTCATAAATTAACGTTTGTTTGTACGTTGCTACCAACGCAGTAAATATTTAAGGCTTCGAATACGCTTTCAAACGTTAACTTGGGAAACGTCCACAAGTCCACAATATGGGAAACCCTCTGAAATAATATGAAAACTGTAAAAGCAAGTAGTTAATCTTCAAAACTTTACATCTTAAATGGGGTTCCGTTAAAAACGTAGCCCCCTCATTGCGGCCCCTCCAGCCGATTAGTTACGTTACTGGGTGTGCAGCCGAAAATGTTTACGGTTGCTGCTCAAACTAACTGGTATAGGTGATTAAAATTAGGAACTTCCTAACTGGGTTGTTGTTGGACCGTCATCGACTGCTTACAACTTGGTTCATTTTCTAAACGTATCGCCAACCCACCGGAGGCCTTCTTCAGTAGAAACGTGTTCAACAAAGGATTGCAGGCTGAACGCACCTTGTAAACAGAGTTATAAGCAATAAGCCAACATTAGTTCCTAATTATAATAATGTTGACTCCGGCCGTGACAGCTTTCACTAACTGGTAAACTTGTACATGCAGGATAAAGAAGGTCGTAAAGATGATGTAATTACTTCACATGAAAACTGTTTAGTAGCTCTTACGTGTACTTGTTCTTAATAATCAACGCTTTTTACGATATTAATTGATGACTCGTTGGACACTTGGTGAAACATATTAATACAAAGGTTTTCAAAAAATATACAATGGCTTAAGAAGTCGAAACAGCTGTCAGAGTTAAATAAAAACTGAGAAACGTACCAAGTGTTTATATATTTTTTTAAAAAACCTTTGTATTCGACGCTTAATAAAGTACAGCGACTACGCCACGAAATCGTGCTATTCGAGTTGCAAGTGTACGACATACCATAAGCTACTCTGAAGAAATGTTAAATCTTCGTCAAAGCCGTGATAGCCCTTCAAACAATTCTGAAAATTATGTAATGAAACATACTGCACATCGAGTAAGGTGAGAAAACATTTTCCCACCGATATTAAAAGTTCACTCGTAAAGTTAGTAACAGAGGTATGCATCTGTGAGTTAGGAATGCATCGTGTTTACTGGCTGGAAATAGTGCTGAGTGTGCGAGGTAAATTGTTGAAAATAACCGAGTGGAACAAGAGTGCGATCAAAATATCAAATAATGATGAGAAACTGCTCGAGAAGAAGATAGTAAAACTAGTGAAATGTAGAGAATTTTGTATCTCCCCGCGTGACGATAGTGCCAGGTGTGGCAGGAAGAAGAAGATTTATAATAAGTGGAAAAATTATTTATAAAAAAAATTAAACATCCCAATAATCAGTTAATAGCAGCCAGTACTTTGCCGCCACTGGAAATCGAACTTTGCAACGCCGGTTGAAGCGTTTAACAAGAGGAAACATTAATATAATATCCCTTGTATGTTAATGAAGTAACCTAGATCACTGATGCAGATTTCTGTTAAATGTATAACCATAAATGCAAATTACACTACCATTTGCTATGACAAGGATGAGGCTTTCGACCTCGCCGGTTTCATCTCCAGCTGTCTTTTTTTGTGAAGTTCATTAAACGCAGTGTACACATTCTATTGCTTCCATCGAGTTTTCGTACTGTCTTTACTCTGATGATTGTGTTCTCAAAATATATGCAATGTGGGTCTTTAATGATATACCGGCACGCATGTGCGATGAAATTCTGCTTTACAGTAGCTTGAAAACGATTTAGACATTTCAAAATGTTTGATGAAATTCGTGAAATCAGAAATTGGCAAAGGCCTCAGTAACGATCAAGTCTCATCATGAATACACTATGACCTAATTACGTCAATTTTCTGGAGGTGGTCACGGATCCTTCTATCGAGAACTGTGTTCGTAAATACGGTAGCAAGTTATGTCAGTTTATTATACTCAGGCTGTCCACTTTTGTTAAGTATCTTTATTCTATAATTGGTCTTATATTTAAAAAAATTTAGTTTGGGTTCATTTTTAAATTCGTTTACTATCTACAATTTCTGTGGAGGCAGCCAAATTTCTTGGGAGACAATCTGGATCCCCGTCCTCCCTGTTACAACAGATTTGTGTCCGTGATTACAGCGGGTAACATCCATGCGAGTAATATCGCAATGTGAATATTTGGGTTTAGATAATGTAATGCAGTCTATACAGGATTTAGAAACGTAATATGCGTCTAATTCTGTTTTTGAGCCGTAAAGCACAAATCTAGACTACGAACACGTATGACAATTGCTTGATGTAATTAGTCTTTGTTTTTTTTGCGTCCTGTGCAAAAAATTGTCTTTTTTTTACCACTATCAGCCTTCCTGTATGCACGAGCGCGCGCGTACACACACACACACACACACTCATGCACACACCGAAGTATACTTAACACTCTTTGCAGTAACTTACACTTTATTACAACGTCCTAATAATGATATGTGTGTACACTACGTTGATCAATCTACGTGAGGGCTTGATAGCAAAACAGACAAGAGGCTCTACAGTAAATTCAGGCAAAACCAAAGTATGTACACGTATGTACATTTGTTTATGTACATAACCATTTTACGAACCATTGTCCAGATAGTTTAAAGTACTAAGTCATTCGTAAACGTCGGTAGACTTTCATATTAAGAATAATAATGTTTCGGTTTAAACAATTTTTGGTTTCTTTTAATGCCAAAAACGTTTCGTAGACTGTATACTCGGTGGTTCGACAAATCGTCACTGGTGATGCCTAGTCTTAGAATCGGGGTTTTGTTTTGACGTTAAAAACAAATTAAATGTGTTTTTAAAACGTACAAATAGACTTGTCATTTTTTGTGTTCTAACTAACGCCGTTTATTATCTGTGAAATATTCATTAGATCTCACAGTATGAAATCTAAATACGTACTGAATTTGTATACATTATTCCGTGTATCGTCAGACCACAGTATTTATGAAAAAAATATCAAATTTAACATGGACAACGAATGATATTCTTTTCTCTGTCAAGGAGAAACGACAAGCTGGTAAAAAACCCGAAAATAGAAAGGTAAGGAGAAACAGAAGTTTTGTAATCTATCACCTGATGTAGCCTACGTAGTTAAAACCTGTACGGTTTCTAATCATCTGTCATGTTAACAGTCTGTAGGCATAGGCGTATATGTACAAAAAACATAATAGGCCTATCTCCTGATTTCGGTGTCCATGTGTACAGATGCACACGCATTACCAAAAACAGTCACGATGTAGACATTAAATTAATTGTATACTTACTGTAAGTGACCATTTGCTTTGTATTAAAAAAAAAAATCATTTGCACCAAACGACTGTGCGAAAAAAATACTTAAATAAAGTACAGCAATGCACACGTACAATAGACTCAGGTACAATGGTCTATGCTTTGGTGGTTTACAAAGTCACATTACTCAGCGTGAAGGTAGGGGATTTAGAAATCACATTTATAGATGTGTCTCCCCTCTGTAGTGTTCAAATGTAGTAAGGATCCTTCCAGGAAGGATAAATGTGTTGCGAACAGTTAATGCATGAAGGAAACATCGCTGTCCTCGAGATTAAAAAGTAAGGATGTCGCACTTGGTCGGATGGCTGAAGAGGTCATGGTAGCAAGAGATTGTATCTGATTATTGGAGGGACGTTCACGTACGGACAGGACGCATTTGTAGTCTTGTTCGTTCAATCAGATCACGATATTTTCTACATTTCTTATTAGTAAGAGGAAAAATAAACATGTGCAGACAAAATGTAAAAATTTACTTGTTTTTTTTCAAACAAGAAATTTATATTATTTTCAGATACAAATCAAAAAGACAATTATAAATGTAAATTTCCTAGCAGGAATATCTGAAATATTTACGTTATTCATAAATGTTGGTTGGCACATTGCGACTGAAATGTGTTTAACAGTGGATATTTATCACGTAGTAGTGTGAGAGTGAAGAGGCTGATTAGTTTACTCATACAAATCAATAAATTCAATATGAATTTATTCTCACTTTTATCAGTATTTTCTAGCACCAATATTGGTGTAGAATAGGTTTTTACTTCAAGATATCCAGGACATATACGCGAAACGTTATTTATAACTATTTGTGACTGTAGGTTAGGTTAATCACTTTCAGAGTAAAATTATTTACGTAAAACCATTTGTTATACTTAATCAAACAGACTGTTTGTGAGTTCAACCGCTGGAAACAAAAGCTTTGTTACTGCACTAGTTAACTTGCAATATTGCGTGCACATGCAAAGTCTCGCGTGTTTTAATATTACCAGTAATGGAATCCTTTTACGAATCAAACGTACCATGGAACTATCTGTTTAATGCGGCGTTTTACGTTCACATTCACACGTCAGTTAGAAATTCATACTAGTTTTTAGTGTCACTAACTTCAATTAAATGTCCAACATTATTGACATGTTG
This sequence comes from Magicicada septendecula, assembly GCA_034769895.1. NCBI lineage: Eukaryota > Metazoa > Arthropoda > Insecta > Hemiptera > Cicadidae > Magicicada > Magicicada septendecula. The sequence goes on from CM068367.1 coordinate 689,180,882, forward strand.
TGTTCATCGAGTACATCTGATTCAAGAATTATACATCCGACTGCTAATTCTAAAGTGCAGATACATCTATGAGAACGACACACAATAACTTGAATCTTATTGGATTCATAATGTGTAACAAAAAACAGTTATTCTTGAAAGATGTTTTCCAATCTGCAGCAGATTCAGTTGTCGGAGACATTCTTAACGTTGTAGAACACCACATACGTTATGTTGTAATGCCTATATTGATTGATTATTACGTCTGGCAATCTTCAGTAAAATGTGGGTTATCTTAAATAAGAGAAGGCAATAAAAATATTAAACGAAAAAAAATTGAAAGAAGACAGAATCGTTAGGCAATTTATTAGCAAACGTACCTAATGGGAAATCTTGTAAGAAAAAGGAGAACACAGGTAAAGCAGAGTGTTGTTGACGTTAGAATATTATATGATTCGCAAAAAAAAAAATTAAGATCCGAAACTAAAACAAACAGAACTGAAAACAACAAGAGAATGGTTGTAACGAGGAGGCGTTTACATGAGAAAAAGCGGTGAAACTTCACAGTTCAGAGATAGCTAAATATTGTTATCTAACCATCAACATTGCTTTGCAAGTATGACAAAGACTTTAATGATGATTATCCTCGGCTCTACAGACCCTGCAGAATTCGGGCCTCCAACACCACTCGTCTGTTCTGTGTTTCTCTGCACCACCGCACTACTCCCAGGCGGTGTAGCTCTTCTACGACATCTTCTACCCGTCTCTCCCTCGTCTTCTTCTCCCACTTGAATTCTCATTGAATACTTTCTTCAGAGCTCTATTGTCCATCAGTCTCTGTGTATGACCTGCCCGCCTAATCTATTTCTCAGTAATCTAGTAATAATCTAGCTCTCAGTAGTATTAATAATCTAGTAATAATAATCTAGCTCCCCCAAAATTCGCACCAGTAATTCGTTTGTGCGTATTCTCCATCTATCTCTATCCTTCGCAATATCTGCCTTTAGCTTTCTAGTTAGTACATTTCTTAACATCAGAAAAAAAAAACTCATGCCAGCTGACATTCGAGCATGGATTTCGCGAGACATGTCGTTATCGTCTGTGATAAGTACTCCCAAGTTCACGAAATTCTCATATGTTTCATAAATGTCATCTTCCTCTCCTAACCTTATTTCCTGGGGCCTAGACCTGCTCAATATGTTATCAGAAGGTACATTGTCTTTTCTTTATTTATTTACAGACCTACTTTCTTAGCCTCTTTCTCCAACACAACAAATGTGTTCTTCAGATCTCTCTCTATTCGGGTAATCAGCTCCACGTCATCAGCGTAAGCAACGCAATGAACAATTTGATCTACTACGGTACCCTCTGGATTAATCGATAACTTCCGTACTACATTTTCCAGCACCAAATTGAGAAGATTCGTGGACAGTACATCCTCCTGCCTTAACCCTTGTTTACTTCCGGACGCCATATTAACTTCTCCTGCTATCTCCATTTTTCGTTTAGGAGCCTGCACAGTCATTTTAACAAGCTCAGTAAGTTCCCTTGGTATTTCCTGTTCCGCCATTGCTTCGTACAACTTTTTTCCTATGATGCTGTCACACGCCTGTTTGTAGTCAATAAAAACACAGTGCAGCGTTATCTCAAAACTCGTAAACTTTTATAGTATTTGTCTTTAACATATGGTCAGTGGTTGCCTTGCCCTTATGGAGTCAGCACTTATAGTCACCGATGATGTTCTCTACGGCCCTATTGAGTCTTTTGATAAACATTTTGAACATCTCCGACCTTTTGTTGGGTTTCTTACTAATTATTCATCTTCTTGGTCTCTGTTTACTTGCTGTAGCCTTATACTTTAATTTCCTCCTCATCCTCTTCGTCAACAGCTATGAAAAAGACTTTACGCTTAATGCAACAGCAGCGTAACAGCAATAGTGATGTTCAATACTGTAGCGACGTGGGGAGTTACAACAGCATCCAAATCCATTAACCTTTAATACTGGAACTATTAAGAATATACCAGGGTTGAGGCCATTTGCCGCGGAGGAGTGTGGGTTGTAATTTGCAAAGTTTAGTCTGTTTAGAGATATGGGTGTATCCGATGCAACACAGAGCGCAAATAAATTGATACAAGTAATCAGATCCGTGTCAAGCGCGAAACCAACTTACGTTTAACTTGTCGGTTACCGTGACATGGATGTTACAGGTTTTCCAGGTACGAGAGTGACGAAATTTGAATAGAGTAAGATACATTGAATTATCGCCGGTATTAAGGAGCTAGCGGCTCCTTAATAAAAGTAAACAATTATAATTTACTTTGTTTTGATAAGTTTACATTGACGTTTAACAATCATCTTCCGATCCGTACTGCTAGTACAACAATATCAAGGAAAGTAGTACTGCACAGGTAACAATATCAGTACAAGCACAGGTAATTATACTCTGAGGCTAAAATTAGTAAAACAACGAAGTGTTTGTATGATTATTACGGAACGTTTATCCAGGTAGACGTTTATATTGTGTTATACGGCAGATAGAACAATATGGAGTCAAAAGGTGTCCCCATACACGTTGGAGTAGGGCTACATTACATTGCGGTAAGTTTTTCATTTCTAATGGAATGTCACCTTACACAAATACCACGCTTTACCTGCAGCGTTCAGCCATGACGAGTGCCACTAATTGACCAGCAGGTACGGAGGAAAGCAAACACTTTTGTAAACCCTCTGCCGGCGAAAGGGTTGAGGTGCTAAGGGGTAAACAGTACAACACTGCAGCAGCCCCTAAGGTTATATTTAGAACGTCTTGGTACAACGTTGACCTTCCATCATTAATTACTTTTCAACTTTAGACAAAATGTTATTTTTACTTTACTGTTTTACTATTTTTCCTGCACGACTATACATTAATTATTCGGTTATACAACAAAAAATTACATCATACGGAATCATTATTACTATTATATTTTATAATATTTCGGACATTAGCCATCGATTTAGAAACTATTTTAAGCATAACGTTTGGACCTCTAAAACTTTGACGTTGTCCTCAGGTGTAAATGACTTTTTTACAACACCTTATCTATCAATATACTAAAAAGATATCGTCACAACTTATCAACAAAAAAAAAAAAGATTAAGTGTTAGAAAAAAAAGAAATTGTTTACTTATCAAGAAGGTCGTCTTTGGAGGATTTCACCTTTGGTCCTACTAATTTGTCTTTCTTGGTAAGGAAAAAAGATTTTTGTTACTACTCCTTAGTAATCTTTTTGTTGTGACGATATCTTTTTAGTATATTAATAGATAAGATGTTGTAAAAAAGTTACTTACGCCTGAGGCGACCCAAGTTTTTTGATGTCGAAACGTTGTTCTTAGAATTGTTTCTAAAATAATGACTAATTTCGAAAAGTTATAATATGTAATAGTAATAATAATAATAACTACTTGCCATCGAATTCTAGTTTTAAGTACGGAATCATGTATGATACATATCATGCAGAGGCTAAGAATTAGATAGGAATCTTCATGGTATTTTGTGACATCCCAGTTAGTGATAGTTTGTGATTTATTTAGCACTTTTACTTTGTACGTGATTATATCTTAGACGTTCTAAGAATACAAACAGCCCGATTCATGTTTGTTGTATTTTCGTAGAATATGACTTAACAGGCAGGCGAATAACAACACTGATATTTTAATTAATTATTTGTGTTAGTGGTTATATTCACAAACAGAAATTAAACCGGTATATATTTCAGATATATTTCCGATCTGATAATGAGGTGGAAGCGCTAACTGGTAATTGTCTACATACTGCAGTGCTTTATACAGTTTAGCAACACTGGGGGACAAGGGGAAGCGATTACTACATATTTAACGGCGTGGACGGGGGCAGAGGAGTCGCACGGGTAGTTCATGGATGGACGCACTGCGCAAGTCCGAGTCCGCCAGCATCTCTCGGGGCCCTTTCACCTCAATGCCGGTGTCCCCCAATGCTCCGCCATTAGCCCGTTACTTTACATAATATTTACCAAAGACACCCCTCCCCCCGCCCGCCGACTTTAACATACACATCAGCAGGCCTAGCTCAATACGCGGACGATACTGCCTACTGGGTTTCAGCAGGAGCACGCTGGCAAGTCACATCAAAATTACAGCAAATCCTAAGACCTTTCTTCGCCTTCTGTAACACTTGGCGAATCAATGTAAACGCGGACAAAACCCAAATTTGTGTTTTCAACTCCACCGGACGCAACATGAATCATTTCTTTACTACACCAGTCCGCGTAGGCCCATCATCAGTACGCCCGAAGCGTGAATGCCAGTATCTGGGCGTCACGCTTGACTCCAAACTTACCAGGCGACCCCATATCAAAAGAACTACGACCATCGCCCGTACCCGTCTCCGTTATCTCAGAACCCTCAGCAGACATAACTACTGCTCCAGCGACTTACTAGGCCGAATCTACACCACCTGCATTCGTCCCATCATCATATACGCCCACCCAGTTCTCCTTACCGCATCCCCTGCCTACCTAGATCTCCACCGAATCACAGAACGACGAGCCCTAAGACTCATATACCGCCGCCCACGCCATACAAAGACCTCCAACGCCGCTCTGTATGCGCTCAACACCCACTTCCCTAACCTCGACTCCTTCCTCATTAAGCTCAACTGGAAGTATTCCCGAACTGCCTCACGCCGCATTTCCCTACAATCAATAGTCCCTTCAATAAACAGAAATACCCGTAACACAAGCAGACCTTCCTATTTAATAAATCGCCTCCTCGCAATAGCCAATGGTCCTCCCCCTAGACTCCCCCGCCGCCTGCGTCAGCAACACAGACACAATTAAATACACCTAAAAACCTTCCTCTCATGTTTCATTAACCCCCCGCAGCAGAGACTAGAAACACTCATGTAGCCTTAACACTCAACAGTACGCTAACTTCACCCAAACTCTAAACTCTGAACCCTATCTTCGCGCAACCTCATGAATTCACACAAAATATTTCCTCTCACTCACGTCCCAGCTTGTAATCCACAAATATGTGTCCTCCGCCTACCTTGACGGCACCCTGTCGCCACCCACCAGCCTTGGCGACCTGCGTTACACGTCCCAGTCTTGGCCGCCCTGCAACAGAACATCAATGAAGAAATTAATAAATAAATATACCACCAAACACCCATAAGACCCGCCTCCATCTACCTCTCCCGTTCACCTCTGGCTACCAACTACACATGCACACAATAAATCCAACAAGCAATACGCTCCCATCCACGTGCCTCCACCTTCTCAACGGTCCGGTCAGCTGACGTACGTCTCCCCACAATCCCATACCCACACGGCTGAAGGGAGCGCCGTCGAGTCGCTCAATTTCGCCTTGCCCCCACACGAGCGACTCGGCCGATTCGCCTCGATGATAGAGACGGACGAGATCCGTCCTGAAACCGCCCCCCTTCCGGCTGACGAACCGGACGCCTTATTACTGTTGGTTCGCGTAGGCGCTCACTAGAAACTGCGGAGGAACCGATCGACCGATTCCGCTTCCTCCCGGACCTCTGCCATTGACACTGGTCCTTCGTAGGGCCAACCCTGTGCTGTTTGACTGCTTCGGAGGCTGCTCCGGTTCCCTCCGCTGTTAGTCTTACACCGCCCTATTCGTCCACGGGGTGTCCAATGTCGCCGCCTTTTACAGGCGGCTTATCGCAGCCCCCGGTCTGTCTGCCGACCGCGTTGCTGACCTGAAGCTGCTTGGCAATGATACGGTCAAGGCTGTCGTTAAACGGCTCGAGGACCATCGCTTGGTCGAGACCTTCCTGGAGGCTAACACCCTGAAGTACCACACCTTCTCTCCTCGTCGCGTCAAGCCCCTGTCGGTAATTCTGCGCTGACTTGACTCACACACCGATACCCAGGAGATCGTGCTGGAGCTCCGAGAACTGGGATTTCCCGTACAGGCAGTTTTCCGCCTATACACCAACTCAAATCCCATGGTACCTCTACCCATTGTCCGCCTCCACCTCGAGAAGGGCGAGGCAGCTGACAAAATATTCCACCTCACACGGCTCTTTGGGTTCACAAAAAGGTGGAAATGAGACGTTACCCGGGCAAATTGCCGCAGTGCCACCGGTGCCAGAGGTTCGGCCACCATACGGTTGTCTGTCGCTGTGCTCCGGCCTGCTTACGCTGTCCCAGGGAACACCTGACGCAAACTCAGGCTCTCTCCCCCTGTCCTTGCACTGATACGCTGGAGAGCTGGATTCGCCGCCTCTTAAACAGAGATCGGCGGAACGAGCATCTCCGCTCGGAGTATAGAAGACTCTCAAATGCTGCCAAGTTCGCCGTAAAAGACTTTCGTTCTTCCCGCATTGAGAGCCTATGTACTTCAGTACAGGACTCCTTTCACACAGACACACCCCGCTTCTGGAAGCAAGTCAAACGCCTACACAACCCGCCCAAAGCTGATACCCCTCTCCTGTCAGACGACCGCCTTCTTGTCAGCGATGAGGAGAAGGCTGCTGCCTTTCGGGACTCTCTCCAGTCTATCCATAGCCACCCCGTCAGCCAGGACTTCGACTCCATCGCCGAACACTCCATAGACACTTTCTTGGCTAACCACGCTGACCTCTTCACCAGTTACGCGTCCTGAACGCAGACCACGACCATCCGCTGGAGCAGCCTATCGACCCTGACAACATCAAAGACAGACTTACTAAGTGTCGAAATACTGCCCCCGATCCAGACGGAATACCAAATCGAATATTAAAAGCACTCCCCGACACTGCCATAGAAGCCCTCGCATATCTCTATACTGCAAGTCTCCTCCTTGGATTCATCCCACGGACCTGGAAGCACGCCCATGTCCTCATGTTCCCCAAACCACTAAAAAACGCCAGCCTCCCGTCGAATTATCGCCCGATTTCTCTTACCCCTGCAATCTCCAGGCTTTTCGAGAAAATCCTCGTCGCCAGGATACATCCCCATCTACAAACTCATAGCGTCCTCCCCAGTACCCAGGGCGGATTCCGCCCTGGCTAAAACATATATGACCAACTTGTTCGGGTTATCAGCGCCATCCAGGGCAACTCGGCCCGCAAACGCCCGCCCATCTTAGCCTTACTCGACATCCGCAAAGACTTCGACTCTGTCTCACACAACGGCCTCCGTTTCAAGATCCTCGGATGTCACTTTCCCCCAACCATCATCAAATGGCTCTCCCAATTCCTGGATGGACGCACTGCACAAGTCCGAGTCCGCCAGCATCTCTCGGCACCCTTCCACCTCAATGCCGGTGTCCCCCAAGGCTCCGCCATTAGCCCGTTACTTTATATCATTTTTACCAAAGACACCCCTCCCCCCGCCGACACTATCCTACCCATCAGCAGGTCTAGCCCAGTACGCAGACGATACTGCCTGCTGGGTTTCAGCAGGCGTACACTGGCAAGTCACATCAAAATTACAGCAAATCCTCGAGCCTTTCTTCGCCTACTGTAACATTTGGCGAATCAATGTAAACGCGGACAAAACCCAAATTTGTGTTTTCAACTCCACCGGACGAAACATGAATCATTTCTATAATACACCAGTCCGCGTAGGCCCATCATCAGTACGCCCGAAGCGTGAATGCCAGTATCTGGGCGTCACGCTTGACTCCAAACTTACCTGGCGACCACATATCAAAAGAACAACGACCATCGCCCTTACCCGCCTCCGTTCTCTCAGAACCCTCAGCCGACTTAACCACTGCTCCAGCGACTTACTAGGCCGCATCTACACTACCTGCATTCGTCCCATCATCACGTATGCCCACCCAGTTCTCCTTACCGCCTCCCCTGCCTACCTAGATCTCCACCAAGTCACAGAACGACGAGCCCTAAGACTCATACACCGCCGACCATGCATCACGAAGACCTCCAACGCAGCTCTGTATGCACTAAACACCCACTTCCCTAACCTAGACTCCTTCCTCGTTAAGTTAAACTGGAAGTATTCCCGCACAGCCTCACGCCGCACTTACCTACAATTAATATCCCTTTAATAAACAGAAATACCCGTAACTCAAGCAGACCTTCCTACTTAATAAATCGCCTCCTCACAATAGCCAATGGTCCTCCCCCTCGACTCCCCCGTCGCCAGCGTCAAAGACACAGACACAATTAAACACACATAGGCCTACCAATCCCCTAAGCTCATGCTTCATTACTCCCCAGCGGTAGCGACTAGACACACTCATGCAGCCTAAATACTCAGCACTCTGCTAAATTCCCCCACACTCTAAAACTCTAAGCCCTATCTTCGCATAACCACATGAAATCACACATACTAGTTCATCACACTCACGTCCCAGCTTGTAATCCACAAATCCGTTTCCTCCGCCTACTTTGACGGCACCTTGTCGCCACCTAACAGGCTTGGCGACCTGCGTTACACGTCCCTGTCTTGGCCCCCCCCCCCAAAAGAACATCGAAGAAGAAATAAATAAAACAAAATAAATAAATAAATATACCACCAAACAACTATAATGGCCACATCCATCTACCTCTCCCATTCGCATATGGCTACCAACTACACTTGCACACAATATAACCCACAAGCAATACACTCCCACCAACTACGTGCCTCCACCTTCTCAACGGCCCGGTCAGCTGGCGTACGTCCCCCTACAATCCCATACCCACACGGCTGAAGGGAGCTTGCCTCCAAAACAGCCCGAGTCCGACCATCTCGGTTGGTCTCAAACAACGGAAAAAAAAGCCGAAGCCGCAAGGTCCCCTCCCAAAACCGAGGCAGCCAGTTGTGCAGCCCCCACAGAAAGAGCCTAAAACTACACCGCCGCAACCACAGGCACACGCTCGAGCCCTTTACGGTTCCACTTCCTGCCCCTGCTCCAAGGCACAAAAACTTACCAAGAAAGTTGAACAATATTATTAACTATAACAAACTGCCTGTATGTTTTAAAAGGTATATTCAGTATATTCATATATCAATGTGACATCCTGCAATAACACGCAGGTCATAAACATGGACAGGTAAAATGAAAATGACACAAAACTGCAAACTGTACAGGGAAATAAGCATCCTAAAGCTATCACAGGAACACATATAATTAATTAGTACATGTTCCTATTCAGGATTATTAATGAAACGCTATTTGGGAGGTGGTTAATTTTTAAAAACTTGGAAGGAAGTAAAAGTAGGATCCTAACATCAAAGTTAAGAGCGACTAAGAAAAAATAAACAAAGTAGGATGATAAAACTAGGAGGCTACCTCAACGTAAAATGACTTCGTTCCTTTCTTGTGAGTTCCTGATTCAGAGATAAGACTGGGTTTCTGACAGCCAGAATGGTGCGGAATTCCTGGCATAACAAGCAAACTATTTACCCAGTTGAACAGATGAAGTTGCCACTAAAACAAATGTTCACGGCGACCGAATGAAACCAGTACTTGTGGCACTTTACTAATGGAGTCGGCTGTTACGTCGAACGGCATGCGTTATAGCAACAACCGGTAAACATAATCTTGTCCATTTAATTTTAACGTAGGAACCTGAGCGAGAACGAAGTAGTCTACTCAAAATTCTTTATAAATTGCACAACACAGACAGACACTTTTTAATCGCCTGCTGACTGAAGTAAGCAGTTAAACCTGATAATACGATCACAATATGATCACATACATTAAATAGATCCGTGGGAGCTTTTTATCCTCATCTTCTTTTATATTCATCCAGTCGAAGGATTGATCAGATTCATAGTTTCCTGATGTTGTGTATTTGAACCTGTGTCTCAAAGTCATTTTTTTGTCATTCAACGTTTCAGATTTCAATTTAAATGTAAAGTGATTCCATTATTAAAAAGCGAAGCGAGCCAGTTTTAACTCCACCGTTTAGTATTTCTTTCTGTCTGTCTGTCTCTCTATTTGGGCTACGTTTGGAGTTTGTCTTACGACATTATTTTAAACGCAGCAACCGATTTTCGTAAAACTTGGCGTGCGTAGGGGTAATACTTTCCCCCTGTAGATACTATTGTCAACCTTGATCCCTTAATAAATGGGGGTGGGCAGGAGATAAAAATGTTAGGGGCTCAAATTGTGAAAAAATCGCAAAATCTCATGTAGAGCATTAAAGGTAATTTTAACCATAATCTGAATAAATTTTCATTTTTGAAAATGCAAAAATTTTGGACGTCAGAGCCCAAAAAGTGGGTTATAATTTTGATAAAATCGCAAAAACTCATGTGGGATATTAAAGTAAAGAGAATTTTAACTGACATCTGAATATAGATAGTTTCGTTTTGGAAAGTTTACAATTTTGGGACGCTAGGAAACAATTAGACAAAACATTGTGAAAGCGTGTCAGAATAAAAAGAGTCGGAATTCGAATGTTTACTGTATGATTGTGTGCTCTACAATTGTTACATTACTAAAGAAACAATTGAGAAATCGGGTTTCTTGTAATGTTTCCAATAATTGAAAAATTATCTAATGTCGAAATGTATGTAACAAAAGTGTACTTCGTTCAACATAGGGCGCGAGTTCTGCAGCTCAGGGAGTCTACTAGTTACTTCCAAGTAGCTTTACAAAAGTCAGAATGTCTATAACAAGATACGAATTTCGAATTGAAGTCTAAAACACTTCTTTATTTTAATCTTGGCAACAACGAAAATTTATTCCAACCGGAAAGTCAGTTAACAGTTCCTTCTGACCATATTAAACATCATCGGTTTGTTTAATGATTCCGTCTTTCGTCGTTTCTCCTCTAGTCACGTTATTTTACAAACAATAATAATAATCTGCTTACGTAAGTCAAGCGCTTTAAACGTGTTTATGCTGTTATACACACTTCACGTTCTGAAATATGCAATTACAGTTTAGAGAATTTACATTTTCGCTGTTTACAAGTATAGCTTTGTGCATTGCGTAGAACAACTTACAATGCAATACAGTTAAAGTAAATAACTTTACTTCATTTCAGTGGAACGATGTTTACGCAAATAAATCAAGTTTCTGAGAGCAGACGAGGCGCGACGTAAAACAAAAATAAACACCGCTCGAATTCCTCTGAACATATGCACTCTCATTAAATGAAGCAGTAAACTGCATAGCGATTTACTGTAGATCGTGTTCAGCGTTTGTTTACGAACTTACTGAGTCATTTAGCTGTGTGCGCCCGGCTTACAGGTGCCAAACGTTTACGTAGACGTCAAACACGAGGTCTTGTCCTCTTGGCGGAGGTCACTATCAATCAACTTACTGCTTGCTTGTAAACGTCTTGTCTTCATCTGTCGTTATCCACAGACTTTTACAGCTTATCGCAAAGAGTGATTATTTTCTAAGAACGTTTATTATCACTTAACCGTTTCCGAAATACACCGTTAGTCATGGTGATTTTGTAGGTTCAGTTTGTCACAGAAAAGAGAGTGTAGTCCTAATTTTCATCAGTTGCGCGTTACGGTAATTTTTACCTCGTATTTAAGCCGCAGTACACAAAGCTTTGATAAATTTTTGACATTCAAGTGTTATCCTTAAGCGCGAAATTCCTTTGAGTAAAACTTGGAAGAAGAAAATGCAGGCCTCAGGGGGTCTTGAACGCTAATGTGATTTAAGAACAAACGTCTCTTCAGGACAAGGGTATGAGTTTGTCGAACGACTTTAAAGTTGTTAATAAAGTTACGACTGTATAGCACCATTACTTTGTACGTGATTATATCTTAGACGTTCTAAGAACACATACAGCCTGATTCATAATTGTTGTACTTTCGTAGAATATGACTTAACAGACAGGTGAACAAGAATACTGATATTTTAATTAATTAATTTTGTGTTAGTGGTTATATTCACAAACAGAAATTAAACTGGTATATGTTTCAGATATATTTCCGCTCTGTTGATGAGCTGAAAGTGCTAATCGGATTGCCTATAAAGTGGTGTGCAACAGTTTATCAACACTGGTCGACAAGGGCGAGTATTTACTACGTACGGAATGGCCATCCGACATCGAATTCGCTGATCGAACACTCACGCCAACGCCTATCTTAGTCGTTTTTATAACTCGTAACTTGATACGTTGCTGAGTTTAGATAAAACTTTATGTCAGCCTACTAATTACCTAAAATTTCATAATTTTCGAAAGTGAAAAATTCGCAAATAGAAAAATAGGATATGTTTTCAAAAAAGCGAAAACTATCTCGCTCTCAGATACTCTAATGAGACAAACACGCATTTTTTTATGGTGTCGTATAAGACTAGAGAGGACCTCAATTCACGCGGTAAAGGTATTTCTGTTACAGAGTGTAAGTGAGAGGATCACTTATGTTATTGTCAAGAAGTACGTCAAAAAATTACGTTATTGTAGGCCTACTGTGTAGTATGTCTTGCAAACTTGTATACAACGCGCTTGAATTATGTGTCTACTTAAGTAATCCGTTAGTATGACTAAAAGTATAAGAGTTACTGGTTTTCAGTAGCCATTTGAAGACGTCGCGTCTCATGACATCTTGCGCTTCAATTTATTTTTCATCCTCAAACTTTAACAGTAGCCGTAGCATGTAACCCATGAATTAAACTCATTTCAGGCGGTGTTCTGCACTGAATTGTATTCTATCGTGTGCTTACATTTGTTTCCCTTACAGTTAACAGTCCTTTGCGCAATGAAACATACGTTTCTCGACATTAAACACTGAAGGCAACAGACTGTGAGAGAGTTTTATCAGCACTGTTATTTGCAGCAGGAATGTTAACATCCCACTTTTAAATCTGTCCATTAAAGTGCCCTCTTTGATATTCCAGTGATTTCACAATTCATCATCACCATCTTCACAACACGGCATAGGCAAGGTACAGCCTGTTCCGCCTTCAAAGGTCCTCCAGCCATCTCTTGCTGGGACTACCCACACACCTGTGTCCTATAGGCTTGTATTTCCAGACTTCTTTGGCCAGTCTGGAATCTGACATTCTTTCTAAGTGTTCTTTCCACCGTTGTTTCTAATCTTTTAATTTTTAATTCCATTTAAAAACTTGTAACTCTTCTCTTATGGCCTCATTCCTTATACGGTAAATTTTAACTCCTCTTAAGAACGCCTCTTCTGAGGCCTGTATTTTACTGTCTTGTTTCTTGGTTGTTGTCCATAGTTCAGATCCATAGGACAGTACAGGCACTGTCATAACATTGTAGAACTTAATTTTCTATCTCGACCTCGACGTACCTTCTTTCTAAAAATACGGTTGATTATCCCACAGGTCGTCTAGAACTTAAACATTTATCTGAGATATCACAATTATTTCACACAATAAGTTATCGCAATTATTTCTAAGTTATCTAATATTTCACAATTATCTAGTTAAATTGTTTGTGTACTGTTTTTCTTTATTATTAAAATTAAATATTTACATTTCATTCTCTTTTTCGTTCTACTATTAACTGAAAACACTATTATTCAGTTTTCGAAGGAACAATTCGCACCACATAATGCACTGGTGAAATTGTGAATTTGTAGAACAAGTTTGTGTACGAACAGTGCTAGAGGATATTTATAAAAATGAAATAGAAGCGTACAAAAAGAGGCTAGAGAGCGTCAACAAGTCAGAAGGTGGAGTAGGAGTATGTAGGACAGGAACAGCTGAATGTTTGTTTATGTACAAGTCTGAAAGTTTGACCTGTAAAGGAACTGTGTAAAGGGGTCACCTAAAAATCGCGAGGAATCGTCAATAAGTGTTCAAACCTTTGAAATCAGTCTAATATTTGTATACAACAGAAGGAAAAAATACAATATTTATTATCAAATATCATATCAATTTTGAAAAGATATTTAATGTAACATTGAATATTCTTTTTTTTTTATTAGGTATAATTTTAAGCGAACAGATCGCGAGTGGGATCGTTTATACAAACGACGCCAGCGTTATACATTTTAAAAATAACTTCCTATTAACTCGTTATTAGCATACTTTTCCAGCTATTTTCGTAAAATCGGCATGCGTTTGTGATAGAGAACAATTTTGGCAGAAGGTGTAGCGTAGTGTAGTTGACTGTCCTTGGCCTTCCAACTACACTGTGACTTCCTGTTGTTCAAGGCCACACAGGGCATCAATGCGGAAATTTGGTCATTATCAATTTCACACCGTGCTTTTGCTTCAGACATTTATGGTTATTATTCCACGTGAAATCACTTTCACTTGTAACGTGGTCACAGATTCAGTGGCAAGGCTAAATAAAAAAAAAAATGTAACCAATCGCTTACCGCCGTTTCGGAGACACACAGTGGTGTGATAATGCCATATATGTGTAGCATGACACGTAACCTATATTATTAACTAAACTAAAGTTTGGAAATATCGTAAAATTTCACGAGTTTCGTCGAACTAATTTGTTACGCTCAGCGTTCGAATACAGAACACACGCGATGTGATTTACAATAAATGTGCAACAGTAATTTCCTAAAATATCCTACGTACGTTAATACTTGTTCTGTATAATACTATCAAACACCGTTAAACACCCAACATACGCTTATACGCTTGTGCATATAGATGCACGCTTAAGTAAATTATACAGCTACATCTGGTAATGAAGGTCGGAATTCCTGACAGGACTAAGCTGCAAATCAATCCACCCGCTTACCCCCCCCCCCCTTAAAAAGGCTTCGAAAGACTTGTTAAATATAAAAATAATAATTCATTAATAAACGAGCAAGCACAAATTAATACAAAATATGGTATTTCTTTAAAATTTTGAACGAAGGGTTCAAAAACACACTAAATAGTTCATATAAAAAAAAATATTTGATATAATACAAATGGTACTATAATTTAGCATTATATATCTAAATCAACGGATACAAACAACTAATTAAAATTAACATAATAAATGAATAAATAGTAAATAAACAAACAAATGTTTTCAATGTATACGAAGTGTTTATGTTTCTCTGATGTTGCTAAACGGTAACGCTGTTCCTGTGTTCAACGAAATGTACTTTAGTAAATGAAAGAAATAAATACTTGCATAGAAACAATTTTACAAGATAATGAAGAATATATATTATATATACATGCACATAGCCTACGTATAAATACATATGCTGCGTCTCTTATGTTTATAAAAATAATTACTTTCTTTCGCAAGTATGAAAATTTATCCGATGACATAAGGCTACATTTTACAGAAGGTTGTTGTTTGCATCATCAGCTACTCGTAGACAATACCTTAACGAATAGTGGATTTAAATTTTGGGCACTAAACTTTTGTTACTCCAAAAAGAAAGAAATTATTTGTATAACTGTTAAATTAACTTCAAACAAATCTGAAAGCGGTTAGTGCATTCTAGCGTGTACGCGTATATTCCTATGTGTGTATTCGTAGGCCATGAATGTATGTGTGCGTGTGCGTACACCGGTGTATTAGGGGGTCTACTTATTTGAATGAGCGCGTGACTATGCGTTCATGATAACAATTTATTTTGTTTGCGTTTTATGAAAGATTTAAAATTCAAATAAACCGCAAGAATCAAATCAGTCAGAATTATCGTATTACACAAGGCAAAGTTAGCAGACACGCCTGGTGGCGTCTGAACGAATACGGAGATAGAGAAACTCGCTCAAGAACCATACCACATGGTTGTCGAAACCTACGTTGCGCCACATCCACAAGCACAGACAAGATGCCTTACTGAACGAGTACGGAGATACAGAAACTCGCTCAAGAACCATACCACATTGTTGTCGAAACCTACGTTGCGCCACATCCACAAGCACAGACAAGATGCCGTACTGAACGAGTACGGAGATACAGAAACTCGCTCAAGAACCATACCACATGGTTGTCGAAACCTACTTTGGGCCACATTCACAAGCACAGACAAGATACCGTACTGAACGAGTACGGAGATACAGAAACTCGCTCAAGAACCATACCACATGGTTGTCGAAACCTACGTTGTGCCACATCCACAAGCACAGACAAGATGCCGTACTGAACGAGTACGGAGATACAGAAACTCGCTCAAGAACCATACCACATGGTTGTCGAAACCTACGTTGCGCCACATCCACAAGCACAGACAAGATGCCGTACTGAACGAGTACGGAGATACAGAAACTCGCTCAAGAACCATACCACATGGTTGTCGAAACCTACGTTCCGCCACATCCACAAGCACAGACAAGATGCCGTACTGAACGAGTACGGAGATACAGAAACTCGCTCAAGAACCATACCACATGGTTGTCGAAACCTACGTTGCGCCACATCCACAAGCACAGACAAGATGCCGTACTGAACGAGTACGGAGATACAGAAACTCGCTCAAGAACCATACCACATGGTTGTCGAAACCTACGTTGCGCCACATCCACAAGCACAGACAAGATGCCGTACTGAACGAGTACGGAGATACAGAAACTCGCTCAAGAACCATACCACATGGTTGTCGAAACCTACGTTGCGCCACATCCACAAGCACAGACAAGATGCCGTACTGAACGAGTACGGAGATACAGAAACTCGCTCAAGAACCATACCACATGGTTGTCGAAACCTACGTTGCGCCACATCCACAAGCACAGACAAGATGCCGTACTGAACGAGTACGGAGATACAGAAACTCGCTCAAGAACCATACCACATGGTTGTCGAAACCTACTTTGGGCCACATCCACAAGCACAGACAAGATGCCGTACTGAACGAGTACGGAGATACAGAAACTCGCTCAAGAACCATACCACATGGTTGTCGAAACCTACGTTGCGCCACATCCACAAGCACAGACAAGATGCCGTACTGAACGAGTACGGAGATACAGAAACTCGCTCAAGAACCATACCACATGGTTGTCGAAACCTACTTTGGGCCACATCCACAAGCACAGACAAGATGCCGTACTGAACGAGTATGGAGATACAGAAACTCGCTCAAGAACCATACCACGTGGTTGTCCAAACCTACGTTGCGCCACATCCACAAGCACAGACAAGATGCCGTACTGAACGAGTACGGAGATACAGAAACTCGTTCAAGAACCATACCACATGGTTGTCGAAACCTACGTTGCGCCACATCCACAAGCACAGACAAGATGCCGTACTGAACGAGTACGGAGATACAGAAACTCGCTCAAGAACCATACCACGTGGTTGTCCAAACTACGTTGCGCCACATCCACAAGCACAGACAAGATGCCGTACTGAACGAGTACGGAGATACAGAAACTCGCTCAAGAACCATACCACATGGTTGTCGAAACCTACTTTGGGCCACATCCACAAGCACAGACAAGATGCCGTACTGAACGAGTACGGAGATACAGAAACTCGCTCAAGAACCATACCACGTGGTTGTCCAAACCTACGTTGCGCCACATCCACAAGCACAGACAAGATGCCGTACTGAACGAGTACGGAGATACAGAAACTCGCTCAAGAACCATACCACATGGTTGTCGAAACCTACGTTGCGCCACATCCACAAGCACAGACAAGATGCCGTACTGAACGAGTACGGAGATACAGAAACTCGCTCAAGAACCATACCACATGGTTGTCGAAACCTACGTTGCGCCACATCCACAAGCACAGACAAGATGCCGTACTGAACGAGTACGGAGATACAGAAACTCGCTCAAGAACCATACCACATGGTTGTCGAAACCTACGTTGCGCCACATCCACAAGCACAGACAAGATGCCGTACTGAACGAGTACGGAGATACAGAAACTCGCTCAAGAACCATACCACATGGTTGTCGAAACCTACGTTGCGCCACATCCACAAGCACAGACAAGATGCCGTACTGAACGAGTACGGAGATACAGAAACTCGCTCAAGAACCATACCACATGGTTGTCGAAACCTACGTTGCGCCACATCCACAAGCACAGACAAGATGCCGTACTGAACGAGTACGGAGATACAGAAACTCGCTCAAGAACCATACCACATGGTTGTCGAAACCTACGTTGCGCCACATCCACAAGCACAGACAAGATGCCGTACTGAACGAGTACGGAGATACAGAAACTCGCTCAAGAACCATACCACATGGTTGTCGAAACCTACTTTGGGCCACATCCACAAGCACAGACAAGATGCCGTACTGAACGAGTACGGAGATACAGAAACTCGCTCAAGAACCATACCACATGATTGTCGAAGCCTACTTTGGGCCACATCCACAAGCACAGACAAGATGCCGTACTGAACGAGTACGGAGATACAGAAACTCGTTCAAGAACCATACCACATGGTTGTCGAAACCTACGATGCGCCACATCCACAAGCACAGACAAGATGCCGTACTGAACGAGTACGGAGATACAGAAACTCGCTCAAGAACCATACCACATGGTTGTCGAAACCTACGTTGCGCCACATCCACAAGCACAGACAAGATGCCGTACTGAAAATAAAATAAATACTTTCGAAATGTGCATTAAGTTTTTAAAAACAACACTCATGTGTCTGTACACAAACGAATATTTATAGTGATATTGTACACAAACCGTATACGCGCTCATTGAGTGATTGAATAACTGTGGAAACAGATGATAGATGGCGGATGTAAAGAGGCTACAAATTAGTTATTCACCGAGCTAACTGAAGTTATTATTTGCCTCGAGAATAGGCTGACCTTGCAACACATATTGCTAGCACTTCCATATACAGAAGGCCTAATCCACTTGCCCTTACACTATGTAAGTACCTATTCGCGCTCGCCTGTGTGTGTGTGTGAGTTTCACCTACTTCGTCCTACTTTATTTGCTGTCTGTAAGTAGAGTATTTATAAATAAATATATGTGTACTTTATATGTACTGGTAAACTGGAAACCGAGTTTCTGTTTTACTATATAGTAAACTGAGGTAATGCTTTATAGGTTTAACACCCCTACGTATTAAATTAATATTTGATTGCCACCGATTTTGTTATTTTGTATATTATATGTACTCTGATGATTTTAGAGTTAGAAATATTTAATTAATATGTTACATAATTTACATATTTTTTCACACATTTTTTGTAAAGAAAAATGGAGTCTTAGAAGAAAACCTTTATAGGTTATATAGACTTAGAAATATCATATTATTTGATGCAGTAGGCATAATAAGTGAACAACTTAACAACAGGGCCAATCAATAATTAACACCCGGTTGGCACTTAAAGGAAAAATAACATATGGAAGAATATTTTGTTACATACAGAAGTTAACGTGTATATTAAATTTTTCTAAAATCAGCACCCAGTAGGGCCTACAGGTACTTATTAGGCCTATATCAGTGCACCAGCTGTTGTAGTCTGTAGTTGAAAAACTCTGTCGCAAGGTGCCCGGCCAAGATTTCTCACAATCAGTGACATTCTCACTTGTGTCGAAGCGCTGGGTAGCTTCCCTGAAGATAGAGCTTTTCAACTGAGCGGTCTCTACCCTCTAGCCCGTACTGGTGGGTTCCCGGCGAACGGAATCGACCGCCTTATAACGGCGCCGCTTACAACCTTTCATTCGACGATGATTTACCTGGGCTATTGCCGTTTGAGACACTGTTCCGCCTATCCTGGCAGCGCCGGACGGTGTCGCTCCCTCCTTTCCATCTACCGAAAGACCCGCCCAGTAGTTCAGGGCACAGACTTCAACGCACCCAGCACAGGATGCACCACACACCTTACAGCTGGCGGGAGAGACACCAAAAAACTCCATGTTTTGTCGGTTCTACTAGAACAGTAATAAACAGAATGGACCCCGGTTTTGCATGTAACAATGTAAAAGTATACTGGTCGGACCGACGTGTGTGGCGAGTTCTTATCACAACCAGTTGTGTTTACCAGTATAACCAAGGATACTTCAGAATATCCCTCGTAGATTAACAATATCAACACACACACACACACACACACACACACACACTAGCGAATTAGAAAAGCTAGAAGAGCCCAGAGTTTGCCAAGCACTGAGGAAGTGGAAATTCAGAACCCCGAAAGCCTCTGCAAAATCAAAAAATAATTTCTTCTTGAAAATAGTTTTCAATTAACATAATAATTTATACATTGCCTGGTTATGTAATGAAAGATATAGCCTTCGTTATACATACAGCTTTGTATTTAAAAACGCGCACTGATACATAGCATAGGATATTGAAAACATAAATGGCTAAATGCAGTAATTCAATTACAAGGAAACCGCGGAGTCTTGAAACGTTTTCACGTTTCAAACAAGACCCAAAGTGGATGTCGGTCGATAACGGAAATGTTAAATATAAAATAAGCACAACATACGAACGCGCAAACGAACGATGGAGACATGCGGAATGTGGAAAAATAAAAAATTGACACACACACACACACACACACACACACACACACACACACACACACACACAGAGGAACCAACTCCTCGAAACTGTTGCAGTTATTCCGACGAGGGAAACAACACGATGAAGCATGATGTGACGCTAAGTGGCCACTAATTTGGAACACGATTTGGTGTCTAAGAAGACAAATCAGCTACATGCTGGGCCACACGTAATTTATTCATGTTATTCATACACGTCAGAGAACGCAGTTTTGATGTGAAAATCCGACGCTGCTCACTAAACCCTGTCGCGAATATTCATAGCTCACACCTCTGCCGTTTTACTTATCACACACACACACACACACACACACACACACACACACACACACACACACACACACACACACACACACACACACACACACACACACACACACACACACACACACACACACACACACACACACACACGCACGCACGCACGCACACACACACACACACACACACACACACACACACACACACACACACACACACACACACTTATATTGTATATTTTATTATCACATATTTTATTTTTTTATATTTTACATGTTTATTTTATGGACACGTTTAATAGATTTTTATAACTAAGGTATTCGTACTTCTTGAGATGTTCAGGAATGGAACTTCTAGTCTCTTTTAATTTGTGCAAGTTTCGAGGAGTTTCTTTCATATAAAAAGAAAGGTCGCAGTTTATTCGTCGAGTCTCCATATTCAATAAGTAAAACAGAACATTTTATGTACGGCCTATTCTCACAAATACAAATCAATTGCGTTCTCAGATTAGTGATTTGTAGAAGCAATGCAGTTTATATTTCTGTGATATTACAGATGTTTAATCGAGAATGTTTCCACGTCTCGTATATTACATAATTCGATAACAGTCTACCATCCTATTAAGTTACATTAGAACAGCTCATTGAAAGTACAGAAAAACTTCAATAACACGAACTAAATGGTGTTGGGGCTTATCCGGATTATAGTAAAAATCTATAAAATTAGAGCAAATACTATCAACATAGCTAAGTAGAGCAACTACAAAGTCCGCGCTTTCCTGGTCCTACATACCAGACGAGACAACCCTTCTTGATCCTATCAAGAGCTACCTGACAGTTAAAAAAATATCAGCTTCGCAGGGAAGGGCAGAAAGAATTTCCCAGCTCCCATTGGTGACATCATTGCGGGACTTCTCATTTCAGAGAGTAACGCACTTTGCCGTAATGGAATGTAAGATATGCCATTGCGGCAAAAACATGCATATCCTCCCAATCCCATCGACCCACTGACACCAACCCATCTCAGGAGGGAAGTCCGTATTTGTAAGAGTGCGCTACTGGGATACTGCCGGACTGATGTAGGTCGTCCTTATACCTGCTTGACAGGAACCGACCAATCCTGGTTCCGTTCGCTCGATAAACAAAAGTGGATCAATCACATCAGCTCCGATACAGCAGTCCGATACTTCGGATATCATGGGCCATGTCCCTCCTCCAGTAAAGCAAAGTATAGTAAGCCGCCATTAAGTACACTACTAAACCGTAATTCATTTAATCCGACAGATCTTTTTATCTCAGAAAACATTACTAAACGCCTAAGAAAAAGCTGGGTTGCTGAATCATTGACGTTGCTGCTCAAGATTTTGTCAGCCCCCCTCAAGGATTCCAAGCCCTCATCTGAAGTTAGTTCCTGGAACAAAACTTTTAATAAACGAAAAGCGTGAACAAGACTCAAATGGATGCGAAACTCAAGACTTTCATGACATTCTACGTCAAGGTAGTGAATACGTTGCAACAGTGACTGAGGCTGCAATATAACCCGTCAAATTTGATCCGTGTTATAAAACTTTGGCGGAGAGGATGGGCTACTGTAGACAGTACGGTAGTGAACTAAAAACAAAAGTGAAATCAAGGAACACCAGAATTTCGTCTCAAATAGTTGAAGGGGAAGAATACTCTGCAACAGTGAAGCTGAACTGAGGCTGCAATATAACCCGTCAAATATGATCCGTGTAATAAAACTTTGGCGGAGAGGATGGGCTACTGTTGACAGTTCGGTAGTGAACTAAAAACAAAAGTGAAATCAAGGAACACCAGAATTTCGTCTCAAATAGTTGAAGAGGAAGACTGAAAACCTATCAGAATATTTCGAATACTTTAGACAGTGTGAATTATAAGCTTGAGAAACGAGTGCTGTAGGAAAACAACAGAAGATTAGAAGACTATTAATCAGTTAGATTTGTATATGACGTCACTATGGGTGGACCAACAACGTCGTGCTTTAAGTAAGGCCTGTTTAAAGGATGATATTGTCGTGTAAGTAATGCATTATTTTTTGTATTAATTAATACCTACCTACTTGTAGGTCAATTTCTTTACTTCTAAATTCAATATTGTTTTTTTTCTGAGTCTGTTTTAATTATAGCTTGCCTTGACTGTAAAAAATATCTGGACTTTTATTTATCCGTAAAGTTTCAAGCTCCATACCAATTGTTTGGATTAATGAATCACTCCATAATATTCCAGAGATAATATAAAACTGAAAATAATTGTTACAGTCTTGAGCAAAAATTATTATCCAATGCTTTTGTATTTCACTTAACAAAACGATAAGGAAATGGCATTGGTGTGTTAATTAATATGTCTGGAACGTCTAATGAACACTTACCAGTGGTGAA
This sequence comes from Magicicada septendecula, assembly GCA_034769895.1. NCBI lineage: Eukaryota > Metazoa > Arthropoda > Insecta > Hemiptera > Cicadidae > Magicicada > Magicicada septendecula. The sequence goes on from CM068367.1 coordinate 689,203,860, forward strand.
ACTCTATCCGAGGAAGATGTAAGACTGGACGTAACGTTAAAACGTTTGACGTAAAATAACTAACGGCCAACAGAATGGCACATGTTGAAGACTTTTTAGAAAATTCAGAAACAATAATGAATATCAGAATAACAGACAAAGTCTGGTATTTACTTGTAGAAAGGAAAGAATTGGTACAATATAGGAGACGTTATCATATGGAACTCGAACGGACTGTGTGTCTGACGCTATCGTCTTGCAAATTAAAAGAAAATCTTCATTTAACCGTGAGGGTTTCTTAAAAATACAATGATTAGTCCTATATTATCTTACGGAGTGATGTCTAAACATACGTACATTGTTACAAGAGAGAGAGAATTGTGTTTTCACAGAAAGGTATTTTAACTGTCCTAGGCTTGTAAACGTTTTTAACTTACTTTCTAAACTCCCAATAAATAACATGAAAAACTTAACTATTATCAGGGGCGGATCCATGGAGGGGGAAATTTCCCTCCCCAAATGGTCACTTCACAGGAAAGGTTTTGTCGTTTTATGATTGTGAATATGATTCAAAAATTATATCACATTATGTAAGTTCACGGTTTTACCCTAAAGTTATTTTAAATTGTAACTGCACCTTACCAGCGTGCTTAATTTTTGTTTAATACATAACTTAAATAAGTAGTGTTTATTTTAAACTGTAGCCTACGTGAATATCATTAAAAGAACACTGTACTAACAAATACAAATGTGAATTAATACTTATACAGTAATAAATCTATTACGTTGATAATAACAAACTGTATTTTATCTTCACTCGTTACTATAATTTATACTTTAGATCTTTAAAGAATGGTCTAACTTTTCAAAATACTCCCCAAAGTCAACACTTTCCTCCCCCAAAACTGTTTGCTGGATCCGCCCCTGCTATTATAGGCCTATATTAGCTGTCAATATACGTATACTGTATTTGAGTACAAATGTCTTACAAGGTACAACGGAAGTTATTATACTGAAATAGAAGGAATGTATAGCCTACACCTGTTTCGTATGACCAAGATGAGAAACCCACTGTCGCTGTGACGAACAAGTGTTGTCACTGACGGCACTCTTGTTCTCATCGACGACGTTGTCAATCTGGTACTGCGCAATAGCACATTACAGATGCGGAAACGTGGTTTACTCATTAGCCATTAGCATAATGACAACTAATTAAAAAAAGGGAACAAGAGTTGAGGTATGTAGTAGACAGTTGGCAGCTGTAAATGTGTTATCAATTGTAACAAAGCAGTGGTGGCGAGCGAACCGTGAAATCAAGCTAGGACCAACGCAGCTGTTTCCGTTCCTCCTACCTGTTTGCTATTCAACACTGTGTGTATGGCTTCGCAGTAGATTATCAGATTTCCATCCGGTCGTACATAACACGATAATTTCCAGACCCGTCCGCCGACGACATAACCTCGCTTAACACGAAGATTCCTTTGGATTTTGTTTACCGAATTTTCGTGTCCCGTCAGACCGTAAATCATGACGTCGGCGTTTTATAAAAAAATGTCCATTTCCATTAACGCCGTAGTATTCATGGCGAGTAGCGCGGTATACCGCAGGTCGGTCGCCGTACGTTTTACGACCGGATAGAGGTGGCCGCTGACACCACTGTCACATCCTCTCTTCTGCAATACGTGTGTGCATGCAACCGACTGCCTGCGAACCCTACGCAAATTACCTTATCTATGTTTCACATCTTATTATACCTGTGGAACGTACATAGCCTACTTATACTTCGCGAGCGATTCGTTGGTTCACGTAGGTGAGACTAATCTACTGGTCCTTATGGCTACAAACAACATATTTGTTGAATACATCGGCACGTAGTTAACTTTCCTTGTTAATTTTTATAATCTAGTGGCTTTAATGTTTTGATAAGAACTTGGCCTGTAATAGCTGCCTTCGCGACACGGTATTTTAATCTACTAACGTTTGCTTATTTTGGAAAGTAGTAGGATTATAACGGATTTGTTATTTCTTGAAGCGTAAATGGAATATGGTTTAATTTTGAGATAGGCTTTGAAAAATAATGTATTTTACATGTGTTTCCTCCATCCACGTACCGTATGCTTTAAACCATAGCCTATGTCACTTCTAATTTTGCCTTCAATGTTAACAGTCACTGATTTAGGAGACCAAGACCTTCAAAGTCTTTGTCAGAAACACATTATAACGTAACCTTTTTATGTAACAGTAATGTGTAATTCATATACAACTTGTAGTAAGTAACCGGGCTGTTCCTTGTATACAGTACCTAACGCAAAAAGTAAGTTAGTAGTAGACTGAAGAAAATATTGATAAAGTATGAGTGTATTAGCTAATTCCTCGTACAGCTGTGTTGGTAACTCTTTCCTATATTGATTCCCGTATACAGGAAAACAATCAAAGCAACAATTTTGTACTACTGTGTCTCAGAGGAGAGAAAGAATTCAGACGAAATTTTCTGCTGGTGCCTGTGAGTTATCACTGTACAGCGAGTGTTTCCCATCCGATGTTCCACGGAAAGCCAATAATAGTGCGTGCGACCAGTTGCGTAACTAGTCCGTAATAACTTGACTTAGGCCTGTTTCTAAGCCAGTTGCGTGTGCTGAATTATGACTTAAAAATAATTATAGAAATAAAATGAATTTCTAAATTACAATATTTGTAAATTAATAACAGAGTTAAAGAGTTTTCTTAATAATGACAACCACTGAACATCTGGTAAACAACGTATTTATTTGCAACTTTAGTAAACAATAACACACACGGCAGAAAAACGAAGACAGACCCTATTAATCTACGTTTACCTTTTTCGCCCAGAGACAGTTTCCCTTGTATAGGGTTGTCTATGTCATGACTCCTGTGGTCTAATATATCTATGGTCTGAACCGTCGTTTTTTTGTACAAATAAAAAGCAGATTCCTGACTTTAACTCGGAAAAATTATAAGATTTTGTTGCTGAATTTTAGAAAAAAAAGTAGTTTAACGCGAGCTGTAAGTTGCTTAAAACATTCTTGGGACAACATCCTTAAATTAAAATGCAAAGTGGTAATAATACCGAGTTTTTCAAATTATCTACAAAAAGACTGATTTTCACAACAAATATTAAGATGCAAATTTAATATTAAAGTGATTCCTAATGACATAAGATTTATTACCTTTGATGTAAATAACAGTTAATCAAGACAGAATATATTTAAAATCAGTGCTTTTCCATATTTTTTCAACTCTTACACTTCACGTTGGTTTACTCAAAAAACCTTGAGACGTAAAGACTTTATAAAATGGATTTATTAATTATATGAGAAAATCCTGAATCCTGAAGCCCGACCTTCAAGCTAGTCTCATCCCCCTCCCTAAGAAAAGTTCCTAGTTACGCCGCGTGGGTCTATATGTAAATACAGGGAAACCCCATATTCATCTGGTCTACCTTATAAAGTGGAGCCTACGAGAAATCGGCCAAACCAAGAAATATAATGCGTCTAGGTATGAATGAGAGCAGTATCAACCCAAGAATTCCACAATGGTGAAACGAATGCAAGCCCAAAAATCACACTGACTAATCTCTAGTAAGACAGTGGTAATTTCTGTTGACTTTAATTATTTTAAGTTTAGTTCTAGTTAATTAAAATTACTTTAAATAAATTACCTAAAATTCCGTCTTCACTAAAACTATCTTCCAGACTGTTTGGCCGTGTAGTCGCAGGGGTAGCAGGACTGTGGAAGAGACGACCAATAAAGACGACTGCAACTGCGTTAATTTCCGGTGCACAATTGATTTGTAAGTTGTCACTGAAAAGTTTCGAACAAGCAAACTTCACTCATTCGGTACGTTTAAGACATTATTACTGCGGTGGAAAACGTTTAACACGAAAACGGTTGAGACGAAATATGGCTCAGGTCCCGATCTTCTTTATAACAATTACAATTACAATTTGTACGGTTAACACGAAAGTTTTACCTCAAAATATCGGTTAACACGAAATATGGCCTATGGCTCAGGTCCCGATCGTGCTTCTTTATAACAATTACAATTACAATTTGTACGGTTAACACGAAAGTTTTACCTCAAAATATCGGTTAACACGAAATATGGCATATGGCTCAGGTCCCGATCGTGCTTCTTTATAACAATTACAATTACAATTTGTACGGTTAACACGAAAGTTTTACCTCAAAATATCGGTTAACACGAAATATGGCCTATGGCTCAGGTCCCGATCGTGCTTCTTTATAACAATTACAATTTGTACGGTTAACACGAAAGTTTTACCTCAAAATATAGGTAACACAAAATATGGCCTATGGCTCAGGTCCCGATCGTTGCTTCTTTATAACAATTACAATTACAATTTGTACGGTTAACACGAAAGTTTTACCTCAAAATATCGGTAACATGAAATATGGCCTATGTCTCAGGTCCCGATCGTGCTTCTTTATAACAATTACAATTACAATTTGTACGGTTAACACGAAAGTTTTACCTCAAAATATCGGTTAACACGAAATATGGCCTATGGCTCAGGTCCCGATCGTTGCTTCTTTATAACAATTACAATTACAACTTGTACTGTTAACACGAAAGTTTTACCTCAAAATATCGGTTAACACGAAATATGGCCTATGGCTCAGGTCCCGATCGTGCTTCTTTATAACAATTACAATTACAATTTGTACGGTTAACACGAAAGTTTTACCTCAAAATATCGGTTAACACGAAATATGGCCTATGGCTCAGGTCCCGATCGTTGCTTCTTTATAACAATTACAATTACAACTTGTACTGTTAACACGAAAGTTTTACCTCAAAATATCGGTTAACACGAAATATGGCCTATGGCTCAGGTCCCGATCGTGCTTCTTTATAACAATTACAATTACAATTTGTACGGTTAACACGAAAGTTTTACCTCAAAATATCGGTTAACACGAAATATGGCCTATGGCTCAGGTCCCGATCGTTGCTTTTTTATAACAATTACAATGACAACTTGTACGGTTAACACGAAAGTTTTACCTCAAAATATCGGTTAACTCGAAATATGGCCTATGGCTCAGGTCCCGATCGTGCTTCTTTATAACAATTACAATTACAATTTGTACGGTTAACACGAAAGTTTTACCTCAAAATATCGGTTAACACGAAATATGGCCTATGGCTCAGGTCCCGATCGTTGCTACTTTATAACAATTACAATTACAACTTGTACGGTTAACACGAAAGTTTTACCACAAAATATTGGTTAACACGAAGTATGGCCTATGGCTCAGGTCCCGATCGTGCTTCTTTATAAAAATTACAATTACAACTTGTACGGTTAACACGAAAGTTTTACCTCAAAATATCGGTTAACACGAAATATGGCCTATGGCTCAGGTCCCGATCGTTGCTACTTTATAACAATTACAATTACAACTTGTACGGTTAACACGAAAGTTTTACCTCAAAATATCGGTTAACACGAAATATGGCCTATGGCTCAGGTCCCGATCGTTGCTTCTTTATAACAATTACAATTACAACTTGTACGGTTAACACGAAAGTTTTACCTCAAAATATCGGTAACACGAAACAGTTTTGTTGAAAACAATTTTTTTGCTGGCTTTCAGTAGCTGCATAATAAATAAATCCATACTTCCACGCCCCAAAACAGTGCAAGTTAAAAACTGTGAAAGTGATGAGAGTACCGACGAACTTGACACGGAAAATGACAATGATAATTTACGAGTTCTTAACGCTACCGACATGCTTTCGTTCCTGAGCCGTATTTATCGATATTCAGAAACCGACTCGGAAGATGAAATGTTTGACCTCGTTGATGAATTAAAACAATTTGATGAAAATAAAGTAGTGCAGAACTGTGTCCAAAAGAAAATACGGACTGTTTTAAAAAGAATTGAACGTTGTTACTGTAGGGACTCTAAAAGACATAGTCCTACTACATTAGTAGGCCTATACAAGAAAACCTAAATTGTAAGACTAAGTTAAGAACAGCTACAATGCGTCTTAACTTACTAAATTTTAAGAAAAATTAACCAGAAATTATCCAGGAGGATAAATAAAACGCTTATATGAAAAGTACCTTCTCAGTATTCTTTATTGCTTTATTTTACTACACAGTAGGCCTACAGTCAGTAATCTATACAGTATTTGTTCATTTATCTCACTTTGTTTTACTTTTTATCCGTTTAACACGAGATTCTACTAACACGAAATTCGTTTAACACTTAAAAAACTCCTGGTCCCCGTCATTTCGCGTTAAACGTTTTCCACTGTATATTTAATAGTCCTTCATACTTGGTAACTGTAAAAAATGACTGTCTCCGCTAGACAGGTAGAATTTATAGAAAAATGGATTTTATACATCTAAATCGTTTTCTAATTACACCTATAATCTATTAGACACTAGATAAAATTACAAAAGCATTAGCAACATTTAAACTGGATGTTGAAACAATACTCTTTACATATAAATATTTTTTTACTTTCGAAGATGCGTACTTCTTTTAATCTACGTAGATGAAGAATTGGACAACCAAAGAAGTAAGGCGGTACCAAGACATCAAGAAGATTGCGGAAAACTAGCATTCGTCTTCAGGTGTCAACAAGTACTGTCAATAGGTGGTGACAATACAGAAGTTGTCGGTTAAATAGCTTTTATAGAAAATAAATAGGTCTAACTAAGTACCGTACAAAAACAAAGGTGACACAATATAAAACTGTGCATACAACGACAATATTATATGGAGTAGAACCTTGGGTAAAAGTGATAAGCATGGATCAAGCATAAACTACTACATCACAAATGAAACATTTGAGACAAATATTAAGGTAGACAAAAGTACAGCACACGGTACGTTTGAGCGGAACTAAGCATCCCAACAAAATGATTGAAGTGATATATGAGAAAGCGAAAGGAAGACTATCATACGGGAAGAATCGTTGCCGATAAGAGGAGAAAGAGCTTACAAAACGCGAGGACTTTGGCAAATGACAGAAATGCGTATAAAATATGGCACATATCACAACACCACGAAGCACAAATGGAAGAAAAGGAAAGAAGTAAGCAAGGAACCAACGAATAGGCTACGTCAATTCGGAATCAAGACTGTTGGTTTGGGTGATGTACCGTGCTTACTATGAGCGGATGTAGTGTGTAGTGTGCCAGTAACACCAAATTAACAGCTGGACTTAACGCCACACAGGTGATAATTATTTTTTTCTTAGAAACGAAGTTTTCCCAGCAGGGTTGTTGACAGAGCCAACTAACGCTACCTTGTGATACGTCTGCCACAGTAACGCGTTTCGTCTTCGGCCAGATCACATGACGGGATGTTCCAGTTGACAGTCCGACAGATTTACAGGTCTCCTGTCCAATTGAGAACGTTTACATTATATAATTGTCAGTTTCCTACTGAACAATTACGCATTCACGAAAATTCGTTTATTTCACTTAACTTGGTTAAAGTCATATACACTTCATATAGTCGTGTAGCACGTGTGATATGTAACTTCTGTTTAAATTTGAAGAATGGACGCCGGCCATCTCTGACCTAGTCTTTAAAAAACAATGTTTCGGACAACCGTTTTCAGGTCAGTCATTCTAAAACATAAAAATTTAAATTAGATATCACTAATCTATCGCTACAGTGATACGAGTGACCAAACAAACTTCACTAATCCCTTGGATTAAAATTATAAGACATTATCGAAAATAGTTAAATAAACTTGAACTTATTAGGCCTAACATACCGTGAGTATTAGATCTTTCATAATGTAACAATTTCTTTAACAAAGCAATCACGACAACGGGACTTACAAGTTGGCAGGATAATCTGGGTAATAATAAATATGGTACAACCAAGTTTTGCTCAAGATAAAATCGTATAGTCTCATGTGGACGACAAGTTACATGAGTTACTAAAAGCTGTGTACGAGTAAACGAAACAACTAATTTTGCAGTAACCAATTGAGAAGTATCTATGCGGAGTACTCTCATCGGGAAACACAAAACACACACACTCACACACAGAATGGACAGTCCACTCAAACAAAAATATTTCATCACTGCTATCGTTTAAAGAAATCAGTAACTTGGTCAACAATATTTACTATACAAAAGTAACAAGTCTCAGCCTGAAGAAATAATTCTCACACGTGCAGCAAGTCTATAAACTGAATTTCCGTCGTTTATCTTTACGCGAGCGCGTGTGTATGTTTATGTAATATATATAGATTATGTATTATACGTTGTAATTTTTTTTTGCATTAAGTAACTATCCCCAGGAAGTTATTGCGACATTACAATAAAACTGATCACTCAATCAGTTCAGCGTTTTAAATTATACGTAGTTGTTAAATGCATTAACTGGAAGTACTGGACATAGAGGCTTATTTCTTTGTTCTTATCCTGGCGGTTCAAAGCCGTTCAGTTGCCTGTCTGTTCACACTATATATGTTCAACACTTTGCCTTGAGTGAATAATTTTTTTAGATTATTAGCATTGTAAATACTTTAAGTTTGTAGCAGGAAGTCTTCATCTTTAGATACAACCTGCTATGTTGAAGTCAAATATGTAACACGCTTCTGACACTTGTTTATTCCATACCCGTTATACTTTAGACCCCATGACCACCTTGGAACCCGTCGTGCTACAAATTGAAAGTCATTTCCTGAAGAATTTACAAACGATCAGTATTAACATGTCTGCGAATGTACATTTGAGTACGCGCGTGCGTGTGTGCGAGTACATATAGCCGATTCTGTACCCCATAGTAGATACTAATAAACAGTATGAAAATATTATAAAACAACATTTTTGTTCAACTGGACGATTGTTTCCATCAACATTTAGAGTTAAATACATCAGAAGTACTAAAAAATTAGCGCTTCCTTTTTTTAATAACAGGTTTCAGTAACCGTTGGTTGACCTTTAGATTTTTAAATATGAATTATGTTGATATTGAATATGAGCGAATACAATGAATAGGCAAACAAAGTTTCATGATGCTTCACCAACCGTCGAGGTGAAAATTGATCTAACTATTTAAATAAAATAATAAACACTAATGAATAGAAAACATTTAGGACCAAATTTTATTAGACGATATCATTTAAAGAATTCTTCTCCTCCTCCTCCTCCTTTCCCTTCTCTTCCTCCAGCTTCTTTTTTCATCTTCGTGCCTTCTTTCTCCACCTTCTTCTTCTCTTCTCCTTCTTTCGTTCTCTTCCTTGTCTCCTCCTCATTCTCATTCTTTTCACCTTGCTTCTTCTTTCTCCTTCTCCAGCTTCTTCTTTTCCTTCGCTGTCAAGCCTTGTGCAACCTCGACAACAGGATTTACAAGAAGGAGGGATAATTATTGACGGATATCCGAGATGCACCACCGAATTTGACGAATGTGACCAAACAAACTTCACTTACCCCTTGGATTAAAATTATAAGAAATTACCGAAAACAAGTTAAACAAACTTGAACTTATTAGGCCTAACATACCGTGAGTATTAGATCTTTCATAATGTAGCAATTTCTTTAACAAAGCAATCACGACAACGGGATTTACAAGATGGAAGGATAATCTGGGTAATAAATATGGTACTACCACGTTTTGTTCGAGAGAAAATCACTGGCCAGGCTTTCGCTCGTAGCCAGACAACTGTTAGTATTATAATGTAGAAAAGTTGCAGTCACGCTTACAAAAATAAGTACATAAACGTATATACGTAGGCCTACATATTAAAATATCCAATAAATTGTTGTTTGTAATTTTACAGACGTTCTAAGAACAAATTCTGAAGACAACTTGTAAACATTACAGAAGCGATAACAGAACGTAACTACAAATCCAAAGTAACGTAACCATTTTAACCGGAAGCATCAACATTACTTAACATAGCAGCTTTAAAAATATATTTAAACACAAGTTATAGCGCGCTCGTGCGAATCCGCGTCACAAATTTTAATTCCCACTTGCTTTTAATATACGTGTGCTAACCTTTTTTGCATACTTCTGGACGCTTCGGTTATCCTGTTACTGTCAAACATGAATTAAGTTCTATAAACTAATGATATAAAAAATAATTGGAGGTTGGTAACTTCTCACGGAACCCGAAACAATTTTCTTCTTTTTTTGTTTTACTTTATAATCACTATAATTATAAACTTTAAATAATAAATAGGCGTAAAAACCGTCCAATTTAAAATAGTTTGTATGATAATGGAAGAAAATTATTAGCGATTCACTTATAAAATTGGCCTAACGTTGACGTAAATTGTACAATAAATACGTTAAATCTATTTCAGTGTGTGTGCGCGTTTTTTTTATATTGGAGAGTTCGGTTGTTGGACACACAGTGGAGCCATGTCAGCTGGGAGATAGGAACCTTGGCTCTCTGTCTACCCAGCACGTTTTCTTTCGGTCAGTCGGTGAATAGAACAACTCAAGGACAACTGAGACCATATTACACTGTACGCCGTGCTCTGCTCTTCTACAGTACATTCGTAATCAGCGTTTTAGTTTTGTTCCTACACTGATCTGTGGAAGACATTTAAAAAAAATCTATGTCCTTGCCTGGTCCTTAAATCCCTCTAAAAAATTAATTTTTTTGACTCATACAACACTTCATGAATTACAAATGTGTAACAATAATTTCCGTGAATTTCAACAATCGCTATTTTTAACTTATGGATACAAATTTTGTTTCGAATTATTAATACTATTGTGAATCAAACTGGAACTGAACCGAGCACATTTATAGCGAAACGAGTTTTGTATTGGATATTATATAAGTCAAACATCTTTAAAAATCGTCTCATTGAAAGAATATGAGTACAAGTCGACGTATATAGGCTACATACCGAACTTAAACAAACAACTCATTTCATTGTCTTTTTAATTAACAAAACGTAATTATTTTTAATAACGGCTGAAATATTTTTAGTATTCAGGTGATTTGATTCCCAATACTTTGAAAAATAAACATGATTTACAGTAGGTCTCTATAAGTTCACACTTTTTCAACAATGAACTCATAAAATTTTTAAATTAATTTCTAAATAGCTAAGGGATCCATGTGACCTGTCTGCTAAATTCTAAATCCTGCTAAATTCTGTACGACCTGATTTCTAAATCAGGTTCTTTTTTTTAATTTGACGAAATTATTTCTATGCACTTTCAGTAGATTGCGAAATAATATGAATGGCTTCAAAAATAGTGAACGTAGGCGAGACTCATAATCGAAGAATTTCATAATGTAAGAGATAATTCGTAGGACGAATCGTTTTGTATAAATCACTATAAATTTGATTGTGTCTACAATTTTTGATCAGCTGCAGTTTGGACTGTCTTTTTGCACTTCGTTTCTTTTGATGACAAGTGTTTTAGCGCTCATTTTGAGTGTTCTACTAGCAGTTTGGAAGTTCGAGAGAAATTCGCTAGGTCATAGCAAATCTTCACGATCCTACTGAAAAAAATAAATTAATTTGAATGTTTGTTTTTCTAAACGACATACATTATTGTAAGTATTTTTTTTAATAGTAGTTGTAGGTTCTGATTATAGCCAATCAAATTCTCATGGATTCGCTAACGATATTAACGAAGACTTTTAAAAACCTGGTTTTCACTTAACTTGCTATAAAAAAGTGTCCCTGGCAATGCTTCGGCGTAAGTTGTACAGGATAAAATATTGTCCCGACTAAATACAAAAGAATGGTGTTTTACGAAAGTGTCGTAGTAAGGGATATACTTTCGTATAGGCCTACTTTCTGTTTAAAATAGAATCCCATTAGGTAATCTCTTCCTTTCAAGTATTTTTTTTAATAGTAGTTGTAGGTCTGATTTTCTGATTATAGCCAATCAAATTCTCATGGATTCGCTAACGATATTAACGAAGACTTTTAAAAACCTGGTTTTCACTTAACTTGCTATAAAAAAGTGTCCCTGGCAATGCTTCGGCGTAAGTTGTACAGGATAAAATATTGTCCCGACTAAATACAAAAGAATGGTGTTTTACGAAAGTGTCGTAGTAAGGGATATACTTTCGTATAGGCCTACTTTCTGTTTAAAATAGAATCCCATTAGGTAATCTCTTCCTTTCAAAACTTATTAGAAGTACGTTAGACCTTTTCTATTGTCAGTTTTGAATTTTTCTAAAATTCATAGTTTTTATTCGAAAGCAGAGAACTCATTAAAATTTATGTTGTGTTATGAAGTGTCTTTATAACTTCAGTTATAAAAAAAACACGTTATAATGAAATAAAGAAAAATACTTACGTAATAGGAACTTAAAAGACTGTAGGCCTGTAGTAGCACGGTCTGACAAACTGATATTTGGTTGTCAATATCGAAATACGAAAATTGAAGGTATCAGTGATAGGAACTTAAAAGACTGTAGGCCTGTAGTAGCGCGGTCTGACAAACTGATATTTGGTTGTCAATATCGAAATAAGAAAATTGAAGGTATCAATGATTTGAAGGAACTGAATATGTATAAAAAGAAAAGGAAAGAGAAGAGAAAAAGAAACCTGAATGCACGTTTAGACAAGCGCGAGCAGGCAGCGGCGTCTACGTATGCGTATGTGTGTTTAAATCACAGCGTATAATCGAGACAAGAATCGTATTCTCGAACCAAACCACTGTGCGCACGGCAGTTAATCGGTTTCGAGATACCCTTGAAACATGTTAAACAGGTTTACAGTTTGTAAGAATACACTTTTCTCCATGTTACAAGGATGGACTGTGTGACAAGTCCTCTCCTCTCCAGTTTTACTGTGCTTAATGTGTTGCAGGTTAATAAAACGCGTATAAATGCAATACTGAGCCAGCAAAGTGCTTTACGATCGTCAATGTGCATTATAATGTCAAACGACCAGACTGTGCAGTATCTCAATCCGATTAGAATTTATGTAGCTTCTGACTGGATGACTCACTGCAGCAGTCGCCAGAGCGTGTAATTATAGAAAATCAAATTGAACGTAAATTTTGGGCACAAAAAAAGCACAGAGAGAAAAAAAAATACCGTAGACATATTATAGTTACATATGGTAAAAATTAAATTACGCATACGTAAATACACATGTTCTTTGGCTGATATATTACGTCTGATTAGCCCTACGGGACGAGAATCACAAACACGGTAGGTGGTCTTCAATCTTCACTCCAAACAGTTTTGAGCTTCAAAGATCACGTCTTCAGTCCGGAGTTTCCATTGAAATTATGTGGAAATATACATAAATATACATATACAATGGAAATATACATATTCCATTACATGGTTATGTTTATCCTTTAGTTTATACCTCATCCGTTTTAAAGTTTAACTATTATCTAGTTTAATGAAGAAATTTGTGTTAGCGGTTGAAATCACAATCAGAATGATCACTGTTGCACACCACTATATAAAAATTATTCCGATTAGCGCTTTCAAGCTTCACAGCTCATCGTCAGATCGGGAATAGTCGGCTAATCGGAATAATTTTTATATAGTGGTGTGCAACAGTGATCATTCTGATTATTATCTAGTTGAAGAACTTAACTACTCTTTTTCATCGACTCGTAATTTCAATTTTTTTTCTTAGTTTTTAGTGTTTGTTTCCATAACTAATCTTTCTATTACTTGGCTATACGTATTTCATTTATAAAATATAATCTGATCGAAATGTAACTTTGACAATCGAAAGCTAACTTCTGTTTGTTTTGTGGATACTCGTATTTAATCCGCTTTTTTAAAATGATAAACTTTAAAAACTATAATTAGTGTGGGTTATACCTTTATGGGGTAGAAAAGCTGTTTACTACTTTACGAGGTTTAAAGCTTTAATTATTCATAAATGAAAATAAATTATCTCTATTAACTGATTAGTTCAGTAGTAGTCGTGAGGGGCTAAACAACACTTAAAAGTGAGGAAGCTTCATCAGAAACTCTTAACATTTAATGGTATGCTTTAAAACACGCTGTATGAAAGCCGAAAAAGTTTCCACAAGGATTTTTCTAATTTTGTGTAGGTAGGAGCAAGAGAGTGGACTAACACTGCCTTGGGACGAACGGATGATGCTAGTCACGCTGAGGTCGGATACCTGCCTGGCCTGGCTCTACTAAATGCGTTCATTCGTTCGGTCCCAGTCCCAAGCACTCTTGTGTATAATTTAACACGGCCCCTCTACCATCACCAGCATTCCTTTGTCACTATTTTCGGTTTAGTAAATTAATGTGTTTTAAATTACATCGGTGCTAATATCTTGTACACGTACCTTATACTCACAGTAATTTGTGTGAGTCATGTGGTAATCTAAACAGGTTATCTATTCAACTACTGCCCCTCCTGTAAAAGTAATTTTCATTACAGTCATTTTCTTAATGTATGTATGTATGTATGCGAGCGACCGTGTTTATAAACAGGGAGCGTATAGTCTACACGTAACACATTTACATCTGCATAGACGTAGGCCTATGTCTGTATATATTTACACTTGTTAAAAGCATAGGCTACATGTTCCGTGTGAGTACGTCGGGTCAAACCGCATGTGGTATTGTTTTTTCCATATCGACATTGCGACATGTCTGGTGATGTCATCTACAAGACGTGATCTGCTTTCTTTACGATTTTTTTGTGGCCGTATTAATGAAGGTTTGAAAAGGACACAGACTGTGTATGTAAGTACGACTGATGAATCTGGTAACGCCTCGTTTTAAATATAACTGAAATAGTTCGAAACAGCAAGAACAAGTAATTTTTCATACACGGTACATACTGTATATGACGTCTATGAATACTCTACACTAGTCGTGTACGAAGAAAACGAGACAAGACACCCATCGTTCGTAGGCTTATCCCGATAACGTTTATTCAGATTTTGAAATCTTGGGATACGTTTTGATATTCCATCCAGTTTCCTATAACATCCTCAGTTTATTGACGCAATCCTCCTTCAACTTACTGTTATTAGATTCGCAGTTTTGTAGAAGATATTATTTTGTCGTTGGCAGTTTTGTCAATCAGCGTAAAACTTAATTAGAAGTTAGAGGCATTTCATACCATCTTAGCTGTCTTTGAAAAATAATTTCCACACAATATGATAAGGTTGGGGTATTTCCGCTGGTTGTTAAAAAATGCCAATTTAATAATTAGCATACACTTAAACATTGTTAAATGTAACTAAAACGTAAGAAAATACGAGAAAGTGTACCACAGATTTGTCACTAACAATTTGACGCACGATTCTTATAAATTTGATTTATTTACCGCAATACTGATTGAGTAGACATAATAGACGAAATTCATGATCATGATCTGTTTAAACAGGCCTACTCTTTCTACAATAATTACTATGCAGTAAGAATTTTAATATTAATTGTGAATGGCTTAAATGAAAAATCAGTCTTCATTTGAAGTCCCAGAACAAAATCGTGTGCTACAATTCATGACAACCGTACATTAAAAGGTTAAGTATTTTTCTGACAAGTAGGTGAGCCGTAACAAAGAGTGAATTAGGTGAGTCGAAATTTAGGAATGTAATGTTAGTAACATTTCATTGCAAGTAAAATATTTGCAATTCGATAATTACAATTGTAATTAAATTATAAATTTTAACGTCACAAGTTCAGTCTTGCCTTGACTGCCTTCCATTTTAATTAATTTTGACATTTGTTTTAATTTCTTAAATTTCTAAAATATCAAGGCCTTCAATTCGTTATTTTCATGTTAAATTACGTAAGTAACAATAATAGCTTTATCATTATAAGATTCGGTTTGAATCTAGAAAATGATAAACTCTAACACATTGCTGCGAAAGCGTTAGCGTTACTCCAATCTCGTTTTTATGTACAGGAATTTGAAATTCTTTTGCGCAGTCCGTTGTTCATTATGAATCCTATCGCACCCGTCCACTACAATACAAAGGCCCTACTTCTTTTTCTTTAAATATTTCACCTCTTGTTACTAAAAACTAACTTTGAAAGATAATTTCTTTTGTCGTAGCCTGTTGAACAGGATGTAGTCAGCTCATGTTTAAACTACAGTTTTTTCGTTGTTGCTGATATTGGGACAAAGTTAGATACCTAAGACGGCTTGTTATCTCTCCGAGGATCACCGACTTCAATATACACTTACACTGTTTTTTAATGGTTATTGGTTTGTGTAATCATAACTCAACACTACGTTTTTTACAGTTTCTTTGTATACATTTTTGTCTTTTTGTCAGTGGTATTCTGTAGAGTTTAAACAGATTTAAGTTCAGCACTTCTTCTCCTTATTCTTCTTTTCCTTCTCGTTTTTCCGTGCTTCTCGATTACGCTTGTATTCCGTTACGATACTCATCTTCTCCGCGGTCTACTGAAGTACTAACCTATGGTTGTCTAACCTATGGGTACTAGTTCTTCTTCTTCTTCTCCTCTTCAAGGATTAGGTTATATAAACCTGTTCCGGCGCCCATCTCATCCTCGGACTACCCACGCCTCTTCTACCAATGGCTTTATAGTTCAATGGCGTTTTCGGCAATCGATCCTCTGTCATCCTTTGGAGATGATCCCACCATTGTCTTCTGTAAGTTGAAATAATTTCATGTATGTCCTTTACTTCGAGTTCTGGTTTGATATCCTCATTCCTTATTCTATCTTGCAATGTATAATTTAAACTAGTTCGAATAAACTGGATTTCAGGACTATGAATCTTCCTGGATTCCTTTTTTGTCATGACCAACGCCTCACTCACGTAAATCAATGTGAATATTGGAATTGTCTTATACAATTTAATCCTTATGCTGTGTCTTGTTCTATTTATAAGATTTCTATGAATCGTACACAAATATTAATACATTTATTTATCTTCTCTCTTATATCATATTCAGATTCATAGCATACTGCGTAGCCGAGATATTTGAAACTGCTCACTTGTTCTAAAGTGCTGTTGATTATAACTATCTTAGTTCTCACTGGATATTTATTTTTAAAGGCTGATCTTTCTTACTGAAACAGTCAGTGACTACTCTCTTGCCACTTCTTGTAATTGAAACATAGCTCTTTGTAAATCAAAGAGGTACTAGTTGTTTCACTAAAGTCTTTTGAACTGATAACAAGGCTACGTCGCAGAGAGTGACTACCACCATAGCCTCTGAACTTGCCCCAAGTTTCTTTAAGGGACCCGCCTCCTAAACTCTTCAACTCTGTTAACCCACTGTGAAAGGATTCTTCTTCCACATTACAGACCGAGTTTCACCTGAAACATCTAGGCAGGGTCTCCATAATCGGGCACTATCGTCCGGAGCCAGTGTAGACATACGATTTTTCATGTATTCCTTCCTCTCAACAGTTTTTCTTATGGCCGACACAAGACTTGGGATGGATAGTGATAAACTGACAGTGTTGGGCGACTATGCAGCAGTATCATGTGATTATTTTTGTGTACGTGAACGTATTTCAAGTGTCTGTTATGTCTTGGAAGTAGCAATTATGCTTGAACATGTGGTTCAAATAAACGAAAATCACAAACTTGGCGTTTAAAACGAGTAGGCCTACGTCCAAGTGGTTAGACATCCCGCCGCGCCTTATCTCTCTCTATGGATCTACGCCTACGTTTTTCTGCACACAATATATCGCACGTAAGTAACCAGATTTGTTTTAAGTCACAATCAACTTTGAGCTGACTGTTTCGTAACCACGTCTTACTATGACGCGGTCTTTACAGAACGCAACAGCAGAAAATGATTTCTGCCGCTTAACTCGGATTGAAGAACGAAATTTGCATTGGACGCTGGTAAACCGAACGACAGCTGGTAACTAACACCCCCCCCCAAAAAATAAATGGTACTTTAAAAGTATTTATGTTGTTCCAAAGGACGTTTCTCTGTTTGACGGTCGACAGATGTCTAAATTTTATTTTCTTAACAATTATTGGAAAATATTAGTGTAATATTTTTGTCACCGCATTGTGCTGATTTGTCATTTTTATTTAGTGAGTTTAGTTCTTTGTCTTCAATAGACATTTCAATTTCTGCCAAGTGATTAATGAACGAAAGGCGAGTTGCAACAACAGAATGCTGAGGAACTCTGAATCACGGCTCCGTCACGTTACAAATACAACACTGCTGCTGTTACTGTAACAACATCAGCAACTAGGCCTACTACTACTACTACTACTATTACTACTGCTGCTGCTGCTCCTGGTGCTGCTACGTCTACTACCACTACTATAGTACTATCCTGTTACTAATATTAATAACAAACAATTACAACAATATTGTTAATAAAAAGAAAGAAGTACCTTACTAATTACTTCGACAATAACGAACAGCTGAAATGTCGAAACTGCATTGGTATAGCCTACGGTTAAATATAAACTGAAATACAGTTAAAGTAATAAGTGCCTTATCTTCCAGCGGGTTGTAATATAATATCACATTTGTAAACGAGGAAATGGGGGTGGGGGAGTCTGGGTGCGTGCATATTCCAGGTAAGGGGTAATGTGAATTTCTATTACATGCTGTGCACAGACTTTTGGTATTGCCAGTATGAATTTACACAAAGGACTAGTTAAAATATTGAGATCGTTTATCGTATCAGCTATTCACAGTAACAGGATTACGTTGAACAAGGAGCTGTTATGCGCAAATCATAACAATTACATCTACCACAGCCCTTCTCCAACCCGACTTTTTCATTTCCTTTTTTTTCAATTTATTGGAGATTTGTAATCTGTTCGACTAAGCGAACATTGAACAAATTGGCTGACAACACACGTACAGGATTATGAAGAGCTGACCATTGACAGCTCTTCTTGTTTTTGTTAATAGATTAAAGAGATGTACAAATTACAAAACTAAATGTCAAAAACTTGTAAACAAATGAACAAAAATCACTTCCACTTGCTGCTGGCATGATACAATAAGTTCAAATATTAAACACTGGGCCCATAAGGCACATATACAGGTTGACATTAACACTTAATGTTGACACGAATACAAAACATACAGAACAGAACAGAACAGATATCACAGACATTACAATACAGATAATACAGAGAATGCATTATAAGTTAAACCTGAATGGTAAGTCTAACAGTTTGTGCCTTTTTAGTCTATATATATCTTCACTGTTATCTAACAAATTAATTTGCCAGGTGGTTTGGATGCTTTTCTAATTTGAAGATGTGAGTCCTGCAGAGGCGCATGATTTCTTCTCTCACGGTTGGAACTTTGAGGTCCCGGTGTATAGAGTTGTTGGAGACAAACCATGGAGCGTCGACTATTGATCTTAAAGTTTTGGACTGAAAGCGCTGGATAATCTCAATATTACTTGTACTAGCAGTACCCCAAGTTGAATACCATAAGTCCATACCGGTTTAAGAACTGCTTTATAGATTAACAGTTTGTTGACGAGACTTAACCGAGATTTTCTGCCTATCAGCCAGTAGATATTTCTGACCTTGTGATTAAGTTCAATCTTCTTAGATGTTATATGTTTTTTCCACGTTAGTCTCCTGTCTAGATGCATCCCAAGGTACTTAGGACTTTCAGCTTGCGGTATTGGTTGACCGTTAATTGTTACTGGAGGGCAGTTTGCCTTACGTGTGGTGAAAGTAATGTGTACTGACTTGGACGAATTGATTTTTATGCGCCATTTATCAAGCCATAACTGAACGCTGTTTGCTGTGTCATCGGCGTAGGTAGCAACAGTGGTTTCACTTGCTGAAGGTAAGTCCGAGGTGAACAGGAGGTAGAGCAGAGGACCCAGGACACTACCCTGCGGAACACCTGACCCAACTGGTAATAGAGGAGAAGTAGCATCCGAGTACTTGACTTGAAACATTCTGCCCACTAAGTAGGAATGTAGAATACGGTAACAATTATGTGGGACTTTTTTGTTTATTTTGTATAAGAGTCCAAGATGCCAGACTTTGTCAAATGCCTGAGAAATGTCGAGAAACACACCTGAGCAGAACATCTTCAATTCCAACGATTTATTGATAACATTTAGTTGAGGTGCTTCACAACAGAAATCATAAAAAAACTGCAAATTGTGATAAGAATATACCCTTTGGTGAGAATATGGTTTATTGTTATACAATGAAATTAAGATGGGGAGGCATCGCCCAAAGTGATTATAATCCAAGATGGCGGCTATGTTTCAAAATGGCTACCCGTGTTTTGATTTTGCTACACCTTTTTTGATACACATCATGCAAAAGAGTGCTTTATATCGATTTATATGTTTTTCAGATCAAGGTTTTCATTTTTCATGTTGAAAATAGGCTAAATGTTAATGTAGATGCTTTTTTGTCGAATATGTTCGCACAAAAGGTTACACACAAAATGTATATACTTTTAATATACCCGTAAGCACACCAAAAATGTATTAAACGTAAATGTATTAAATGTAAATGTATTTACACAAAATGTTAATCATATATCTTTATTACTAACAACAAAAAAGTGCACTTTTAAATGTCTAAGTTCTGCTGAATATTTATACCGACACCACTTCATTTTTCGCATTCGTTCTTGCATTTGCACAATAGTGTGCAAGATAAACCAGCATTTCTACAGCTACACTTGTTCTTGCAGATTTTGCACATACATTTGATAAGCTCGTTGCAGGAATCAGAAATTTCTGGTAACTCCGACCATTTCAGCTGCCAAGATTCATCATGCAACCACGATCCCCAATCGTTTGGAGATGGTACACATATTGCGCGTTTGTTTGCTTGTCCCCAAATGTGTCCAGCTTGGAAAGCACTACGTAATACTTGTAATGCACCCTTTGTCAGTGGCAGACTTTCAAGTGGACGATTTTTGGTCATGAACAACTCTTGTCTTGCATCATTAACACTTACGTTGTCACTAGGTGAACAGTACAGTAGTACTACGTATCTTTCAATAATGTCTAAAATTTCAGTAGGAATTGAATTTTGTGGTTGTGAGATAAACGAAAATGCAGTAGTAGCTTCTTTGAAGAGCATCCATGTCTTCCAAGTTGATTTTTTGGACTTTCCTGTGAAACTAGGAATGCTATCACAGCCTGTGAAGGCATGAAATCCTGGTAAAGCAATAGCCTTTTCCCTTCCAATAGCTTCAGCTATAGCATGAACCGGAATAAATCTGTAATTCTTTCCTGTTCCAAAAGCAATCCAAAGTTTATCCAGACCCGCTGTTGACAAGGTAAAGAAGTAAGCAATTGCTAAAACTAAGACATCGGTATCTACAGTGCTTATAGAAATATTCCTGAAGCCGTTTTCCACCATGTCTTGGAGATGCAGTATTATTCTTGAGTCCGCTTCTTCATGACCAGGACAAGTAACACCAATGAGGGAAGTTTGTGCATTTATATTTCCTTTGACGTCTTCACCTGACGTTGTTACAACCTGTACGTTTGTGATGGTATTTATAGCTAAGGTTCCAAGTAGACTGAAGAGCTCTTCTTTGTTATTTGAATTTCTCAAAAAGCCTTGCCAATTTTTAGGTATAATTACATGTGAAAGCACTTGTCTCCTCGTTCCTGCTCCCCTCTTCTCTCTAGTTTGACCTTTAATACTTGGTGTAACGTATCTATCCTAAATGAAATCAATTCTTTGACATCCGAAAGCTTCAATGTCTTTACAAATGTGAGGGTGAAATGTGTTCATATAATAATCAGCAAATGTCTTTGAAGTTTGTGGCTTTAAAATGTTAGTAAGAACTGCACCATCATAAACTACAGCATCACAGGTTCCTGGGAAGGCATGGTCATTCGTGTTTACAGTATCTTCTAAAATGTGTGCTAGGTCAGCTTTATTGCCTAATCGAAATTTACCATTACTGGAAAGTGCAGGTGGATATGGCTGATTTTCATGTTTGAAAAAATTCTTCATATCTAACTGACGATTCTGTGTAACTATAAAGAGTCTGGAAAACAGCTGGACGTCTGCTTTTAAAATCTTGAGTGTATTATTTTTCTTGCTAAAGCTCATCTCAGGAGTACTGAACAGGGGAACGTTGTTCTTTTTCAAAGTTTGAAATATTGTTGAAGATTTTTTTACTAGTCGTTCCTCAATGAAATTGTGGGATAGCTCAACACCAGTTAACTCTGCTGAATAAACTGTTGCATTAACTTGCTTGTGTACAATAATCCTGCTGTCGATGACAATAAGGTCTTCATCATTTTCTAAAAATGGGTTTCCTAACTCTTTTAATGTGCTGTAAAGTGCTCGAACCTTAGCAACATATTTGACTTGAAATGAGTGGTACTGCTCATGATGGAGTCGATTGTTTTCTTCAGGTTTTAGCTGAATGCCACTCTCAAACTCTTGTATTAAACGACTAATTTCTGGTCCAGAAACCATCCAACGCCTAAGTGCCGATGGATCCTGTGTCAACCCTACTGCACCGCCATCACCTTTAACTACTGCGTTGTTTTGTTCATGTGCTTGGTCTACACTGATTGCTGAGAAGATTCTATTTGATTTTCTTATCACAAACTGTCCAGAAATAAATGAACGGTGTATAGTTCTGTAGTTCAATCTCTGCATCATAAAGGTCTTTCAGATGGATTGATAGCCAACGTGCATAATGATGATGATCAAGCAAAAAAAACCAAGGCATCATTTCTTTCAAACACTCACGAAACAAGATGTAGTTTCCTTCTCTGATAGAGCGAACAAAGAGAAGCAAGAGGATTTCCATATTAAGACAAGTCTGCCAATATTTGAACATGACACTCTCTTCAGCTCGTTCTTCACACCACGTCTGAAATTCAAGCTCGGAATCTGCTTCTTAGTAAGCATCATGCAACAAGTGGTATAGTGCTGCAGCAGTTACTTGATGAATTCCTCTGGCTTTCTTCACGTGGATTACTTTCAGATAACTTTCAGCAGCACTAGAATTTGCAATATCAGCTTGAGCAATCAGCACTCCATCCACTTCCTGACATCCACTGACCCAAAACTCTAAGAAAAGCTTGCTCGATGTGAAATGCCCCAAACATCACCACAAACTTTTTTTCACCATATATGTCTGGATTATTCCACTGAATTAGTTTTGCTAGCGCAAACAATGGTTGGTCCAATGCCATGACAGGAAGTTGATTTCCATTGAGAAATTGTGTAACTTGTTTAATTATGCTCATCGCATGCTGAATCATAGCTATTGACGACGAATCTTCGTAAAATAGTGGTAAAAGTGTTGAAATTCCTGGAATGAAATCAGTTGGAGTTTTTTTGCTACTTGCATGGTAGGCAGCCCATGATGCATCAAGTCCAATATTGGTATCGTTACTGATAACGTGTTTCAGCCATGCGATTTCTTCTTTCTTGTCATCCATAGTAGTGGTTGACAACATGAGTTTCGATGTAGCATCGGAACAAACTGCAATATTAGGTTCTTTCGAAGGAAGGAATGCTGGCTTGACTACTGCAAATTCTTCTGGAAGACTGGGCACACTTCGCTTGTTCAAGGTACTTACGTTATACTGCATATCTTGTGTAGGCCTTACTGTTCCTAAACAATCAGGTGTAGGATTTTGAATTATGGATATACTTGTTCCATGAAAGGAACCTTCGGAGGTTGAACTGCTTGGATTGTGGTCTATATTATCGTACGCCCCAATTGTAAAGATTCCTTCACGTAATTTTGATGGGCATAATACCTTTTCTTCTTGGAATTTAACGTTTACAACTTCACACATCGCTGTTGAGATTTCAAGCACACGCGTATATGAGATCGAAAGTCCAAGTGAATGCAGCTTTTCCACGATTTCTTTTTTTCGAGTTTTCCCAAAAATTGAAAGACCCATATAAACTACAAGGGGGGTTTCTCTTTCAGTTTGATGTCTTAATATATTACCAGTTGGCTTTCGGGACTGTATATTAAAGCAAAGCAATTGCTATATGGTTAGAGATGGTTGGGTAACAACTTCATTAGCTTCAATATTGGCTCCATATAATAGCATATTCACGATAGCAAGTAGGGAGCGAGGAACAGATTTGTGTTGGGATTCATAATCTAAATCACCATTGAATGTGTTCTTGTGTTGAAGCATTTCTTTTCTGACCATTTTCGCAACATGCAATAAAGCAAGTGCATCTTCATCTTGATCATCTTTACAAGCTTGCAGCATGGCCTCACCAGCAGCTTTGTCATATGCCAAAAAATACTCTCTGCCGGACATGCTTGCCGTCATATACGGGAAGTATGCAAGAATCCTCTGTCGTAATCTTGAAGTGTGTACATCAGGCATATGTTGTTCATCCACTCCCAATAGTTGCATTAGTCGCATCTTGTACATTTTTGTCAGGACACTCATCTTGAAAACTGGGTGTGTTTCATTTGAATCCTTTAAAGATTTCTCAATGAAATTTACTAATTCTGCAAAAACCACTCCCTCACATACATGAACACCACTGCTTGTTGTTTGCATTTCACTACACCGAGACTTGTTGTACAATCCTGCTAAGCACTTTGCATGGTATTTTGCGTCCAGAGCAATCATATCCCCACCACTAAGTTTTGATAGTAGAACATTATTTCCTTGTTCACTGGCACACTTCCTCACCTTCTGATCTACATGAAATGTAGTCACATTAAACAATTGATCCTTACTGGTTGCAGAACCCTCGCAAAAAAAACACACCTTTTTGGAACTAGATGATCGTTGTTTACGTTCATGCGATGATGTCGACTCTTCTTTCTCATCTTCAGAACGCATGCGTTTCTTTGCTCTTTCGAACATTGTACAATTGTAATTCAATTCACATTTCTTGTGCCACTTAGCTTCTCTTCGTAAAAATGTTTGTTCCATCCCGCTCTGATTTTCATCAAACAACTTTATATCAATATCCGTGGGTAAAGCGTTTATACCATCAAAGTTCTGTAAGTTTTTCGCAAGCGTTGCATATACGGTGTTACGTGCAATTACATTTGTATTATTTGCAGGACAAACCAATTTATCAGCATCTGTCTTTTGGCACAGTATACAAATTGTCCAATCATCAGGTCTCGGTTTATCTTCACCCAGGTCACTCTGAGGAACTAAACGGAACCGCTTTTTGCCATTTTTAGGATGCAATCTTCACGCACTCAAATCTGAAAATAAAGGATAGCAAATTAGTGGCTGTAGAGGGAAAATGCCGGTTCAAACCCACTTTCACTTTCTATCAGCTGGACCACAGCATCCGCGACTTTTTCGCTGATCTGTGTCAAGATCCGCGACTTTTTCGCGTATCTGGACCACAGCATCCGCGTTATTTTTTTATATGCCGCCTTTCGCGAGCCTAGATCACTTTCACTTTCTATCAGCTGGACCCGCAGCATCCCAAAGGTGGTGGGTGGGTGGGGGGTTCCGACTTGATGCATTATAGTGTATATATTAAATATATGATCAGGGTTACCAACCTTGTATGAGTTCAAATTTGCTGTGTGTTATAATGTATATTAAATCTATATGATCAGGTTTACCAACCTATGTATGGGTTCAAACTTGATATGTGTGTGTATTATAGTGTATATTAAAATATATGATCAGGGTTACCAATCCTGCATTATTGTAATGCATTATAGTGTATATATTAAATATATGATCAGGGTTACCAACCTTGCATGAGTTCAAATTTGTTGTGTGTTATAATGTATATTAAATCTATATGATCAGGTTTACCAACCTATGTATGGGTTCAAACTTGATATGTGTGTGTATTATAGTGTATATTAAAATATATGATCAGGGTTACCAATCCTGCATTATTGTGTATAGAACAGATCTGCCAACATTTTTCTTCGGTGGGAAATTCAAACTATATTAGCAGACGCATTATAGTGTATAGTAAATTGTTGACGACTTCGATATCAACTCTCTCTCCCCTCTTCTCTCTTTGTCTCTAGACACTGCTACTTATGGATTATTGTAAGTAGCGATACTAAAATGTAATCACCAGGAAATATATTTATCACCTACCTCGTTGCGTCCTACTTCTAATTTGACACATGACAGTCATTGACCACGATTTAGAAATTAATATACGGTCAAGTCTGTGTGTGGTAAAGTGTTACACATAAAAAAAAAAATCTCCTTGAAATAAGGTATTTTCAAAAGTTTTGTGTACACATACGCATACACACATTGTGTATGTCTCTCTCTCGCTGCAAACGTTGACAAGAATTCCCTTATTCAAAGCGATTTGTATGTGTACACGAACTTAAAAATTCATTTTTGCATTAATTAAATATATATATCGTAAACAATGAAATAATAATAATATTTCGTCATTAGAAAGTTATATTCAGTGTGGTAATTAGTGATAGAAAGATTAACTATGCACACACACACACACACACACACACACACACACACACACACACACACACACACACACACACACACACACACACACACACACACACACACACACACACACACACACACACACACAAACTTAAATATGGTTTACAGACCATTGTAATTTTAGAAATTCATTTTTGCATTAATTAAATATATATCGTAAACAATGAAATAATAATATTTCGTCATTGTAAGATTTTAATAAAACAATTATCAGTTTAAATAATAATTTTCGTGATTGTAAGATACAACCTGCAAATTATTAAAATGTCTCTCTCTCTCTCACACATTTCTGATTACTATACAAATAATTGCATGCATATTCGGAGGTTTATAGCGAAATAAATTAAAATAAACCATAATTTGTTTTAAATAATTAAATACGGGGTTTTGACGAACAGACCAATCTGCTCGTACGCAAGGGAGTATACCCTTACGAGTACGTTGACAGCATTGATCGGTTCAACGAAACAAGTCTATGCGCGCGCGCGCACACACACACACACACAACGATACTGAATTAGATATAGTTATTATTATTCGCTAACTTAAACCAGAGGTCATTAACCTTGTGTACGTCGTCTAAATCGGGCGTCCACCTGTCAATCATTAGCAGCGTTGACAGTAATTAGGATTAATTATGGATTAGAAAGTATTTACTCTAAAAACGGACATGCAAGCTTTCTCCCACTACCAGTGTACAATATATATATGCACAGAAAATTAGCGACAATTTCTCATTTGACCGCTTGCGTGTGCTGATACATCGTGAAATATATCTCTGCATCTTTTTAATAGTTGAAAGACTATGAAAGATGAAAGACACAACTTTCATCATTAAGGGTGTGTAGACAACACATACTAGTTTTGGTAAGTGTACAGATTTTATTTAATATTAATGTATGTGCAGATTTTATTTAAACGTAAAAATTATTCACATTAAAACATTATCAAATGCATTATTTATTGAATTTAATACATGACTCATTCAAATAAGTAAGTGTACTTGAAACATTTTGAATACGTTAATAACTGAGCATAATTTTTATTGTATGTACAGATTTTATTTAAACGTAAAAATTATTTGCATTAAAACATTATCAAGCGCATTATTTATTGAATTTAAATACATACGTGTGTGTGTGTGTGTGTGTGTGCGTGTGTGCGTGTGTGTACGTGTGTGTATGATCAAATTACAATTTCTGAAAATATATTCTTACCGTATTTTTATAGTGACAATTTCTCATTTGACCGTCTGCATGTGCTGATACATCGTGAAATCTATCTCTGCATCTTTTTTAATAGTTGAAAGACTGTTTGTACGTCTTCAGTATACACACAACTTTCATCATTAAGGGTGTGTAGACAACACATACTAGTTTTGGTAAGTGTACAGATTTTATTTTATTTTAATGTATGTGCGGATTTTATTTAAACGTAAAAATTATTTGCATTAAAACATTATCAAGCGCATTATTTATTTATTGAATTTAATACATGTGTGTGTATGTGTGTGTGTGTGTGTATGATCAAATTATTATGTCTGTTACAATTTTTTCTGAAAAATTGCTTTAAACAAACATTTTTAATGTAACAAATTTAGAAAGTAGGTCACAGCGTATGATGACATTTATATCTCTCTAATTCTGTTGTGGACATGCATAGCTGTAAGCGGTGACTATTTCCTTATGAAAGTGGAATGTAGACTTTCCTAAAATTATTTGCATTAAAACATTATCAAGCGCATTATTATTTATTGAATTTAATACATGTGTGTGTGTGTGTGTGTGTGTGTGTGTGCGCGCGCGCGTATGTGTATGATCAAATTATTATGCCTCACTTCTAATTGAAGATATATTTTAGGTATAGCTGAATTTTTTGCGTGCATACAACGTCCGTCATTTAAGGATTCGTGTGTGTGGACAACGCTCGCTAGTTTGTTGCAAGTAAGTAAGTATACATTATGGAGTGGGTTATACAAATAATAATAATAAAGTGTGTGTAATATATACATTTATTAAAAATACATACACACAGCTCCAAGAATATATTAAACAGTTTTTACAATTAAAAATACATACACAGCTCCAAGATTATATTGTTACAAGTATGAAAATATATCTAAACTAGTATTTACAATTTAAAAAAAAAAAAAAAACATACACAGTTCCAAGATTATATTGTTACAAGTATTAAAATATATCTAAACTAGTTTTACAATTAAAATACATACACACACAGCTCCAATATTATAATGTTACAAATATGAAAATATATTTAAAACTAGTATTTACAAAAATATGTATAAAATAAGACTTAAACACGTCTATGTACTGTGTTGGACAATGGTGTATATTCTACAAGCGAATCATGTAGTATCATACAGTAGGCAGTCGTCTGTGTAGGAAAATTCATTGACGATTCAAATTCTAAACGTACATCAACTGCTGAAGACTTAAGCGCATCGTCTTGTTTGCTACAATCGAATACAAACAGCGGGGCTTTTGATTTGAATAATTCTGGTGTCAGTACTGGGCTAACGTCTAAACGGTGGTAATACGAACTTTGAAAACTGGCGTACATATTGTACAATAATGCAAAACGGTCTTTCCCAATATCCAAGTTTAAATTATCGTAAGGATAATACTTGTCGTTTAGAAACAGTCTCGCATTGATCACGTTACAATGATCAAATTCATCAGCATGTGCCGCCAGTACATTCTTTCTTGCTGTCTGAAACGCTAACACAACAAAGCGTGGTTTTTCTAGCTGACTCGAGGTCTTGACAATCCAATTCTGCCTTTTAGTCTGTGGTAAGGCAGGATACTCGTGCAACTCCCAGGTCCTAAAAGGCATAGTTATCGTGTGGTCTTTCTCTATGAGTCGTAACAGTGGTAATCTGTACGCATTAGCTACATGTACATAAGGCATTTTCCAGTAAACTTTATCTAGTTCAAGAACACAATTAGCAGTCGTTTGTCCGCTTGCTAAAACCATAGCGTTTATGTCGGTAGATGTGCGTAGGAGTATAAGTTCTTGTTTCACGTTCAGCACGATGCGTGTATAGTCTTCTGCGAATCCCATTAGCATTTTCAGTGGTATACAAAAGTTGAATTCACCGTCATCATTCACTTTTAATATGTTCGTGGTCGGCGCCACCCAACCTGCGTTTTCCATTGCGTCACGTGTGTTGTTGTTGAGTGATAGAAAAGTTTTAATAGTTGACGTAAACCAACGTTTCTGGTATGGTCCACTACCACTCCGGCCAACTCGTAACGAATCTCTTCAAAGAGAAATGCTATAGCATTGTTCACCAGTTCCACATTCAGTGCAGTATCTGCAGCCACACTAGGGTTTTTAACCAACTTGCCTTCAATGTAGAGGAAACTTTCTGACGGCAGTGTAAAGACGTCCTGTTGTTGTATTGGCACACGTATTTCATCATTGTTTCCATATCTTGTTGTTGCGTACGGTGCGTGTGAGTGAAATGAAAAGTGTGTGATACTGTCTTCAAAGAACGGTTGCTGCTCCACAGATAATATTCCACTCGCCATGTTACTTGTTTACAACAACAAAACCCAGTGAAATCAGGAAACGACGGTTAACTGATGTTAATCGTTTCAGTTTCGAACGAGTACTGATGCGTTTCCTAACTGATCTTTCTTCTTCTTTTTTTATTACTGACGACTGTGGTAGCAGCGGTGGCGAAGAAACAAAGTACAAGCCCATGTCTATAGGCGTTTTAGATGTAAACGCACAGTGATGACTTCTCCGCGAAAATCTATTACGTCACCGTCCTGATCGTGTAAAGATAATGTTATGTTGTCCAAACGACTCACATTCACAGGTAGGTATATGACGTTTGTAGGTGATTCAATTATTTTGAATCCTGGTTCGACTGACGGATAGAACGAGTGCAGTGTGTGCTCGTTTTTACCGTTCTTGTATGATCCTTGCGCTATATTACACCTTATCAGTATACTGTTCACTTTTATAATGTTAACTGTGGCGTCAGACGTGTGAGTTTTATTCGCTTCAAGCAGACGCTTTTCCTTGAAACCCAACATATCACCGATACGGCACACTGTTTGTTGAAAGTCAATATCCAGTGCATAAGTCAGCTCACATTTCAGTGTATTGTTGTTAGGACGTAGACTAATCTTTGAGTCTCCTAACTGCTTTTTGAGGAAGGCTTCTATGTCACCGATTTCATAAGCACCTGTAGGTAACGTTATCAAGTCCCACGTTGTTCCGTCCCGTAGTACTGGAAACACATTGTTTTTTCCATCAATCACGTTCGGTATACTGTTGTATGTAGTGAAGTCCAATAGACCTACATACCATTCGCCGTTTGTTAGTTCGAGAGGCGGGAAAAATTCACATACAAGAGCAGCAGCATTCGTGCCTGTTAAGGTGACCGACAGCGAAGACATCTTGTCGCTTACTGATCACTCGCGCGTTAAGAAGTCCAAACATAAATGCCCACAGATGACTGTGTGTGGTGGCTGTTCACGCTCGTAATTGTAGTAAATGTCAGTGTCGGTTCCAAAATACTGTGTCAGCTCAAGAGGTGGCTGCATATTACCATACGCATCGTAGTAGTAAACTTGTTTGTTTCGCTTCTTGTAGCAAACCCAGTGCGTACCAGGTCCTTCTGCACTGTCCAGATTAACAACTGCACTCTCATTCTTCCATGGTTGTGTGTGTGGTAAAGTGTTACGCATAAAAACTCCTCTGAAATAAGGTATTTTCAAAAGTTTTGCGTACACATACAAATCACTGTCAGACAATGCACGCACTGGTATGCAAATTAGTTTTTTTGTCTGTAAGGACGTAGGTATAGACCTGACGCTATTTTTTTTTTATTGTTACGTTTATGCCTGGGGACTGTTTTGCGTTTGCAGGTCGTTTTGCGTTTGTTCGCGGATTGACGTTTAATTCCTGAACCCTTCTTCTTTTTTCTGCAACCACTACGCGAGCTCCCTCCACCCACTGCCGATTTCGCTTTCATTGCGGCTGCTACAGCAGCAGCATACGCTCTTTCACTAACACGGGAATTCCAATCTTTCACTCGTTCCCACGCTTTGTCGGCAAGAACGCGATCAGCTATACGTCTTCGACTGTTGTCTTTGTACCTTGCGTAGGCGATATCGTGTTCGCGACAGGCTTCGTCCAACTCGTTGATTCCGCGCTCGCCACGTGCCAATCTCTCTTTGAGTTTTGTTCCAGGTCCACAGAATCGGTAGCCGGGTAGGTGTAATTCTACTGGTAATGCGTCCACCGCTCGATTAATCAAAGTAGGTAC
The DNA here is from genome assembly GCA_034769895.1 of Magicicada septendecula. Taxonomy (NCBI): domain Eukaryota; kingdom Metazoa; phylum Arthropoda; class Insecta; order Hemiptera; family Cicadidae; genus Magicicada; species Magicicada septendecula. The sequence goes on from CM068367.1 coordinate 689,235,470, forward strand.
TGACGAAACGATAGCGGGCACAGTGTTTTTAAGTATTTTTCCAATTACACCACGCCCCATTCTTTTCTTACGAAGTACGTGCATTCTTGTAAACAGATCTCCAATCCTTGATTTCCGTTTCCGTATCGAGAACGTCTATTAAACGCCCCACCTCTTCAATATATTCAGACAGGACTGAACGCTGTGTCGCGCTGTCTTGATATTTATAGACAAACTTTATTAGATTGATTATATGAGCGTGAAATACCTGAGTGACCTTGCACAATTCGGTCTTTATATGTAATTTTAATTCGTGCATTTGTCGTACAGTGACTGCGTCTTTGTCATTGACACCGTTCGCTATATTCGTAATTTTTCTTCCGGCAGCGTAGAAAGCATCGTTTTGCAAACTGATTGTGTGTGCGTGTAAAAATTCTAAATTCACTGCGTCTTTGAAGTCAACAGGTGCTTGCACGCGCGTTAGTCGACAGTCATTAACGATTACGTTACCTGCACGATCTTTTTTCAAACTCTTCTCGTCTACATATCGTTTTGTGGCTGCATCTCTTGATTTAAGCGGATCGTTTAGCATTATTATTCGATGATCTTTTGCGTCTACGGTAGCGTCGTTCTTGTACTGTAAGCATGCGTCCTTTACGTACTGTAAAGAAACAACATCGTGCAACTCTTCAGGATCACCCAAGTTGCGTATCTTTTTGTTTTTCACATCAAAGTGTCCGTCGTTAGTCACTCCTAAACCGATATCCTCACGCAGACTTCGATGAGTTTCTTTTCGCACTCTTACAGCGCTGTCGTGTCTACCGAACTTGTCTACACTCATATTTATGAAGAACTGGTGGTTATAGAACGGTGCGTCTGCTTTTATATGATAATGCCGACTTCGCGTAATTCTTCCAATATCGAAACGATTTCATTCCTATGACCAGTATGACCACTATTTTGAGACGCCATTAACAGTCTCAATCTATTAACCAACTCGTTAGGATCATCCCAATGCACGTAATCGATTGCAGTGTTCGGTTTCATCTCCATATAGCCACTCCCTGTACGTTTTCGTGCAAACAATTTAGATATTACTAGTCGGTACTTGACACCACTGTTACTGTTTATTCGCGTATTGTGGTTATATTTTTGTTTGTGTCCGTTGGTTGCTAGTAGTATGGACTTATATTTCCTCATATCGTCCTTATTGTATTTTTTCGGTAGTTTCATAAACAAAAGTTCATACAGACCAGGTGTACCCTCGTAAATTTTTCCTTTGACATGAAAGTTGTCGTTATCATCGATTTTCACATTTGAATCACCTATCATAAATTTACCACCTTCGTATCGAACACCATACATACGATCTATAATCCGTTTACAGTCCGCCGATTCGCACAAACGCATATATTTGTTTGCTAATGAATCCTCACTGAAATGTGAAGAGTTAGGGTTCCAGGCGTCCTCGTCACTGAAATGAGAAGCGTTATGACTCTGCGTGCCACTTTCGTTTTCCGTTATTACGTGTTGTTTAGGCTCTTCTTGTTTTATCTGCTGCTGCTGCTCCTCCTCCTCCTCCTCCTCCTCCTCCTCCTCCTCCTCCTCCTCCATCATATCACCACTTAACTTTCGTGAAATAGCTTCTAACGGTTCCAGAATCGGTCTGTAATTTTTTCTAAACTTCTCGTCACCTTCTCTGATACCGTGTTGTAATGCATGATATTTTTTCCTTATGTTGTCGCTTATCGTATCTATATCATACGCAAGTCGTTCCTCCTTATTCATCGCCATCACGTGTTAGCAAGAGGACTGATTACATTACTACAGTGCAACCACTTTTATACTTCGTCGGAAACAATTATGAATCGATCAAAGCCGATTCTATATCTACCTTCATTTATTGACGAGTCTTTGTCTATGACTAGAAATCCATAACGATCCTTCCACGCTTCCGTGCAGACGTCTTTGAAAACATCATATTTCATATCTATGTTAACGTGATCATTGTATACATGTCGTAAATTTAGATCGTCTTGTTTGAACAATATCAACAAGTTAGCGTTGTCACGCACCAATTGTTTCGGTATCTGGCTATATGTCTGACATAGATAGAATGTGTCCACACCGCTATGTCTCCCCATAGCAAAATACTTTCGAATATTGTTTTGTCTTTCACACGATACGTCATCGAATACGATAACAGAGTCGAGACCAGTGATTTCACTCGGTAGTGGGACTTCTTCGTTCTCGCTGTATGCATGTAACCTAAACCTTCATCAGCGAGTGATTTCATCACTGTTTCTAGCATTCTGTATTTTGGTTGAAATAATGATTTTGAAAACACGTATACGTTGCGGAAACGTAGTCCGTTGGCATCAAACAGTAGGTTGAATAGCACATTTGATTTCCCGCAGGAACTTGGGCCTGTAACGATACAGCGAATACTGTTCGGTAATAGCGGGCCATGTTTACGATTAGCACTGCCTTCGTCACCAGCCAAAAAGTCCATATCCTTTATTGGTAATTTGTTTGCTTGCTGTACAATCTTCATCTTTGTGAATACCGAAAGCATACTGTTTTCAGCACGTGCTGTCACCTTTTTTATATTAGATCTTTCTTATGTATCCATGCATCGTGTTTACCATCGAAACCGAGCCAACGAACACGCACTCTGTCACCTTTGCGTTGTAACACCTTTTCCACTAGGGATACGTCGCCTTCTTTGGACTTACTAATCTCCTGCTCGTAAAAACCACCTTTCAACACTTTGTTTAGATGATCTTTTAGCAGATAAGTGACTGGGATGGTAGTGGATTGTACTTTATCCACAGTGAATATTTCGTTAGTCCAATTTGGCGTATAACCTTTGGCGAACGTCATTTTGTACTTACTTATACGAACACGGTCACCGACTTTAAATTTGGGTGGTTTCGTTGGACTGATTTTAGGCGCTGTGTTCTTCCTTATTCGTTCCAACACTATATGTTCGTTGGCGTCATTCACTTCACTAGGTTTCATACCAATGGTTCTGTGTGTTGTATTGTTGTACGATTTCAGTAATGTAGGTAGTAGATCCAACCAGCGGTAGTGTCCTTGTTCGCTGAAAGCTCGATACATGTGTGTCTTCAGTGTGCGATTAAAACGTTCCACTATGGAAGCTTTTTTCTCACTGTAGGTTGAGTAATGTTTCACATTATACTTTTTTAGCAACGCTTGTACTGTGCTGTTGTAATACTCCTTCCCGTTGTCCGTCTGTAAATATTTCATTCGATTAGCAGTTAGTATAGGCTCTAGTGCGTGCTTTACTTCTTTTCCTGTCTTTGTTTTCAATGGTACAGCGTACGCATACTTGCTAAACGCATTGATCACTGTCATCATGTACTTGTACCCTTTGTTCACTCGAGCGTATGGTATCATCTCCACAAGATCCGCCTGGTACAAGTCGTGTAGACCCTTCAATTCAACCGCGCGGCTAACGAAATTCCTTCTCGCTGCTCTGTAGAGCTATAGTCTTGCGTGCGTTGTTCATGGTTTAAGATACACTAACATAATACCAGCGTTAAAAATACTATATATATCTATAACAGTTTCTTTGTTTTTCAGTATTCATTCTCACGTCTGAATATCATCATGTCCGACCTTCAACAGAATCCAGAACAACAACAACAACATCAGCAGGAACAGGAACATCCTCAACAAGGTAAAAATTTTTTAAAATACCAATTGTCTCTCTCTCTATAATTATGTAGCAAACCAAATTTGTTTGATATGAATTAACTCTGTCTAACCTGTACAAGATAGTCTCTTGACGTTGTTTAGAAATTGATATGGCGAAGAAAATTTTTTATGTTCTGACATAGGTTTGTTACCTTCTCCCCAATGTATTGTCTCTTGACATCGTTTAGAAATTGACATGACGGAGAAAATTTTTCATGTTCCACCATAGGTATGTCACCTTCTCTCCAATGAACTAATTCAATTCCGCAACAAAAGCATTTAAGTCTATCGTCTATGAATGACATACTATGTCCACAAACATCATAATTTAGCGGATAGTAGTAAAACCCAGCAAACGCTAACTAGTCGGGGCTGACAAACGTCACTTCCCAATACTTGAACGATTTTCTTCTTTCACTTTCAATGCTAAAATCAGGAGTAGCTGCCATCTTCACAGTTTGCAATAAACTAACGTATTACTAACGTGTACTATATATTTATTTACCACAAACATGAATGTGTATGTGTGTTATTCGTCATTCCTATTAGCTAATACATGTGTTTCTATTGTTTCAGTTATGACACGATTTTATATTGTGCGAAACACTAGTATTAGAGGATCCCTAACAACTTTTAATTACCTGCCTGTGTACACGGACACAGAAGAAGAAGATCAAGATATATTACCGATAATGACTGAGGTGCGACCTTTATTGTGCAAGGATATTCTGGCAGAACAAGCACGTTTACGCAGTATCAAATGGCATATTGCGTGCAGGATACGTTTCACTAAAACTGTGTTAGATGGTGACAGCGGCGAAGAAAAAGAGGTAACCAAAGACGCCGTCTTCCACGGACGTTGTCGTACGTTGCTCACGGACGACAACGACGAGTTGAACTGTCTACTCGATGAATCCTATGATAAAATCATGAATAGCATATCCAATTTTACCCGTGACGGGAGCGGATGGTCGGTGGATGCTGTACTGAAGCTGGAACTAGTTGTTGGACGGTACCGACCTCTGGCAGCGTCCTCCTACCTTCCAACCCCGCGAAAACTTGCATTCACCAGGGCAGTAGTCAACATCAATAACTCCCAAGATGAAATGTGTTTTCTATGGTCCGTACTAGCTCACATACACCCTCAACAAAAGCATAAAGAACGTGTTTCAAAATACGCTCCCTTCAAAAACACCTTAAATATGTCCGGTATCGAGTACCCTGTTTCTATAAACTCACTTTCTAAATTTGAAACACAGAATCCCAACATTTCTATAAACGTTTTCGGCTATGATATAGAAGACAATATCAGAAACGAATCAAAAAATGAGGTTTATCCGTTAAGAATTACCCCCAATAAGGACAGATTACATCATGTTAATCTTTTACTTCTGTCCGATATAAATAGCCGAAAACACTACTGTCTTATCAGTAACATGAGTAGATTATTATCATCCCTTAAAAAACACGAGCATAAATCATTTTACTGTGACTACTGCCTGCATCGTTTCTCCACAGAACATGGTCTGTCCGATCATCTCCCCTACTGCACACCTTACGGCGAACAGAAAACCAAAATGCCCACAGAGGAGGAGAAGTTTATGTCATTTAAGAATTACGCGCACTGTCTTAAAGTACCCTTTACCGTCTACGCCGACTTCGAGTCCCTCATCACTCCGCTTCAATCGTGTTCACCTGGTAACAACGTCCCGACAACAGTGCACGAGTTAGGTGAATTCTACTCAGTTGATAGTAACGGTGCCCGTCAGAAAATAACTTCTCCTCCTGTATCGTGCACATCATACGAAGCGATGCATATTCCGTCAGGTTTCTCCTATGCTATCGTCGATCATACACACAGACTCTGGAGAGAGGCTAAAGTTTATCGGGGTGAAAACGTCGTAGACACTTTCTTCTCGTGGTTGATGAAAGACGCCGAGGATATGATGAAGGTAGTACGACATAACGTACAAATAATTATGTCCGATGATGACAATGTTGTGTTCACTAACGCCACCGTTTGTCATTTGTGTGAGCGCCCTTTGACAGACGATGACAAGGTACGCAATCATTGTCATCTTACGGGGAAATTCTTGGGAGCAGCCCACAATAGCTGTAATCTAAGCTACAAGATGCCTCGTCATATCCCCGTCTTCTTTCACAACCTTCCTGGCTACGACTGTCACCATTTAATGCAGGGTTTAGGAAAATATAAGGACCAACACGTATCCTGCATTGCAACATCTAGTGAGCGTTACGTGTCGTTCTCCCTGGGTCCCTTGCGTTTCGTAGACTCCTTTCAATTTCTTAATCGCTCTCTGGACACACTCGTTACCAATCTGTCCACGTCCGGGAGCCAATTTCCTTTGCTCAGAGAGGAAATGCTTAGACGGGGTTTCGACGAACAGACCAATCTGCTTGTACGCAAGGGGGTATACCCTTACGAGTACGTTGACAGCATTGATCGGTTCAACGAAACAAGTCTACCCGCTCGTGAACACTTTGATAACCGGTTGTTGGAATCGTCTATTTCGGACGCAGATTACGAGCACGCACAAAACGTGTGGAGTGCATTCAATCTGCGTACGTTTGGAGATTACCACGATTTGGATTTGTTGACAGACGTAATGCTGCTGGCCGATGTCTTTGAAAGTTTCCGAGACATGGCCTTACGCGATTACTGTTTGGACCCGTGTCATTTTTACTCGCTTCCCGGACTCGCTTGGAACGCGATGCTAAAAATGACAGGGGTCGAATTAGAGCTGTTAACAGAGATAAATCTACATCTGTTCGTCGAGTCTGGGATTCGCGGAGGCCGCGCGATGATATCCAACCGTCATGCAGTCGCTAACAATCCTTTGATTCCAGATCAGTACGATGTATCGAAACCGACCTCCTTCATTCTGTATACGGACTGTAATAATTAATACGGTGCAGCCATGTCGCAACCACTCCCTTACGCAGACTTCCGATGGCTCGATCGTAACGAAATCGAGTCCTTGGACGTACGTAATGTGAGTGATGATTCCGACATCGGGTACATCCTCGAAGTCGACCTACACTATCCTAATACCTTACACGACCTGCATTCCGACTACCCACTTGCACCTGTACGCCAGCGCATAACACCCGATATCCTTTCTCCCTTTTCCAAACGTTTACACGAGAGTATATACAGATCATCGTATAACGAATCAGGGTCATCCGTAGAGAAGTTGTTAACAACTTTGGAGGACAAACAAAATTACGTTCTCCATTATCGAAATTTGAAATTGTATTTAAGTCTTGGCTTAGAGCTGAAAGCGACTCATAGGGTGTTGTGTTTTAAGCAAAGCGCTTGGTTGATACCGTTTATCGATTTCAACACCCGCAAGAGGCAAGCAGCCGTCAACAGCTTTGAAAAAGACCTTTTCAAACTGATGAACAACGCCGTATACGGTAAGTCGCTGGAGAACGTACGGAAACATATAGACTTTGAACTAGTCTCGGATGAACGACGGCTTCAAAAACTAGTTTCCACACCTAGGCTAAAACGTATGACGTTATACGAACGATCTGGTGGGGCTCTCACTCCGTAAAAAATCCATTGTTCTTTCCCGTCCCGTGTATGTCGGCTTCACGGTGCTTGACGTTAGCAAAACGATAATGTACGACTTTCATTATCGTTATGCTGTCGCCAAGTACAGTTGCAACGTTAAATTGTTAATGACAGATACAGACAGTCTGATGTATAGTATTCAAACATCAGACTTGTATGCAGATATGAAGAAGGACCTACACGTTTTTGACACATCGGATTACCCTACGTCTCATCCTTGTTATAGCCTTAAGAACAAAAAGGTTGTCGGACTGTTCAAGGATGAAACGTGTAGTCGTCCTATTAGAGAATTCGTGGGTCTCCGAGCGAAATGTTATTCGATCCTTGTGGCCCACGAAGATCCCACCAAAGAGTGTCAAAAACGTGTATGTAAAGGTGTGCCTCGAGTTGCGATTAAGAGGAGTCTACGACACGATATGTATCGCAAGTGTCTCACTGATCATTGTCAGTTTTCTACCAGTGCACTTTGTTTACGTAGCGATCATCATACTATAACCTCTTCTCTTGAGTTATAACTTAGGGAACCAGTAATAATTGGATGTGCCAATTATACCGGCTGCCTTCGTTGTGAAGCACTGAAAATAATCACAACAAAAAAAAAAAAAACAATTTATATAACAGGATATTAGGAAGGGGAGACTGTTGATTTATGCACTCATTTTACTCGGTACTTAGATGACATCTCTTTATTACATTTGGTGATTAAGTTCTCAATTGAAAGTTCTCAAATAATATAGTTTACTATATGGTTAAATATACAAATTACTACTTTACAAAGGGGCCTCAAAATATGATGTACATCCTTTTTAATTAATTCCACGGATCCGGGATCAAATATATTAAATGAATAATGGTCACCTTGCCATGTACAATATTGAAACTCTAACCATTTGAAGAATGGTTTTTTTTTAATCTTCTAAAACAACAAATATTAGATTACATGTTACCTATAATGTCAGTTTTCTAAAGTCTTTAATGTTATTACATTTAAAGCATAATTTTTAAAGTCTTTAATATGATAATTTAAATTGTCTTTTGGGGTTTATAATTTTGTAACTCTTAACCATGGAAGACAAGCCTCCATGTCACCTGTGTGTTTCCTGAAGTTGCTGCAGAATTAGTTCTTCGGTCCTCCTGATGTTTCTTGAAGTTCAGTCGTTACATTATCATACTTTGGTGGTGAAGTTCTAGAAGTATGTGAAATCATCCCTGGTGTGGTACATTCATCTCAGGCGACTGTAGTTATTCTTAGTAATTCTTGTAGTTAGAACACATAGATAGAAAGTTTGTTTCACTGTTATACACTTCACATGATGATAGATTATTTTACTATCACCTTCTTGGTTGTAATACTGTATTATTTACATGGTCCGTTATTTTATAACATAGAGAGATGTCATCACCACACAACTTTACTTATTTAACAAGTCATTGTATCAAGATTTTCACATTTTTATAAACGCGTAGCGAAATAACGCTTTACGCTGCTTACGGCGTGAGCGCTCCATTCCAAGTGGCAGAAAATAGTTAAGGGGAGCGTAGTAATCTCAAGACAATTACTAGGCTACATAAAAGTAGTTCCGTTTTTCTAATTTTAATTAAAGGACTACGGTTGATTAAATAATTAAATCGTGATATTCTTAGTTGCAGAAGTTATCAAAGTACGTAACAATGGTCTTATTTAATTATTTAAATAATAACAAATTTACAATAATACTTAGTTTATTTAGGGGTCAGAAAACAAGTTAATTCTGGTCAGTTCCTGTTTATGCAGGAATAAATAATAAGCTTTACCCTTTCTGTACAATTCAATTCCCATTTAATTTTATTATTAGACTTATATTAAATATTATTATTATTAGATGATTGCCATAAGATTTAGTTTACAATGTGAGATTTTATTAAGAATTTAAAGTTTCTCCGATTATATATTATCAACTCAATTAATTAACATATTTTTATTAATGAAATCGTCACAATACGCTGTACACGATGCGCGTAAATAAGCAAGCGTTGTCACCGTATGATGATAAGCGCTATATACTAGACAATGGTCATGATACGCTTGCATACGGTCATTATCGAATACGACGACGCATCAACATGGAGAACGACGACACCTCCCCACCTGCTAAAAAATTTGTCTCCATGTATAGTAACCCCCCTAAACACTTGTTTCTTTCGTCAGTTGACGTCTCTCGGTGCTTCAGTCCAGACGTCTGTAAACGTAAGTTCACATATTAATATCGCAACGATATTTGTGTGTGTTTAAACATAATATATATATATAGAGTTTGTAATGTGTGGTTTCTTTGTCTTACAGTATTATGGATAACACTGCGGTTATAATTGACTTCCAGTGCTTTTTCGACGACAACGGAAAATATATTGTGAAGGAACTGTCAATCATGGACGTTCTGAGATTTGCTGGTAGACATTGGATTTTGACTCCGCCTGCTACATCCGTTACGAATCCACAATACGTTAGGACAAACCACTGGTTAACGTCAAATTATCATAGACTTAGATGGAGCGAAGGAGAGGCACCGTACGACAATCTTGTTTCATTGTTAACATCACATACACGTATATATAAATATGTGTTTGTGAAGGGTTATGAGAAAAAACGTTTTTTGCAATCAAAGATAATACACAATAATATCATCAATCTCGATGACTTTGGTTGTCGTAAAAACATACCGTATCTATTTCATGGAACAGAATGTCTTAGACATTTCAATTCTTCTGACCGATGTGCCAACTATAAGGTGCATGCTATTCGGGAATGGATGATTCATGATTTTTGCTTTAAACAAACATTTTTAATGTAACAAATTTAGAAAGTAGGTCACAGTGAATGATGACATTTATCTCTCTCTCATTCTGTTGTGGACATGTACATACATGCATAGCTGTAAGCGGTGACTATTTCCTTATGAAAGTGGACTTTCCTAATGACATTGTTATATATTTTTGGTGTCTCTAATTTCGTCTGTGGGACATGTTCATACATGCAAAGCTGTAAATGAAAGTGGGACACCGACTTTTCTGATGACGACGTTACCACCACCACCACACCACTATCACATTGTACTGTCCTTTTGTGTCGAATATTCTGTCATTGTTTGGTTCTCTCTCGCTTGATACAGACGTGTTCACTAGTGTCTTTCTCTCTCTTCTAATAATGTCATTTCTTGTAAAGTTTAATGCTGTAAGTGCTATCGAGTACAAACGATGTTCAGAATTGACAGTGAATAAAAAATATCCCATCATGGTCTTAACAAATGTGGACACAAAATATGGGAACTCTGTGCTTGCTACGTTGGAGGATGGTGACCACCAGTATCGTGTCTATCTTCCCAAGAGGTATGCAGGTGTCTTCACGAATGAGGAGCTCAGATATATCAAACCTAAAGAACTACATTTAGTGTATCGAGGGACGAGAAATCAAACAACACAAGTAGTGATTGAGTCCTAACGTCGTAAGTAGCAATCGTGTTAACAAACAATTTATTGATGTGTGTGTGTGTGTGTAGTTTCAACTCTCTGTACTTAACACTTTAATAATTGAATTTGTATGTACATGATAAATGTATCATTGATTCTGCAAAGTTTCGTTGAATAATAGTTGGTTCTATTAGAAATTATTTGAAAGTACATTAACTTATGCGATAAATGTATCATTGATTCTAAGCAGTATTTATTACAAATTTCCGATGAATAATATTTGGTTTGATAGAAATTATTTGAAAGTACATTAACTTATGAAAAATGACACATACTTGAAAAAGTTTACTTACTTAACGCATTTGATTCTTTCCACTAACTGTGTGTGTGCATGTGATAATTGAATATTTATCGTATCAGTGATTCTAATATCGACTGTATTGTTATGTTACAGAAAAACTTCCTCGTGAACTGTATCTACAGCCGTGAAATTATTATTTAAAAATCTTACAATGTCAAAAATTATTATTAATATTGTATTTATTTTATATAACAATGTTTGTTTGTGCTATATATATATATTTAATCAATGTAAAATGTATTTTTGAATAATTGTATTATAACGGTTTGTAAACTATATTTTAAGTTTGTGTACAGTGCTGTAAATATATATTTAATCATTTAAAACAATATTACTATTAATATTGTATTTATTTTATATATAACAATGTTTGTTTGTGATATATATATATATTTAATCAATGTAAAATGTTTTTTTGAATAATTGTATTATAGCGGTTTGTAAACTATATTTTAAGTTTGTGTACAGTGTTGTAAATATATATTTAATTATTTAAAACAAATTATGGTTTATTTTAATTTATTTCGTTATAAACCTCCGAATATGCACGCAATTATTTGTATAGTAATCAGAAATGTGTGAGAGAGAGAGAGAGAGACATTTTAATAATTTATAGGTTGTATCTTACAATCACGAAAATTATTATTTAAACTGATAATTGTTTTATTAAAATCTTACAATGACGAAATATTATTATTTCATTGTTTACGATATATATTTAATTAATGCAAAAATGAATTTATAAAATTACAATGGTCTGTAAACCATATTTAAGTTTGTGTGTGTGTGTGTGTGTGTGTGTGTGTGTGCGCGCGCGCGCGCGCGCATAGTTAATCTTTCTATCACTAATTACCACACTGAATATAACTTTCTAATGACGAAATATTATTATTATTTCATTGTTTACGATATATATATTTAATTAATGCAAAAATGAATTTTTAAGTTCGTGTACACATACAAATCGCTTTGAATAAGGGAATTCTTGTCAACGTTTGCAGCGAGAGAGACACACAACAAATTTGAACTCATACAAGGTTGGTAACCCTGATCATATATTTAATATATACACTATAATGCATCAAGTCGGAACCCCCCATCCACCCTACACCTTTGGGATGCTGCGGGTCCAGCTGATAGAAAGTGAAAGTGATCTAGACTCGCGAAAGGCGGCATATAAAAAAATAACGCGGATGCTGTGGTCCAGATACGCGAAAAAGTCGCGGATCTTGACACAGATCAGCGAAAAAGTCGCGGATGCTGTGGTGCAGCTGATAGAAAGTGAAAGTGGGTTTGAACCGGCATTTTCCCTCTAGTGGCGTATTGCAATATTTTTAAAAGTCATATTTAAACAAGTAATACTGAAACAAATAAGTAAAATTTCAATATTTTGACATCAATATTATTATTTTAAACAGGTGCCACGAATACGAAACTTCTAAAACAGCAATAAGGATGTGCCTTTGTGCAAATAAGGACTGTCTATGCCCTTATATTGATTCTGAGCCTATTTTCAACATGAAAAATGAAATCCTTGACCTGAAAAACATATAAATCGATATAAAACACTCTTTTGCATGATGTGTATCAAAAAAGGTGTAGCAAAATCAAAATATCGGTATGGAGAACCATACATGACTTCCATGTTCTAAGATTTATATTTAAAATCATATTCGAAATGAAATATTTCCATAGAAACAACGTCTTTCTACTTATTGCTTCAGCATTAACCACGTTTTCGCACTCGATTTTCACCGATGATGGCAGTCGATGGCACTGCCGAAAAGTCTGGTTTTGCAGAAAACATTGGACTACAGCTAAAGAGCCCGGGAAGCAATTTTAACAAAAAACTACTTCTTTGTTGCCGATAACGTAGTACACATATAAAAAATTCTCCCCTCCACCTTCAACTATAATTTTTAATAATAGAAAATTACCCCCACCCCGTTCACCTAACCTCTTCATTTATAGATATTTCATCTACGTTTCTACAGTGGATTACTATGAGCATCTTATCAGGATACTTTATTTATAAAAATTAAGTACTTTACTCTTGTTAAAACATAAAATGTTTCCGGTAAACTACCCCTTTCCCTTAACCGATCTTCTCCAAAATCAATACACCTTCCGTCCTCTACAATTCAGGGATGCATGCAAAAAAATATTTGATTCTGTTTGAATGTGCGGCAGTTATCTTTCGTCATGGAAACATTTCTCTTGTTACAACATAAAATGTTGCCGATCAACTACCCCTTTCCCTTAACCGATCTTCACCAAAATCAATAGACCTTGAGCTCTCTGCAACTCAGGAAAGGATGCAAAAAATTATTTGATTCTCTTTGAATTTTTGGCAGTTGTCGTTCGTCATAAAAAAAATTACCCTTTTTAAAAAATAAAACGTTGCTGATAAATTACCCCTTCCCATAACCGATCTTCAACAAAATCAACAGACCTTGAGTTCTGTTTAGTTCAAAAAGGTATGCAAAAACCTAGTTGATTCTGTGTGAATTTACGGCAGTTATCGTTCATCATTAAAAAAATTACCTTTGTTAAAACATAAAATGTTGCTGGTAAACTACCCCTTTCCCTTAACCGATCTTCACCAACACCAATAGGTATTGAGAACTCTACAATACAGGGCTGTATGCAAAACATCATTTGATTCTGTTTGAATTAGCGGCTCTTATCGTTTGCCATAGAAAATACCCTTTTAAAACATAAAACGTTGCTGGTAAACTACCCCTTTCCCTTAACCGATCTTCACCAAAAACGACAGGTCTTGAGTACTCTATAATTCAGGCCTGTATGCAAACAATTATTTGATTCTGTTTGAATTTGCGGTTCTTATCGTTTGCCATAGAAAATACCCTTTTAAAACATAAAACGTTGCAGGTAAACTACCCCTTTCCCTTAACCGATCTTTACCAAAATCAACAGATCTTGAGAACCATACAATTCAGGGCAGTATGCAAACAATTATTTGATTCTGTTTGAATTTGCGACTGTTATCGTTTGCCATAAAAAAAAATCGACACACACACACACACACTCACACACACACACACTTTTCGAAAAATGACTTTTTTTTATGTTTTGAGTGTAGTACAATCATATTCTGCAATAATCTCGAACACGATTTTTTTTGCCATCACCATACTTCCATTTCCTTAAGGAACATGGAAGTTAAAGTAAATATCGGTATGGAGAACCATACATGACTTCCATGTTCTAAGATTTATATTTAAAATCATATTCGAAATGAAATATTTCCATAGAAACTACGTCTTTCTACTTATTGCTTCAGCATTAACCACAGTACTGTGGTCACTAACGTATACCACCTCACGTTTTCGCACTCGATTTTCACTGATGATGGCAGTCGATGGCACTGCCGAAAAGGCTGGTTTTACAGAAAAAATTTGGACTACGGCTAAACAGCCCGGGAAGCAATTTTAACCAAAAACTACTTCTTTGTAGCCGATAACGTAGTACACGTATAAAAAATTCTCCCCTCCCCGTTCAACTATAATTTTTAGTAATAGAAAATTACCCCCACCCCGTTCACCTTACCTCTTCATTTATAGATATTTCATCTACGTTTCTACAGGGATTATTATGAGGTTCTTATCAGGATACTTTCTTTATAAAAATTAAGTAATTTACTCTTGTTAAATCATAAAATGTTTCTGGTAAACTATCCCTTTCTCTTAACCGATCTTCTCCAAAATCAACAGACCTTCAGTCCTCTACAATTCAGGGATGCATGCAAAAAAAAAATATAATTCTGTTTCAATGTGCGGCAGTTATCGTTCGTCATGGAAACATTTCTCTTGTTACAACTTAAAATGTTGCTGGTAAACTACCCCTTTCCCTTAACCGATCTTCACCAAAAACAATAGGTCGTGAGTACTCTAAAAATCAGGGCAGTATGCAAAACATCATTTGATTCTGTTTGAATTTGCGGCTGTTATCGTTAACTATAGGAAAAAATTACCCTTGATAAAAAACCGTTGCTGGTAAACTACCCCTTTTCCTTAACCGATCTTCACCAAAAACGACAGGTCTTGGGTACTCTACAATTCAGGCCTGTATGCAAACAATTATTTGATTCTGATTGAATTTGCGGCTGTTATCGTTTGCCATAGAAAACACCCTAAATAAAACATAAAACGTTGCTGGTAAACTACCCTATTCCATTAACCAATCTTCACCAAAAACAATAGGTCTTGAGAACTCTACAATTCAGGGCTGTATGCAAAACATTAGTTGATTCTCTTTGAATTTACGGCAGTTATCGTTCGTCATAAAAAAAATACCCTTCTTAAAACATAAAACGTTGCCGGTAAACTACCCCTTTCCCTTAACCGATCTTCAACAAAATCAACAGACCTTGAGTTCTGTATAATTCAGAAAGGTATGCAGAAGAGTAGTTGATTCTGTTTAAATTTACGGCAGTTATCGTTCGTAAAATAAAATTACCCTTGATAAAACATAAAATGTTGCTAGTAAACAACCATATTCCCTTAACCAATCTTCACCAAAACCAACAGGTCTTGAGAACTCTGCATTTCAGGGCTGTATGCAAAATATTATATGATTCTGTTTGAATTTGCGGCTGTTATCTTTTGCCATATAAAATACCCTTGATAAAACAATAAAGGTGTCTGGTAAACTACCCCTTTCCCTTAACCGATCTTCACAAAAAAAAATAGGTCTTTAGCACTCAACAATACAGGGCTGTATGCAAAAACGTAGTTGATTCTGTTTGAATTTGCTGCTCTTATCGTTTGCCATTAAAAATACCCTTTTAAAACATAAAACGTTGCTGGTAAACTACCCCTTTCCCGTAACCGATCTTCACGAACACCAACAGGTACTGAGAACTCTACAATACAGGGCTGTATGCAAAACATAATTTGATTCTGTTTGAATTTGCGGCTGTTAGCGTTTACCATAGAAAAAAATTACCCTCGATAAAAAACTGTTGCTGGTAAACTACCCCTTTCCCTTAACCGATCTTCACCAAAACGACAGGTCTTGAGAACCATACAATTCAGGGCAGTATGCAAACAATTATTTGATTCTGTTTGAATTTGCGACTGTTATCGTTTGCCATAAAAAAAAATCGACACACACACACACACACACTCACACACACACACACTTTTCGAAAAATGACTTTTTTTTATGTTTTGAGTGTAGTACAATCATATTCTGCAATAATCTCGAACACGATTTTTTTTGCCATCACCATACTTCCATTTCCTTAAGGAACATGGAAGTTAAAGTAAATATCGGTATGGAGAACCATACATGACTTCCATGTTCTAAGATTTATATTTAAAATCATATTCGAAATGAAATATTTCCATAGAAACTACGTCTTTCTACTTATTGCTTCAGCATTAACCACAGTACTGTGGTCACTAACGTATACCACCTCACGTTTTCGCACTCGATTTTCACTGATGATGGCAGTCGATGGCACTGCCGAAAAGGCTGGTTTTACAGAAAAAATTTGGACTACGGCTAAACAGCCCGGGAAGCAATTTTAACCAAAAACTACTTCTTTGTAGCCGATAACGTAGTACACGTATAAAAAATTCTCCCCTCCCCGTTCAACTATAATTTTTAGTAATAGAAAATTACCCCCACCCCGTTCACCATACCTCTTCATTTATAGATATTTCATCTACGTTTCTACAGGGATTATTATGAGGTTCTTATCAGGATACTTTCTTTATAAAAATTAAGTAATTTACTCTTGTTAAATCATAAAATGTTTCTGGTAAACTATCCCTTTCTCTTAACCGATCTTCTCCAAAATCAACAGACCTTCAGTCCTCTACAATTCAGGGATGCATGCAAAAAAAAAATATAATTCTGTTTCAATGTGCGGCAGTTATCGTTCGTCATGGAAACATTTCTCTTGTTACAACTTAAAATGTTGCTGGTAAACTACCCCTTTCCCTTAACCGATCTTCACCAAAAACAATAGGTCGTGAGTACTCTAAAAATCAGGGCAGTATGCAAAACATCATTTGATTCTGTTTGAATTTGCGGCTGTTATCGTTAACTATAGGAAAAAATTACCCTTGATAAAAAACCGTTGCTGGTAAACTACCCCTTTTCCTTAACCGATCTTCACCAAAAACGACAGGTCTTGGGTACTCTACAATTCAGGCCTGTATGCAAACAATTATTTGATTCTGATTGAATTTGCGGCTGTTATCGTTTGCCATAGAAAACACCCTAAATAAAACATAAAACGTTGCTGGTAAACTACCCTATTCCATTAACCAATCTTCACCAAAAACAATAGGTCTTGAGAACTCTACAATTCAGGGCTGTATGCAAAACATTAGTTGATTCTCTTTGAATTTACGGCAGTTATCGTTCGTCATAAAAAAAATACCCTTCTTAAAACATAAAACGTTGCCCGTAAACTACCCCTTTCCCTTAACCGATCTTCAACAAAATCAACAGACCTTGAGTTCTGTATAATTCAGAAAGGTATGCAGAAGAGTAGTTGATTCTGTTTAAATTTACGGCAGTTATCGTTCGTAAAATAAAATTACCCTTGATAAAACATAAAATGTTGCTAGTAAACAACCATATTCCCTTAACCAATCTTCACCAAAACCAACAGGTCTTGAGAACTCTGCATTTCAGGGCTGTATGCAAAATATTATATGATTCTGTTTGAATTTGCGGCTGTTATCTTTTGCCATATAAAATACCCTTGATAAAACAATAAAGGTGTCTGGTAAACTACCCCTTTCCCTTAACCGATCTTCACAAAAAAAAATAGGTCTTTAGCACTCAACAATACAGGGCTGTATGCAAAAACGTAGTTGATTCTGTTTGAATTTGCTGCTCTTATCGTTTGCCATTAAAAATACCCTTTTAAAACATAAAACGTTGCTGGTAAACTACCCCTTTCCCGTAACCGATCTTCACGAACACCAACAGGTACTGAGAACTCTACAATACAGGGCTGTATGCAAAACATAATTTGATTCTGTTTGAATTTGCGGCTGTTAGCGTTTACCATAGAAAAAATTACCCTCGATAAAAAACTGTTGCTGGTAAACTACCCCTTTCCCTTAACCGATCTTCACCAAAACGACAGGTCTTGACAACTCTACAATTCAGGGCTGTATGCAAAATATTATATGATTTTGTTTGAATTGGCTGCTTTTATCGTTTGCCATACAAAATACCCTTGATAAAACAAAAAACGTTGCTGGTAAACTACCCCTTTCCCTTCAACGATCTTCACACAAAAAAATAGTTCTTTAGTACTCAAGAAATCAGGGCTGTATGCAAAAACGTATTTGATTCTGTTTGAATTTGCGGCTCTTATCGTTTGCCATATAAAATACCCTTTTAAAACATAAAACGTTCCCAGTAAACTACCCCTTTCCATTAACCGATCTTCACCAAAAACAAAAGGTATTGAGAACTCTACAATTCAGGGCAGCATGCCAAACATTATTTGATTATGTTTGAATTTGCGGCTGTTATCGTTTGCCATAGACAATACCCTTGTTAAAACATAAAACGTTGCTGGTAAACTACCCCTTTCCCTTAACCGATCTTTACCAAAATCAACAGATCTTGAGAACTCTACAATTCAGGGCTGTATGCGAAACATTATTTGATTCTGTTTGAATTTGCGGCTGTTATCGTTTGCCAAACAAACAAAATTACCCTTGATAAAAAAAAACCGTTGCTGGTAAACTACCCCTTTCCCTCAACCGATCTTCACCACAAACAATAGGTCGCGAGTACTCTAGAAATCAGGGCTGTATGCAAAAAATTATTTGATTCTGTTTGAATTTGCGGCTGTCATCTTTTGCCATAGAAAAAAAAATCTACAGACACACACACAGACACGCAGACACACACTTCAAAAAATGACTTTTTTTCATGTTGTGAGTGTAGTACAATCATATTCTGCAATAATCTCCAACACGATTTTTTTTGCCATCACCATACTTCCATTTCCTTAAGGAACATGGAAGTAATCACCATACTTCCATTCCTTAAGGAATATGGAAGTAAAAATTACCCTTGATAAAAAACCGTTGCAGGTAAACTACCCCTTTCCCTTAACCGATCTTCACCAAAAACGACAGGTCTTGAGAACTCTGCAATTCAGGACTGTATGCAAAATATTATATGATTTTGTTTGAATTTGCGGCTGTTATCGTTTGCCATACAAAATACCCTTGATAAAACAAAAAACGTGGCCGGTAAACTACCCCTTTCCCTTAAACGATCTTCCTCAAAAACAATAGGTCTTTATTACTCAAGAAATCAGGGCTGTATGCAAAAACGTATTTGATTATGTTTGAATTTGCGGCTGTTATCGTTTGCCATAGAAAATACCCTTGTTAAAACATAAAACGTTGCTGGTAAACTACCTCTTTCCCTTAACCGATCTTTTTTCCAAAATCAACAGATCTTGATATCCATGCAATTCAGGTGTGTATGCGAAACATTATATGATTCTGTTTGTATTTGCGGCTGTTATCGTTTGCCAAACAAACAAAATTACCCTTGATAAAAAAAACCGTTGCCGGTAAACTACCCCTTTCCCTCAACCGATCTTCACCAAAAACAATAGGTCCCGAGTACTCTACAAATCAGGACTGTATGCAAAAAATTATTTGATTCTGTTTGAATTTGCGGCTGTTATCGTTTGCCATAGAAAAAATCTACAGACACACAGAGACACACAGACACACACACACACACACACACACACACACTTTTCGAAAAATGACTTTTGTTCATGTTTTGAGTGTAGTACAATCATATTCTGCAATAATCTCGAACACGATTTTTTTGCCATCACCATACTTCCATTTCCTTAAGGAACATGGAAGTAAAAGTAAATATCGGTATGGAGAACCATACATGACTTCCATATTCTAAGATTTATATTTAAAATCATTTTCGAAATTAAATATTACCATAGAAACTACTTCTTTCTACTTACTGCTTCAGCCTTAACCACAGTACTGTGGTCACTAACGTATACCACCTCACGTTTTCGCACTCGATTTTCACCGATTATGGCAGTCGATAGCACTGCCGAAAAGTCTGGCTTTGCAGAAAACATTGGACTACAGCTAAATAGCCCTGGAAGCAATTTTAACAAAAAACTACTTCTTTGTTGCCAATAACGTAGTACACATATATAAAATAATCCCCTCCACCTTCAACTATAATTTTTAATAATAGAATATTACCCCCACCCCGTTCACCTTACCTCTTCATTTATAGATATTTCATCTACGATTCTACAGTGGATTACTATGAGCTTCTTATCAGGATACTTTATTTATAAAAATTAAGTACTTTACTCTTGTTAAATCATAAAATGTTTCTGGTAAACTACCCCTTTTTCTTAACCGATCTTCCCCAAAATAAATAGACCTTCCGTCCTCTACAATTCAGGGATGCATGCAAAAAATATTTGATTCTGTTTGAATGTGCGGCAGTTATCGTTCGTCATGGAAACATTTCTCTTGTTACAACATAAAATGTTGCAGGTAAACTACCCCTTTCCCTTAACAGATCTTCACCAAAATCAGTAGACCTTGAGCTCTCTGCAGCTCAGGAAAGGGTGCAAAATATTATTTCATTCTCTTTGAATTTTCGGCAGTTATCGTTCGACATAAGAAAAATTACCCTTTTTAAAACATAAAACGTTGCTGATAAACTACCCCTTCGCTTAACCCATCTTCAACAAAATCAACAGACCTTGAGTTCTGTATAATTCAAAAAGGTATGCAGAAGAGTAGTTGATTCTGTTTTAATGTACGGCAGTTATCATTCGTCATAAAAAAAATTACCCTTGAAAAACCATAAAATATTGCTGGTAAACTTCCCTATTCCCTTAACCGATCTTCACCAAAACCAACAGGTCTTGAGAACTCTACATTTCAGGGCTGTATGCAAAATATTATATGATTCTGTTTGAATTTGCGGCTGTTATCGTATCCCATATAAAATACCCTTGATAAAACAAAAAACGTGGCTGGTAAACTACCCCTCTCCCTTAACCGATCTTCACCAACACCAATACGTATTGAGAACTCTACAATACAGGGCTGTATGCAAAACATCATTTGATTCTGTTTGAATTTGCGGCTGTTATCGTTTACCATAGAAACAAAATTACCCTTGATAAAAAACCGTTGCCAGTAAACTACCCCTTTCCCTTAACCGATATTCCCCAAAAGCAATAGATCTTTAGTACTCAAGAAATCAGGGCTGTATGCAAAAACGTATTTGATTCTGTTTGAATTTGCGGCTCTTATCGTTTGCCATAAGAAATACCCTTGTTCAAACATAAAACGTTGCAGGTAAACTACCCCTTTCCCTTAACCGATCTTTATCAAAATCAACAGATCTTGAGAACTCTACAATTCAGGTCTGTATGCGAAACATTATTTGATTCTGTTTGAATTTACGGCTGTTATCGTTTGCCAAACAAACAAAATTACCCTTGATAAAAAAAAACCGTTGCAGGTAAACTACCCCTTTCCCTCAACCGATCTTCACCACAAACAATAGGTCGCGAGTACTCTAGAAATCAGGGCTGTATGCAAAAACGTATTTGATTCTGTTTGAATTTGCGGCTCTTATCGTTTGCCATATAAAATACCCTTTTAAAACATAAAACGTTTAAAACGTTGCCGGTAAACTACCCCTTTCCCTTAACCGATCTTCACCAACACCAATAGGTATTGAGAACTCTACAATACAGGGCTGTATGCAAAACATCATTTGATTCTGTTTGATTTTGCGGCTGTTATCGTTTACCATAGAAAAAAATTACCCTTGATAAAAACCGTTGCTGGTAAACTACCCCTTTCCCTTAACCGATCTTCATCAAAAACGATAAGTCTTGAGAACTCTGCAATTCAGGGCTGTATGCAAAAAATTATTTGATTCTGTTTGAATTTGCGGCTGTTATCGTTTGCCATATAAAATACCCTTGTTCAAACATAAAACGTTTAAAACGTTGCCGGTAAACTACCCCTTTCCCTTAACCGATCTTCACCAACACCAATAGGTATTGAGAACTCTACAATACAGGGTTGTATGCAAAACATCATTTGATTCTGTTTGATTTTGCGGCTGTTATCGTTTACCAAACAAACAAAATTACCCTTGATAAAAAAAAACCGTTGCAGGTAAACTACCCCTTTCCCACAACCGATCTTCAAAAAACAATAGGTCGCGAGTAATCTACAAATAAGGGCTGAATGCAAAAAATTATTTGATTCTGTTTGAATTTGCGGCTGTTATCGTTTGCCAAACAAACAAAATTACCCTTGATAAAAAAAAACCGTTGCTGGTAAACTACCCCTTTCCCTCAACCGATCTTCACCACAAACAATAGGTCGCGAGTACTCTAGAAATCAGGGCTGTATGCAAAAAATTATTTGATTCTGTTTGAATTTGCGGCTGTTATCTTTTGCCATAGAAAAAAAAATCTACAGACACACACACAGACACACACAGAGACACTTTTCGAAAAATGCCTTTTTTCATGTTTTGAGTGTAGTACAATCAGAATCTGCAATAATCTCGAACACGATTTTTTTTCCATCACCATACTTCCATTTCCTTAAGGAACATGGAAGTAAATATCGGTATGGAGAACCATACATGACTTCCATTTTCTAAGATTTATATTTAAAATCATATTCGAAATGAAATATTTCCATAGAAACTACGTCTTTCCATTGAATTTGCGGCTGTTATCGTTTGCCATAGAAAACACCCTTGATAAAACATAAAACGTTGCTGGTAAACTACCCTATTCCATTAACCGAACTTCACCAATAACAATAGGTCTTGAGAACTCTACAATTTAGGGCAGTATGCAAAACACTAGTTGATTCTGTTTGAATTTACGGCATTTATCGTTAATCACAGGAAAAATACCCTTGTTAAAACATAAAACGTTGCTGGTAAACTACCCCTTTCCCTTAACCTATCTTCACCAAAAACAACAGGTCTTTAGTACTCATCAAAACAGGGCTGTATGCAAAAAGTATTAGATTCTGTTTGAATTTGCGGTTCTTATCGTTTGCCATAGAAAATACCCTTTTAAAACATAAAACGTTGCTGGTAAACTACCCCTTTCCCTTAACCGATCTTCACCAACACCAATAGGTATTGAGAACTCTACAATACAGGGCTGTATGCAAAACGTCATTTGATTCTGTTTGAATTTGTGGCTGTTATCGTTTGCCATAGAAAACACCCTTGATAAAACATAAAACGTTGCTGGTAAACTACCCTATTCCATTAACCGATCTTCACCAATAACAATAGGTCTTGAGAACTCTACAATTCAGGGCTGTATGCAAAACATTATTTGATTCTGTTTGAATTTACGGCAGTTATCGTTCATCACAGAAAAAATACCCTTGTGTAAACATAAAACGTTGCCGGTAAACTACCCCTTTCCCTTAACCGATCTTCAACAAAATCAACAGACCTTGAGTTCTGTATAATTCAAAAAGGTATGCAGAAGAGTAGTTGATTCTGTTTTAATGTACGGCAGTTATTGTTCGTCAAAAAAAAAAAAAAACCCTTGATAAAACTTAAAATGTTGCTGGTAAACAACCCCATTCCCTTAACCGATCTTCACCAAAACCAACACGTCTTGAGAACTCTACATCCAGGGCTGTTTGCAAAATATTATATGATTCTGTTTGAATTTGCTGCTGTTATCGTTTGTCATATAAAATACCCTTGATAAAACAAAATACGTGTCTGGTAAACTACCCCTTTCCCTTAACCGATCTTCACCAAAAACAATAGGTCTTTAGTACTCAACAAAACAGGGCTGTATGCAAAAACGTATTTGATTCTGTTTGAATTTGCGGCTCTTATCGTTTGCCATATAAAATAGCCTTTTAAAACATAAAACGTTTAAAACGTTGCCGGTAAACTACCCCTTTCCCTTAACCGATCTTCACCAACACCAATAGGTATTGAGAACTCTACAATACAGGGCTGTATGCAAAACATCATTTGATTCTGTTTGATTTTGCGGCTGTTATCGTTTACCATAGAAAAAAATTACCCTTGATAAAAACCGTTGCTGGTAAACTACCCCTTTCCCTTAACCGATCTTCATCAAAAACGATAAGTCTTGAGAACTCTGCAATTCAGGGCTGTATGCAAAATATTTTATCATTTTGTTTGAATTTGCGGCTGTTATCGTTTGCCATACTAAATACCCTTGATAAAACAATAAACGTGGCTGGTAAACTACGCCTTTCCCTTAAACGATCTTCACCAAAAACGATAGGTCTTTAGTACTCAAGAAATTAGGGCTGCATGAAAAAACTTATTTGATTATGTTTGAATTTGCGGCTGTTATCGTTTGCCATATAAAATACCCTTGTTAAAACATAAAACGTTGCCGATAAACTACCCCTTTCCCTTAACTGATCTTTACCAAAATCAACAGATCTTGAGAACTCTACAATGCAGGGCTGTATGCGAAACATTATTTGATTCTGTTTGAATTTGCGGCTGTTATCGTTTGCCAAACAAACAAAATTACCCTTGATAAAAAAAACCGTTGCTGGTAAACTACCCCTTCCCCTCAACCGATCTTCATCAAAAACAATACTTCGCGAGTACTCTACAAATCAGGGCTGTATGCAAAAAATTATTTGATTCTGTTTGAATTTGCGGCTGTTATCGTTTGCCATAGAAAAAAAATCTACAGACACACACACAGACACTCAGACACACACACAGACACTTTTCGAAAAATGACTTTTTTTCATGTTTTCAGTGTAGTACAATCATATTCTGCAATAATCTCGAACACGATTTTTTTTGCCATCACCATACTTCCATTTCCTTAAGGAACATGGAAGTAAATATCGGTATGGAGAACCATACATGACTTCCATATTCTAAGATTTATATTTAAAATCATTTTCGAAATGAAAATTTTTTTTGATAGGGAAGTGTAGGGAGGGGGGATTGTCCCGTGCTGTACACAGAGCGCTGAGGCATGCCTCACTTCTGTGGTCCAAACAGTTAAGTTAAAGCGCCTGTGTTGTTTCTAAGTGTTTATTTTATGCGGTTATTAAAAGTGTCACTGTTATTCCGCTGAACTAACACATGATCAAGATTGTTATTTGAATTATTTGTAACATTAAACATATATATAGAAACTAATCAAGTTTACAAATTTGAAGTTCAATCAGTTGTATTATTGTGTATGACTAATACAAGGATTGTTCAATAGACACACGTATAGAGCTGTAAAGCATTTTTTATTCAACGATTTTAAAAGAAGTCTCCAATAACATTAAGACATGAGTTCCACTGTTGCGCTAACCTGTAGATTCCCTGCTAGTAAAATTCTTACGGCTGTTTGTGGAACCATTCGGTTACAGCACACTCTACCTCAGCGTCCGATTTGACCCACCGTCCTTTTAGTGATTCCTTAAAAAAAATTTAAGATAAGATTTTTGCCTACCCATTCATTGACTACTAGCTTCGCCAGTAAGCAAATTGATGTCCATTTTTTCGGCTTGCACGCGTTATGTTGGTGTGGGTTTCGGCACTTTCCATTTAAAAAGCGTGCAAACGTAAGAAAATAAACATGAGTGAGGCCAGAAATAACGTGAATTGTGTGTGTGTGTGTGTGTGTGTGTGTGTGTGTGTGTGTGTGTGTGTGTGTGTGTGTGTGTGTGTGTGTGTGTGTGTCTTACCTGCCTTTTTATTGCCGTATTAAATGAAAAATATTATATTACATTAAAATGAAAAAAAATTTTAATTTTATTGCCTGGCAACAAAATTATTTTATTTTTAACAATTACCATTGTTTGAAAAAGTTTAAATAAATTTTCAAGTACTTTACTCTTGTTAAAACGTAAAAGGTTGCAGGTAAACTACCCCTTTCTCTTAACCGATCTTCACCAAAATCGAAAGTCCTTGAGACCTCTACAATTCAGGGACGTATGCAAACAATTATTTGATTCTGTTTGAATTTGCGGCTGTTATCGTTTGCCATAGAAAATACGCTTGATAAAAAAACGTTGCAGGTAAACTACCCCTTTCCCTTAACCGATCTTCACCAAAACCAATAGGTCTTGAGTAATCTACAAATCAGGGCTGTATGCAGAAAATTGTTTGATTCTGTTTGAATTTGCGGCTGTTATCGTTTGCCATAAAAAATACCCTTGTTAAAAAAACGTTTTGGTAAACTACCCCTTTCCCTTAACCGATCTTAACCAAAAACAAAAGATCTTGAGAACTCTACAATTCAGGGCTGTATACGAAACATTATTTGATTCTGTTTGAATTTGCGGCTGTTATCGTTTGCCATAGGAAATACCCTTGTTAAAACATAAAAAGTTACTGGTAAACTACCCCTTTCCCTTAACCGATCTTCACCAAATACAATAGGTCTTGAGAACTCTACAATTCAGGGCTGTATGCGAAACATTATTTGATTCTGTTTGAATTTGCGGCTGTTATCGTTTGCCAAAAAAAAAATTTCCCTTGATAAAAAAAAACCGTTGCTGGTAAACTACCCCTTTCCCTGAACCGATCTTCACCAAAAACAATAGGTCGTGAGTACTCTAAAAATCAGGGCTGTATGCAAAAAATTATTTGATTCTGTTTGAATTTGCGGCAGTTATCGTTTGCCATAGAAAATAATCTATAGACACACAGACAGATAGACAGACAGACACACACACAGACACTTTTCGGAAAACGACTTTTTTTCATGTTTTGAGTGTAGTTGAATTAGAATCTGCAATAATCTCGAACACGATTTTTTTTGCCATCACCATACTTCCATTCCTTAAGGAATATGGAAGTAAAAATCGGTATGGAGAACCATACATGACTTCCATATTCTAAGATTTATATTTAAAATCATTTTCAGCCAAACAGCCAGGCTGTGTCTTACCTGCCTTTTTATTGCTGTATTAAATGAAAAATATTATATTACATTAAAATGAAAAAATTATAATTTTATTGCCTGGCAACAAAATTATTTTATTTTTAACAATTACCATTGTTTCAAAAAGTTTAAATAAATTTTCAAGTACTTTACTCTTGTTAAAACCTATAAGGTTGCAGGTAAACTACCCCTTCCCCTTAACCGATCTTCACCAAAATCGAAAGTCATTGAGACCTCTACAATTCAGGGACGTATGCAAAAAATTATTTGATTCTGTTTGAATTTGCGGCTGTTATCGTTTGCCATAGAAAATACGCTTGATAAAAAAACGTTGCAGGTAAACTACCCCTTCCCCTTAACCGATCTTCACCAAAAACAATAGGTCTTGAGTACTCTACAAATCAGGACTGTATGCAAAACATTATTTGATTCTGTTTGAATTTGCGGCTGTTATCGTTTGCCATAGAAAATACCCTTGTTAAAAAAACGTTGCAGGTAAACTACCCCTTTCCCTCAACCGATCTTCACCAAAAACAATAGGTCTTGAGAAATCTACAATTCAGGGCTGTATGCGAAACATTATTTGATTCTGTTTGAATTTGCGGCTGTTATCGTTTGCCAAAAAAAAAAAATTTCCCTTAATAAAAAAAACCGTTGCAGGTAAACTACCCCTTCCCCTCAACCGATCTTCACCAAAAACAATAGGTCGCGAGTACTCTACAAATCAGGGCTGTATGCAAAAAATTATTTGATTCTGTTTGAATTTGCGGCAGTTGTCGTTTGCCATAGAAAATACGCATGATAAAAAACGTTGCTGGTAAACTACCCCTTCCCCTCAACCGATCTTCACCAAAAACAATAGGTCTTGAGTACTCTACAAATCAGGGCTGTATGCAGAAAATTATTTGATTCTGTTTGAATTTGCGGCTGTTATCGTTTGCCATAGGAAATACCCTTGTTAAAAAAACGTTGTAGGTAAACTACCCCTTTCCCTTAACCGATCTTCACCAAAAACAAAAGGTATTGAGAACTCTTCAATTTAGGGCTGTATGCAAATAATCTTTTCATTCTGTTTGAATTTGCGGCTGTTATCGTTTTCCATAGGAAATACCCTTGTTAAAACATAAAACGTTACAGGTAAACTACCCCTTTCCCTTAACCGATCTTCACCAAAAACAATAGATCTTGAGAACTCTACAATTCAGGGCTGTATGCGAAACATTATTTGATTCTGTTTGAATTTGCGGCTGTTATCGTTTGCCAAACAAACAAAATTACCCTTGCTAAAAAAAAACCGTTGCAGGTAAACTACCCCTTTCCCTCAACCGATCTTCACCAAAAACAATAGGTCGCGAGAACTCTGCAAAACCGAGCTGTATGCAAAAAATTATTTGATTCTGTTTGAATTTGCGGCAGTTATCGTTTGCCAAAAAAAAAAAATCTACAGACACACAGACAGACAGAGAGACAGATAGACAGACAGACAGACACACAGACACTTTTCGGAAAACGACTTTTTTTCATGTTTTGAGTATAGTAGAATCAGAATCTGCAATAATCTCGAACACGATTTTTTTTGCCATCACCATACTTCCATTCCTTAAGGAATATGGAAGTAAAAATGAGTTACAACTGCTGCTCACCATGTAGAGGGCTCCTTGATGAACCACTCAGCAGTTTTGGTCTATGAGCGCTCAGTAGTGCAAAGGAGGTGGGGTATTAGTAACAATGTGATTTTGTTGTTGTTTAAATTGACCTTATTTTTAGAATTTACGCACAGTTGAAAGATGTTAGAAGGTGTCTTGAGTTGCTCTCACTACTCTAGAATCAACAGTCGTCAGCTTCCTTCCCAACTAAACAAATTAAGTACGGAAAACTGAATACCAAATAGTCGATACTTAATTGATATCGCAAAGTATCAACCTCATTCGTCAGACTGAGTGCGAAGGAGTTTCAGGCGAAAATTGGAAACGGGAATAGAAATTTACTTTAAGGCCTCTTTGATTTTGTGTTGAAGATCCTCTTGACTTCGATCACTTTTTGCTTAACGAATTATTTTGGTAACTCGTGTTGTAGGCTCATCGCGTTGTGCTGGTGTGATGTACAGCTGTTGAGATTTAGGAGCATCTAATAACGGAATCAGTAATTTTCAGAACGTGTGTCGGGGAGAAAATTTTTGTTCGAATTGAAGTATTAAAACGGAAATACACTAAATAACAAACTTTTGTACTACGATAGGCCTAAACTTTTTGTAATGTGTGAAGTGCAGGCAGACTGAATTTAATTTCTGTTCGCAATTATATCTACAATTTACGACTACGACATTTAGATCTGTAGACTAAATATAAAGTAAATGAAACATTAATTTACAAGCAGAAAGGCCTGTTTGCAGAAACATTTAATTCAAATCTGTTCATTAATTTAGTTTTTACTTTGGTAGAAAACTTTGTGTAGTAGACGTTTCAGACTCTTAAACTTTTTGCAGACTTAAAATCCCTGAGGATCTCCAATTAAAAGTTCATAAATTTAAGATTACACTGAAAACATTATAGATGCGTTCTAATTCATTAAAAACTTTCATGAGGCACCTATATTGTACTCGTGTTTATTTCATGAAGTACGATCAAAAGGTGTAAGTGTGTTACGGTAGCACGCAACGTTTGCTTCCCATTATCTGACGTGCTGTAGAGGGAATGTTATTATGGTGGCGCGATTAGACTAGTCGTACTCATGAAATTGTCCTGCGTACGCACTGCTATCGGTGCGTTGCGTGTCGCGATGATTCACGACGGACGTGATCGGTCAGTTGTCGGCGTTTTGCCATCACTTCAAACGGATGATTCGGCGCTGAACTGACTCAATCTGCCGCAGCGTGTCATTGCCACCACTGAGGTCCTGCTCGTCATTTGTTTTGATACGGACACATCGTGAGGATGTTATGCCGCATCTTACCGCTGGGCAATAAGATTCAGACAATCAGATCTATAAAAACATAAAACAATTAACATATTTAGCATCTCAGACAATTGAAGACATTTACTTACAACTAATTGTAAGGAAGAATTACATATAAAATAATAATAATAATAAGCTATGGAAACATTCGGTAACGGATAAAGATATAAAGGAACAGATGGAGATACCTGATCGAAAGGTCCATTTAAACCGTATACTTAGGATGAAAGCCTTATGCGTTGTTAACCTTTTGTACAGTGTTTGGGTTTGTTCAGTAAACATAATAAAAAACAGTGTTCTATATACAGGAAAGTGTACTGTTTGCAGGAAAGTACTATATAGGCCTACATTACCACCCAGCTTCTCGTTCTGAAACGTCGTAAAACAGTGGAAGCTGACTCTCATCATTTACCCGTAGTACCGTGGCATACCTAGGTATGGTCATACGCAAAAACCGTGCCAGCGTCTCAGGGCGTGGGTAGAAAAAAAATCGTAAGTCTCCGCTCACCAGCGGCATCGTGAGTCAAGATTCTACGGCGTACTGTCGTGTTTTGAATACCGGTGGTAGGTAACACTGTCTCTTGAGGCCCTCAGGCATCACCTCCCCACATTCCTGCAGCGACGAACAGATTTCAATCGGCCCACCGGGCTCACACCGTCAGGGTTTCGGTTACACACCCCGATCGGTACGCATACTTTGACTCAACACATCAATCTCGTTACGACCAAAGTGTGGTGGACACCCCTGAACCACTTTGAGGAAGTGTGCGGAGAGGGAGGAGACCGCTATAAATCGGTTATTAATCCCGTTGACCTATAGGCCTACTCTCACAAAAGTTGGGACGGGATTGTCGTCCGTCAGCCGACTAGGCACAGTCGATATAGCACAACACGACAGTGGCTCGATGTGAATCAGTAATGAAGAACTGTAAAGATTACAGCGGTGTGTCAATAAAACAAGTCGTATAGAAATTATAATCCCAATCCATGTTCACACTCTGTTAAGGTTATGTTTATTCAACGTGTGTCGTATACGATGCTGTACACGTTTTCCTTGAAAGGGTTTGTAACTGACGCTGTATACTATTTACAAGTAAGTGTTAAAATTTACTTTCATTACATAAGTGCAGTACAGCGCATTACTTGTGAATTTACAAGTGCGACGTGTTGCTACGTCTTACCACAAACACAGTCGTGTACGCACACGCATAGGTAGATTTCAAATCTACCTTTCAAAAATACTGAATATTTTACTGAAATAATGTTCCACTCAAAATCAACCTTCGGAACGCATTTCTTAATTTTACAAAATTTCGTGTCTACTACAAATATGTATATACACTTTAGCACAAAAATGAATATTTCATCGTCTTCAAGACTCGGGTCCATTCTTCTGTTCTTGGCCGTGCCACTCGTCTCTTCTCCCATATAATGGGCATTATAATTGTTAATTGTAGGCTATCACTGGTACTGTCTATTCTTTGTAACTGGTTTTTCTATTTGTTTCTACAGTATGTTATCTTCTCACTATTAATAATGATAACATATACCCCTTAGCCTACGCCCTATACGAGGTGTCCTAAGGTACACCGCTCTACTGCCTTGAAATTTTCTTTCAAACCCCTGAATTTTGCTTCATTCACTCCGAAAAGAATGTTTATAAATGTAATCAGTCTAAAATTACCACAGATTAAAAACTGTCGCATACTTAGTTACCGTTAATGGCTTAACATAAGACCGTAAAGTTAAATTTTACAGTAATTTAAAATAGTGAAGTATAACTTAGTGTGAGAGTAGGAAACTAAATGAAGGAAGAGACTATACGCTGTCCAGGCAGTGAAGGCGGCTGGAGGGTTAGGAGACCCTCACACACACACACACACACACTGACAGGCCGCCTAACAATAGACAGGGACAGGCCTTTGACCTGCGCTGCTGTCTTTTTAGTTACAGTCCACTACAATAAATTAAATTTTATTGTCGTGCTTAAACTTTTAATTTTGATTGTTCCATTGAATTCAGACTGTAATTTCATTTAAAATAAGTCCAAACACGAAGTTTTTATGGCGATATTCAAATGTTTTACATTTATTTGTTTATTTTAAACTATTGTTAATTATTGTTAAACTTTAGAACACCATCTAAGCGACTATTATTAAAAATGATGATTATTAAAAACTAAGTTACTGATCATCTTATTTATTTTTCAACTATTTTTCTGTGACACTCCCTTTAATTTTTTTTCCGATTCACCAATTGTGATACTCGATAAAGAGCAGATTGACGACCCACCTCTTTATTGTTATAATACTGAAAAAATTAATCAACATATGTAACAGATTTTAATATATAGATATCAAGATTATTTTAAAAACTCATATTTTTATTTCAAATAAACAATATATGAAATAATAGTTGTTATACGTTATCGAAATAATTGTTTGTCTTTTTACTAGCACGAACTTTTAAAAATGTTATTTATTATAAAAGTATTATATATTATTGTTTTACAGACACACAAAATGAAATGTGATATGTATCTATGTAAATATATTAAAAATTTACTGTCCATGTTATTAAACTTTAACTATAACTTGAGAGGACGAGGTAGCGCGTCAGGAATTAAATGTGTATTATTGTATCACGTAATTTGGAAAATAATTACCGGTATTACAGATTTCAGTAACATGCAAGAGAGACGTCCCTTCCTTACTTGGTTTACACTTGGTCGCTATAGTCATTTTTCCAGGTAGAGAGGGTGATTCACCCTCAAACCAACAAACAGTAGAGGTCATTGCTCGTGTACCGGGTACCCCGAGTGAGTCACTGATTACCCGCCGACTTTTTTTAGTCGTTAAATAGCTTGCACGGGGTAGTGAGACCAGCCAGTCTTGTCAGAGAGCCGATCTGTCGCGTATATTGTGAGTGAATCAGTTCATTTGTGGTTAGTGTATAGTTGATTTGTGATTATGAGTTCTTGTAAAAAAACGCCACGTTTTACATACTCAATGCAGAACAATGATTGCTTCTGTTCTGTTCTATTTTGAGAAAGAGAAGTATAACGGAGGTCCTTTACTTGATACTAATAAAGTAATGCAGAGAACAGCAGATGCTTGTGGCATTTCGTTGAGAACAATACAACGTATCAACGCAGAGATTAAAAAAAGTTTGGAAAATCAAGAAGATCCCTGTGTAGTTGAAGATATTGATTTAATCACAGCTGAGGACGATCAACAAGATAACACCTTAAACAGCACCAAAAGGGAAAATATTATTATTCATACTCCTCGGAAGAAAAGTTTGAAGAGAAAGCGGCCAGTAACAGACATGGATGACTTCGACAAAGGAGCTATTCGACGTCACATATTGAGCTACTATGCTCGAAAAGAAGCGCCTACCCTCAGACAACTTTGTGTGTCACTTCAAGAAGCTGGACTGTATATGGGAGGAAAATCTTCACTGAGCTCGCTATTATCAGACATGGGATTTCAGTACAAGAAATTTAACAGCAGAAAAATCCTCATGGAAAAGCCGTCAGTGGCCCTGTTAAGGTGTCGTTTCTTAAGAAAAATGCTTGAAGTAAATATTAAAAACACTATATTTTTGGACGAGACCTGGATCAATGAAAACACGAGAAAGGACACTGGTTGGACTGATGGCACTATCCAAGGAACTCTCGGCGGCCCTTTGGGTAAAGGCAAACGATTGATCATCTGTCATGCTGGTGGCTCCAACGGATGGATTAGCGCTCCCTCTTTTGTGTTCCAATCTAAGAAGACAGGAGATTACCATGAAGACATGAATGCGACTGTTTTTGAATCGTGGTTCTTCGATACATTACTGCCATCCATTCCTCAAGGAGCAACTATTGTTATGGACAATGCTCCGTATCATTCCAGGATTCTAAACAAACCACCGACATCGTCATCAACAAAAGCGGAAATGATCAGCTGGTTGAAAGCTCGAGGTGTCCCTTTCCCAGATAACCTTCTTAAGGTGGAACTATATGCGTTAGTTCGATTACATAAGCCACCAACGCCTACCTATGTGATCGATAAAAAAGCATCTGAGTTGGGTTTCAAAGTAATTCGTCTACCGCCCTATCACTGTCATTACAACCCTATTGAAATGGTTTGGGCGAATCTAAAAAATTACGTAAAGGTTAGGAATACAACCTTTAAACTGGCAGATATTGAAAACCTATTTAGAGAATCTGTTGTCAACTTTACTTCCGACATGTGGACTAAATACGTCGACCATGTACAGAAGTTGATTGATGAAGACTGGAGGAACGAGGGGTTAAATGAAGCAAGTGTTCAGGAACTGATTGTAAACTTAGCACCTGATGACTCCGATGAGGATGAATATGACGACACCACTGATGAAGACGATTTTGGTTGTGCACCTATAGTATAAAGTTGCACTCAACCCAAGCTACATTTAGCAAAACAACAAAATTGCTACATTTTGTAAATATTTTATTAGATTTTGATTTTTAATTGTTGTAAATTTGTAAATATTGATAAACTTGTATATAACTTTTAATGCGGCCATCGGCAGTCTCAAGCCTGCAAAATAAGCATCAGAGTTTTGAACGCAGAGAGAAAGTTAATTTTAAAATTCCGAGTATATACCGTACTTAGTTGAATTTTGAGCTCGAGTTTAAAGCCTTGTATAAAAAAAGTAAAGTAGCCTAACTATTTAGAATTAATTTGACGTGTAGTATAAAAATATACTAAAAGTAATGCTTCCGCTACGATGAATATACAAAAAGCCAGCGAGATCGGCCGCTGGCAGTTCTCAGTGTCATTTGACGGGCCGATTTAATCGGCCGCTAGCAGTTCCAACAATGAACCATAGGGCCATTTAACCGGCTTCTGGCATCCAAAGGGAGTGTATCAGAAAAATAGTTGAAAAGTAAATTAAATGATCAGAATCTTAGTTTTTAATAATAACATTTTTTTAATAACAGTCGCGTAAATAATTCTCAGAAGTTTAGCAATCACAATATTTCAAAATAAACAAATAAGGGTAAAACATTTGAAAATCGTCGTACAAACTTCGTGTTTGGACTTATTTTAAATGAAATCACAGTCTGAATTAAATGGAACGACCAAAACTATAAGATTAAGCAGAATAACAAAATTTAATTTATTATAGTAAACTGTATTTAAAAAGACAGAAGCACAGGTCAAGTGCCGTCCCCCGTCTATTGTTAGGCGGCCTGCCAGTGTGCGTGCGTGAGCCAAGGGTCTCCTAACCCTCCAGCCGCCTTCACTGCCTGGACAGCGTATAAGTCATATGCATGCCGTCACCAGTGCTCAATTATTCTGGGGGGTGGCGGAGAGGGGAACGTTATGGTAATATTGAATATTTGGCGTATGGTCAAATTTCTGAAAGATTAGGGTCATTCTTTTCTACTTTTATAAGTCTTAATCTTTTACTACCATTAATATAATTGATATATTATTTTACGCATATATAATTTATTTTTAAATTTTCAGGTAATTTAAAGACTGTATTAATTCATTAGAATACGTTACGTGTAGAAATTAAGAAAATTCTATATTAGCACTTCCAACGGCCAAATTACTAATTCTTGGATCTAACCACAGCGTATATACTAATTTCTGAGCAAGCTTTATAAGTTTATATGCAACCACGAAAGTAACAACAAATTATAACAAGAAAATAATAACAAATTTATAGTTATAATCAGCGGCCCTTTTTTTCTCACATCTGCCTTAGAGCGACCAAAACTGACCGCAGCGCGCACTTTGTCAAACCCCGTTCATATAATCCCCTAGTTCGGGAATTCGCTAATAAAATTAATTCAGTTTTAGTTCCTGAAAATTGTATTAAAGTATCTAACAGTAAGCGTGATTAATATGGAAAAAATGCAACAAGGCTACGCAAAAATGTTTGGTTTCTTTCCTGCATCTTTATTAAATTGAGAAATATTTCACAGAATAATTGAGATGTGTAACTTAATCTGTATTCACAAAACCTTAAAGTTATTATATAGTGTAAGTTTAATTTTGTAATTTTTTAAATAAAAAAGTAAAAATTACATGTTATATTATACAGATTTTTGACAAATTTCTCTTATTTCTCCTAAATTCAGTGGGGGTGAGTGTGCACCCTTGACACCTCTAGGGGAAAGCATTTGTTTTTCTTCAGATAAATTTTTTCCAGAACGTTTTTTATGTTTTCAATTAATGAAAAAAGAAACAGTGAAAAACAATTTTTCATTTTAAAAAAGCTAAAGAAAAATTGTGTATAATGCATATTTATTAATGGTAAAAGATATGCAACACTTTCGCCAAAATAGCCACTGTTTTTGAAAATGTGTATATTTTTAAAGCTATTGAATTTAAATCCGTAAGCCTACGTTCAATTGCTTTGGTGGCATGGCCCTATCATTTTCTTATCCTTTAAATTTCATGTCGATTGACTTAATATTATTATAGTAATAATAAAAAATCTTACCTTTGGTGTTAATAAAAGTTGAATGAAGAACGAAGACAAAATGATAGAACCTAATAGATAAAATGCATAATTGAAAACTTATATCAACTGTTTACATTATAGGCCTCCACTCAACACAACGATCAACCTATCAAAAACTGAATTTTAATACATGTATGGATAAATGTGTTGGCATTCTACAGTACACCATACAAGCCAAACACTGTTTAAAGAAAACCATGTAATAATTCACTATTAATGATTCACTTCAGCGACTAGTTGCTAAAACAATAACAGCCCAACAACGCCGCGTGAACTGTCGGGTTTGTTTACAGGTGCTATTGTTTTCGGTTACTTTCTCAAGTTATAGCTTCTACATAATACAATAATACAAATAATATATTTATAAATATCTAGTACTCTAAGGAAATTTAAACGTAAAAAAATGAATATTTTTCCTAAATTGAGAAAATAGCACCCCAGGGAAAATGGCACCCTGTGCGGACCGCACCCCCGCACCCCCCTAGGTACGCCACTGGTAATCCCCCCTCTCATGGCAAAAAACTTAAAAACGTGACTCGCACTCTGCGTGAATAACACAAGTTACTGTCTAACTAAAGGCTTCTTAATCTGAACGAACTGTTGTTAATAAGGTAATGTTCTGATCGTAAAGACACAAATTCAAACCCATGGACTAAAGTTTTGAGAACGAAAGAGCTGGCCATCACAGTCTGGCTGGGTGTAATCGTTGTGTCACATTTCTTGAGTAAATTACATTAAATCTGCTGCTTCACACGCGCGCGCGCGCGCGCGCGCACACACACACACACATCTGCTACATTAAATTACACAAGGCGTCATTGATTTTATCACTGGCAGATACTGTACGTGTCGAACATTTAATGAGAGAGAGAGAGAGAGTGAGAGAGAGTGAGAGAGAGAATGAGTAAGAAGCGAAGGCGTGGCGATAGGGCGACGTGGAAGCCATACACACCTAATAAAACTCAAAAGAGTGAGGACAGTATCAATAAAACCTGCTTAGTAATTGTTATTGTATTACATTAGGCATTGTATCTGATACATAAAAGTACAGTAGTCAAGGTCTTCTTTGCAGTTTAGTAAACTGCGTGTTGTTATTTTGACAATTCACACTGATCACAGTCAGCCTTGATCTGCTAACACTTTAATTGGCCTACATAACGATTACAAAATTCCCACTCATCTGTGATTATAATGTATAGAGTCAATAATTTTTGTATAATGTGAAAATGCAAATAGCTAGTGTGTGTGTGTGTGTGTGTGTGTGTGTGTGTGTGTGTGTGTGTGTGTGTGTGTGTGTGTGTGTGTGTGTGTGTCCGAAATAATGAAAGTCAGATTGATGGAAATTAATTGTGACGGATAATGAATGATAGGCGGCTGGCCGTTATCTGTTTTATATTCTTTTATATTCTGATTAGACCTTCAGAGTGACCGTAACAAATGGCGCATGAACATTATTTATGTGATTTCAAATGTGCCGTTCCAGTCAAAGTACCGGCTCTTAACTTTTATGTACACTCTGTGAGTTATATCTAACTGTTTTCGAAGTCTCCATACAAGAACCGGTCGTTAGTCGAGAGTCGCCATTGTTAATTTCCGTGTGTGGGTCAGTATACTGTGTACTCGAGTATACTTAACAAATACTCTGCACCTTCAGAGTCAATTTAAGACGTCTAAAGTCTGAGGTGATGGAGATACAAACGTGATAGAACATTCAAAAGTCTCAAAGTGAAGTTTTTAGGAACGATTACGATATTTTTCGAATTGGAGCAATTTCGTAATTTCGATAATTGAAGCAAACACTGCCAGACGACAGCAGTCGAACTAGGCATTTTGGTGACAAAAAAGAAACGAACTCTTTAATCAGCCGAGGCCTTCGCAATAGTGT
This sequence comes from Magicicada septendecula, assembly GCA_034769895.1. Lineage (NCBI taxonomy): Eukaryota > Metazoa > Arthropoda > Insecta > Hemiptera > Cicadidae > Magicicada > Magicicada septendecula. The sequence continues at coordinate 689,273,901 of CM068367.1, forward strand.
CCGATTACAACTCCTATCTTCAGTCTATAGGTTTGGTGAAGTTGTTTGTTATTTTATCTATTTCTTGTTACTGACAATTGTCAGTCGGCTTTACGTTATACAGAAACGGTATATTATTATTATTATTATTATTATAAATTATTATACTTTCAACATTACATCTTGACATTATAAGAATAATAACGGAGTATGCGCACCAACCACCAATGTACTACTACTACCTGTTTCAACAAGAACAACTTCTACTATGACGAATACTACTACTAGTGCTACTTTGTTCTACGACGAGGGAGGACATGCCTACGCACCATCAGGAAACGTCGTGCTTAAAGCCCTATCTTTCTTGCCCTAGCGAGAACCACCGTGGCACTAGGTTTACACAATGTTGCTAACTCCTTGGCTGTTTTGTTCCAAGTCCTTGCCTTGAGTAATGTTTATATTGAAGCGCTACGGCGGTCTCAGTTCGTTTTTTCTTTCGTACGACTTTCTCGACGTAAAGAGCCACTTCGGTCCAGAAACAGTTCCTAGGGAATTTGCATGCATAATTTTCAATTAGACATATTCGCCTTTATTGACAATTTTGTCAGCAGAGACTAGAGTAACTGCCAATGGAAGACCTAATTATAATTTGGGAGTTTTCTTAAAGACATTTTTCTCAAAAAGAGTGCTACACAACCTTATCTTAAAATATGTAGTTATAATTGTATACAACGTGTATTACTAGTATTATATATGTACTTACTGTTTTAACACCATCCTAATGTTTAATGTTTTAATAGCGTTTCTATTCCTAATTTAGCGTTTTCAATTATATTGTATTTGCATATGGTATTCGTTCACAAAAAAGTGTTTAGATAACATTTTATGAAAACATAACATCATAAAGTCAATTTTAAAACCTGACAAAACATGTTTCCTTTGTAAAAACTTCAGTTAATACGTTTTAAAAGTCAGCGTCTACACTATTAGTTATGTCCATATTTTTTAATCCCTAACAACTAGTGCAATCTCGTTGCGAATCTACCGGCTTGAACTTGAAAAATGAGCCGATTAGAAAGAGTTAGGAGAGACTGTGGGAGCGGAATTGAAAACATAAACCACAATAATTACAGATTAACACGTTACGGACATTTACGAGACATGTTTTTACCTACGCCTCAATCGTTTGTCCTTCCTCGCTTACATCAAGGTCGAAATCTCGCAGAGATTCGTGTCGAGACCTGTACCTAACATTTCCCTTAGCGGATACAATATCGCGGTTATAAACACTTCCATATAGAGGTTTATACCGTGGAAGGAATACATATGAAATGCGAGCAGTATAGAGTTTGAGATAACTAGAGTTTGAAATGTCAAGGCTTATTACGAAGGTTCATGGTTTCATTTGGTTAGGAAGTAAAAACTTATAGGTACAATTCAAACCAGGATAGAGAGCTAATAATGATAGTAATAATAATAATAGCTAGGTAGATAGGTAGCTAAGTGACCAGCTGACAAAAAATATGCCTATGCAATGCTTGGATAAATGAAGATTTTGTTACGGCATTATAGTACTAATTTAGTGTCGTGTTAGTTGTCAGCTTACGCTACTGTCAACTTTCCTCCAAATTCGTCATGGCTCCAGTTCATGTTAATGTTCATGTTTATCTCCACAAATAATATTGGTTTCTTCTGAATGATAAAGAGTGCTTGAATTCTTTAAGTCGAATAGTTAAGAGCTAATGACAAAGTTAGCCACATTGCCCTCGATGTCTACTTTATGGGTCAAATAATTTAACCCCACCTTCTCTGAACTCTAAGCCGTGTCCCTCGTAAAAACAATAAAAATTTAACTGTTTGTAAAGGAGTGCTAATGCTTTAGTAGTCTTTAAATTGTATAGAAACTAATTTCTTATACACAGTGAATTTCTTTAAAACACGGAAGACGGCAACATTCATTAACAACAAGCAGATTGCAACTGTAGTGTGAAATTTTAAAAGGAAACTCACCTCGATCATCGTTAACTGTGACTGGTTACAAACATGCATCGAATGTTAGCTTATATATGGTTTATAGAATCAGTGTATCGACTCTGCTTTGAGGAGCTTTGAGAATATATGTGCAGAAATTTCGTTTACGACTTCAGGAACCTTATAAACCTGTAGGTGTTCTAGGAAGATGAAGATATGTGGTGCTATCAGCGGGATGATTTATGCATGGTAAACAACAACAATCGAGCAGTATATACGAGTTACAGTAAATTTAGCTAATCACAGACATAAGCGCTTCTTTTGGAATTCGCAATATGGCATCCTGCTGGTGTCAAGAAGAGGTAGGAATTAAATATTCAGTAACATGTGTTTTCTTAATAATAATAATTTTTTTGTGAACAAGTGCTGCTTATGTTGTATCAAGGGCAGATTTTAGAGGAAAAAACTTGAATTAAGAGATTCACCCCCTCCATCGCTCTTTGTGTATCAGAACGTAATTGTCGGCAGTTTCAAGAGAATATATTTAAGGCGTAATAACACAAAAGCAGACGCAAAGAAGAAGGAAAAGAACATATGATGACATTAGGAATAATTCTCAGATAACTTTAAAACTTCCCAGATATTAAAATTTACAAAAACGATTTAATTATGGATATTGTTTTGCAATATGATTTTTAGTTCTTAGCGGACATGAACAGCCTTAAAAATTGTGAAATACGGTCAAACAACATGCTACTACTATTGGGCGTGTGTTCATATTCGCTCATATTATTCTTGTTATTCTAGTTAATAATAAGCTAATTAATACTTTATATTTTTAAAACAAGAATATATTTTCTATTGTTTTTTAGAGTGTTTCGACAGTTTTAAATTACGGTCATCATCAGAAGTAGAATGTATAAATATAAACAAATATATTATTTGTAGGCCTACATTATACTTCTGATGGTGACAGTAAATTAAAACTGTCGAAACACTGTAAAAAAAACAATACAAAATATATTCTGTTTAAAAATATAAAATTTTTAATAATTATTTAATATACGCCTATATATTACGCGTAATGAGAAAAAAATTAAAATATACCTTCAGCTTCGTTAACTCTTTAAGATTTCTTTTGCTAAATAAATTAAAATTTATTTAATTTAGGTCTCAAACCGGTTTTAAAGTAAGGTCACGGAGACAGCTAACGACGGTAAGTTTATTGTGCTGATAAATGTTAACGTTCAGTGTGTTGATAACGTTTAAGATGTTTACGAAACAAACTGCAGACACAGTACAAAGTAAGAATGTTCGTTCATACTCTTCTTCTCGTTACTAAACAGGAATTCTCCGAATTAGCTGGAGCCATATTACTCGAGTTATAACGAGTTGCTGGTTAATTTTATAAAACTGGGAATGATCATTGAGCGTTGTAGTTAATGAACGTGTCTCTATATTCTACTTCATCTTTCTAAAAAAATATACCACATTATTCCATAAATCCTAGGGATAATATGCTTTTCAAATGGGGTGCCGTCGACTGACTGGCCTAGGTAGACAGAAATGAATAAGACACACGAGTAATTAATAGTTTTAAAAATTTTATTGCATAAAATGAATAACAATATCCCAACTTTAAAGTGTGATGATGCAGTTTGAATGTGCAATTAATTCACACCAGTGTTTTCTTAACATAAAAATAGTAATTAAATACACCATATTCAGTCGTCTATATTACGTTCATGGTATTCCGTTAACGTGAAATAGCCGAAGTCGGTATTTAATATTAATTAGTCTTGACAGGGGAACATATACACACCTTTATTCTTATCTGTTTCTCTAACAGGTAACAAAAGTTAGGAACGATTATGACCTGAAATATTTTATTTTCACCAGATAGACAGCAAGGAACCTTCTAGGTAGAAATGTTCGAGATAAGAAGAGGCACAACAAAAGCGACCAGACAAAACTACAAATGATAAAATTAAACAGCGGCCCAACCCTATTTTAAAAACCACTTGTGTAGACCGCTTTAAGCCATTTTGTATTTAAGGACGTGTTATTTCTGCTTTACCTGTTTCCTGATTGTAAAAGTAATTGTAAAAGCACCGTTCGTTCCATTTACGTCTCGTCTCAAAAGGACGAACGGGATACAATAGAAACGGCTGAGAAATGTTACTCCCTGTTGTTCGTGTGAATACATATTTATTCGCTGTGAATGCTTTTAAGGTATACATAATAGATGAGTTCCCAATTTGTCAGAAACGTTCGTTGATAAGTTCACGTTATTAGTAAACAAGGTAATAACACTCTTTCAGTCATTCACTGTGTAGTGTTTACTAAACACGCGTACATATTTCAAGACGTTATGTTATAAACATTACACGTGTGCATAAATGAAAAGAATTAACTGCTGTACACATATGACGTAAGATAAACATGCAGTACGAAGATGATAAACGTTTTCTTTTTTTAACTTCTGACACGAAAAACTTGTTTACGTGATTTATCTGTAGAATGCAATAAACAATTGTGGTTATGTCATTATCACAAGGCAGTGTTTGCTTTACGCCAACTACGTCTGTTCCCTCACGTTACGTACAACGTAGGCGGTTTGATTGTGAATTTCACGTGTTCGTTCTGTAACTGGATGTTTGTTAACTCTGTAGCTGTTGTTTCAGATTCAATTTCTCATTATTGAAAGAGCGTCTACAGAATACCGTAAAACTCGGCTTAACCGGACTCACCTTAACCGAAACGATCACAGATGAAAAATAGACAAGTTGAACTATCGTACAGAAGAAACAGACAGACAGACAGAAGATGCACGGATTGTTTTGAGTCCTGGTTTGTGTGCGTTGTCCGGGCCGGAGCCCGATGAACGTCAGGTTCCAACTGTGTATCACGGTCGTTTGCTCAGCACAAGGACTTAAGAGTGCGGGCCTCCTATACACGATTGGCCTGTCTGAGGGGGGTTCGGAAACTTTCTTCAGCCTATCGCCACGCCGGTGACGCGATTCCATAGCTCTCTGAGGCATCGCCCACAGGAGCTTAAAGAAATGCTGGTCTGGTCGATAGGCCCGACTGCCCGTAGGCGAGTCGGCTGTAACGATGGGTTGCCACGCCGGGCGGACCCAATGTCTCCCGCTTTAACAGCCTGCAATTTAAATGATTTCCCTAATACTTATTGTACGCTATTTTTTAGTTTTTAACAGCCAAAAGTAGTTCCCATTGATTACCCATCCGAAATGAGTTTAACCAATTTATTTCGGTTAAACGGGATCTTCTATAATGCGTTTACTTCACTATGTCTAAAATTTAGACGTTATGATTAAGTACTAGAATATATTATCCCGACAGCTTAGCAACACTTATAATAAAACTTGTAAATTACAGAAGCCTATTCTTGTAGTTAATGGAGAATTCAGTTAACTTTATTAGATACTAGTCAATTTAGATATTAGTGGATTAAATGTGCATCACCTTCGCAAAGGAAAGCAGGAGCAAGAGATCAGTGATACAGGTTTAGTACTGGTAATGTTTTCAAATATTTGATGTCAGTACAAGGAGATAGTACACCGTTCGGACTGACGCCTATGGCAGGCTCTCATGCCAATATGGCTCTTTACCTACTGCGGGGAATCTTTAAGAGAGCTACAGTAGCTCCGTGAGTCACATGACCTACAGCGGTCAGGCCGGTGCACCTACCCACTCTGGAAGAACAAAACTGCTTGGAGACACCTCAGCTGAGCTGTCGTCAAAGTGAGGGATTCCGTGAAGCTGTGGAAGTGCCTCCTTGCGGGAATCGTTCATCTCCATGTGACTTTCACGGATCCGGCCGATGCCTACGGCGCCTTGCTTATCATCGACGCCAGTGCGGCTCTAACTCATGTGGTTCAACCCACGAGGGAGCCACGGAGTCAGGTTAGGTCGGTGTAAACAAAAATCACACGCGAATCCTTATTTACACGCAAAACCATAACAAAAGTGGAAGCCACATTGTAACTAACTTGTGCTGCGAACTCATGAGCGCACTCATGAACTCATGAGTTGCGACCCGGACAACACTCCCAAGTGCCCCATAAACGTATTCTCTCCGTTTGTCTTCGTCGATCGGAGAAAACAGAGAGCCACCATCTAAAGTGCTAGAGAAAACTTTGCATAGCAACTGGTATATAAAACCAGTCACAGTGACTTGGGAAAACTATACAATCAACACGATCATCCGTCTTTAAGCCAGCTGAGATTGTTATGATACAGTTAAAAACTACATAAATTCTCTCATAAACTATGTCAATAATCCTTTCTGTAACCAATAAATCTTTATTATATGTATCATATAATACGAACCGTAGGATGATGCAACTCTACGGTAATTAGTCTTCATTTTGTTTGGATAAATCTCGCTACCGAATAAACTGCGCACTGTGTAACTCGGAAAACACGTGAAACAATAATGCACATTAAGAAAGGTGTAACGTTTTAATATTACACAAACGTTAACAGCTGCAACCGTCATTATCTTTATCACAATGACGTTTCATTTATTTGACTCTCATAAGTGTTCCATATAATAATGTCCAAAATTCGTTGCAATAGTCTACACTACAACGACTGACGTAATTTACGAAATAAAACTTAAATATTTAATCTAAAGATTTGTGTATAACAAACGAAGTTTGGCTGGATGTGTCATTTCAACAGACTTTTATAAAATAAATATTACAATATGCATAATAAAAATACAAATTCAGTTTTGAAAACCGAGGGAAATTAATTACGCCTATTCAGTATCATCAAACATGTTGCGTACTTCGTAAAAAAGTCACTAAGCACTACGAAGTAAAATTACTAAGCGAAGTTTCATTTGGATAAACTTTATTATTATTTTTTAAAAGAAAATTTTACTACGGTTAAGAGCATGGTTACTAGACTAGTGCTAACCGTTCGCTCCATAACATCAAGGTACGTTTTTAGCTCCCAGGTCGATCAGTTTGTTGAAATGAGTACCTGGAATAACATCTTGGGGTAATAATGATAGGCCCAAGCGTATTGTAGTGGTCACTACCTTCCTTGTATGCCGACTGGTTCTCACAAAGCAGCCTAACCTGACTTACACATCGGTGGTACAAAAAGAAGCTACCGGCGATTCGGTTATGAGGTTTTATAATGCATCATGTCTTCCTTTGGATTAAACGTCACATGTGTGAGTGCAAAACTGGATCACCACTCGGCACGGCAGGCGGACAGAGAGCAAAGTTCGATTCGATATTCTTTCGATGTTCGAGTACGTAGCTGGAATGGCAGATAGTGGTTCTATAGGAGTCAGATAGTTTACAACAATAAGAATTAAACATTATCCTTTACGTTCCTAAGTATTAGACGTTCGCTGGCATCGGCACTGATTGTTGGGAAAAATGTGTATCACTCCCGTGAACGGCAAAGTGTGCGCCCTTACGCCTACCAGCGCATTGCAGACGGGAATGATCTGCTGCCCCTGGTCAGTAGCTGTGTCGGACCTCTCGCGCCACTCCGTGATGTCCATTAAGTACACAGAAGAACCCTAGTAGGGGAAGGTGGGGGAAATACACGCACCTAAGGCAAAACCCATGTAAATTGTTCATTACGTCCTTAAAACCCACAAAAACAAATACATACCATCCTATGGACATTTTTCTGCATATTGCAACCGACTGAAAAGAGTTATAAACATTACCTTCATTTCTACAATTAAAATAAAAAAAAGTGCAAAAGCGTGGTATTCCCCACCCTGACGGGTAATGACACGCATGGTATGGGGGTAATAACATGATCTTTATTTATTTATTTATTTGTTAGTTTTTAATTAAATACACTAACAAATACTAACTAACTAATTAATAATAACTAACAAATACATTAATGAACAAAATAACGTTGTACTGTAAACGGTTTTTGCAAATGTTTTTTAGTTTTTATAGGTATGAAAAGAGTTCATTTTCTTGTGTAGCAAACATCACATATGTAATCGTTTGGAGTGTTCCAGCCGCTACATTCTTGATGGCTCCACATACTACATAAAATGCATCTGTACCATAGTTCTCCATCTTTCCCAAACTCTCCGCAAAATAAACAGACATTTTCTGAAAACACCGTTGGGTCAATGTCATCGTTTTTCTTTTTGTATGACATCTGTTTCTTCTTTGAGCCTTTTTGAAGCTTCAGATTTGGGCACTTATCTGCTTTTTCCTTAAGTTTTCTTGTCTTCTTCAGCTTTCTTTTTCATGACTTCTTTTTCTTTCTTTATTGATAACTCCATTTGTCGTTTTTCCTTCTCTGGGGTTGCGGTAAGGAATTCACGACAAAAGCGCCCAGCGACATAAGCGCACATGCTGAAATTTGCGACATAAGCGCCCAAACTACCCCTCCCTGCCTCTAGCTACCTGCGGTCAACACCCTCGCTGAAAAACAATGAAGTGGGAATCCCGAAGCTCCAACCCCCTACCTCGCCGACACTTGCCACTGTTGCTTTAGTTTTTCGTTTATTAAGACGTGTGTGCTGGTGCGGTGTGTGCTACATAATTTTGCTGGCTGGTGAAATGGAACTTACGACGACAAATAAGGGTAAGCCGTGCGCGCTGTACGGAGGCTACTCGTATGTCTTAAAGCGGCAGAATGTGGAAGGGGCAATATTCTGGAGGTGTTCAAGAGAGAGGTCTACAAGATGCCGAGGACTTATGAAGAGTAAGTCTGGCGAAGTTTTGAGTACTAGTGAACATCAATGTGGCGCTCCAGACGAAGCACGACTGGAAGTCAAAAAATCACTTCAAAAAGCAAAAAAGCGTGCCCGTGAAGAGGAAACGCAAATCTCGAGAATCTACAATCAAGAGTTGGGTGAACTTCACAACAAAGGTTTCGATTTTGTCACAGAGATTCCAGCTCAGGCCACGACTAAAAGAACTCTCCAACGACAGAGATGTAAATCACAAGGGAATCAAACAGAGCCCGAGAATCGTGAAGACGTAGTTCTTGACGAAGATTTGTTGAAAATGAATGATGGTAGCAGCTTTCTACTGGCGGATGACAACTCACTCGGTGAAAGAATATTGATTTTTAGTGGAAATATAGGAAGAGAGGGGCTAAACAATTGTGAAGATTTTTTAATGGACGGAACTTTTAAAAGCTCCAGCAAACAGTTTTCGCAGATTTACTCTATCCATGCAGATTTTGGAAGCTCAGAAGAAGAAACAAATATATACCCCGTGGCTTTTGCATTGTTACCAGACAAGAAGAAAGAAACATACGTCAAGCTCTTTCGACTAATTATTCAAGCTATACCTAACTGGAAACCGAAAAAAGTCAATGTAGATTTTGAAGCAGCGGCTATAATGGCATTGCAAGAGGTTTTCGCAGCTGCACAAATTCAAGGTTGTTATTTCCACCTGAAAAAGTGTCTATGTAGGAAGGTGCAAGAGTTAGGTCTTACGCGGGACTACAAAGAAAATGAGGAAGTTCGAACTGTGATAAAAATGTGTGCATCTCTCGCGTTTCTCAAGCCTGAGGATGTCGTCGATGGCTGGTTAGAGATTTACTCCCAGAACCCTGGAAATCCAAAACTTATAGAATTTTTTTGACTATTTTACCGAAAGATGGTTGGAAAATGAGCAGATCAGCATACAACTATGGAACTGTTACAAGAGACGTCACCGGACCACAAACGCAGTTGAAGGATGGAACAATAAAGTGAACAGCACGTTTCAAAAGCCACGTCCTAGAGTTAAAGATTTGGTCCAAACTTTGAAAACGGAGGCCGAAAACTCAGCTGTGATCTACATGAGAATGCAATTGAACCTGGATGGAAAGCGAAGAAAACTGAAATATAAGAAACTGGACAAGAGCATCGAAAAAACAATCAAGCTGTATGAAGAAACTGGCAATATAAGGCAATGTCTTCGCACGCTCTCTTACCTTCAAAAGTTGGAGTAAACTTATAAAAAACCGAAATGACGAAGCTTTCTTCAAGGTGATTTTAAAAAAGCTAAAAACTTATAAAAAACCAAAAATTACAAAACTACAAAAAAAGATGTACAAAATGACGAAGCTTTCTTCAAGCTGATTTTAAAAAAGCTAAAAACTTATAAAAAACCAAAAATTACAAAATTACAAAAAAAAGATGTACAAAATGACGAAGCTTTCTTCAAGCTGATTTTAAACACGCCTAAGTGAAAGAAATCATAATACATTGGTTTCTCTCATTTAGCCAGTCCAAAGCCTGGATAAAGTGTGATGGAAATCAGTAATCATTATTAAAATACTAAATGTTCGTTTTTCCTAAATATGCAGCCTCACCCATTCACTCGCACCCCTTTCAACCACTATCAGTTGTGAGCTTATGTCGCTGGGCGCTTATGTCGCTGGCCGCTTTTGTCGCGACACCGCGGTAAGGATCAATGACTTTTCCTTACGTTTTCCCTTAGCTTGGTTTGTCTTAGGAAGAACTTTTTTTTGTTTTGGAATAGGATATATGTCAGATACACTAACATGATCACTTGATCTTTTAGTTGATTTTGTTGAGACCTCTTCTACCAAAATTGGAACTTCTTGTGCCGATGATCCAGGCAACTGTTCTTGACTCCTTTCTAGGATATCTGGCTGCTTTGTAGAAGCAACAGCCTCGTTTCCATTTGTTTCATTCGGAAGCTCTTCATCTTCAAGGACAATGTCTCTGTAGGTGTCAGATTGTTCCAAGTCAATATGTTGAAATTTGTCTGGATTGAAAGGACAAATGCCACATGCCTTAAACCCCGATTGTCCTTTGTCCATAGTAGCAACCTTTATGTATGCCTTATTATAAAGTTCAGCTAACTCATAAGGTGTAATTTTTTCATAAACCCTTGACTTCATATCCCTTGGTCACACTCTCGATTGAAGGCTGATTTTAAAGAAGAATAGAATGTGACGTCAAGAGGCTGTAGCTTGTGTGAAGTGTGTGGAGGTGTTGTTACCATGACAATACAATTTTTTTTACAAAATTCAAAATATCGAGTGATACGTGGCTGCCGTGGTTATCTAATATCAGCAGCACCGGGTCGTCGAGAGTCGATTTAACATTCTTCTGGAAATGCTGGATCCATTCTAAAAATAACGACTCATTGGACCAGCCATTGACAGAACAACCATATATTGCTCCGACTGGTCCACCTTTACTTAAGAGACTTGACATTCTTTTCCTGGGGAAGATGAACATAGGGGGAACGTACGTGCCAGCAGCACTGAAACAACATATGGCTGTAACATTTTTTCCCCTCTCCCAAGAGGTAGCCCCTCCTATTTGTTTAACACCTTTAGGAGCCAAAATTCGCTCGGGCTTTTGAACAGTGTTTATGCCCGTTTCATCGACATTGAATACTCGTCCCTCTTTAAATTTATATTTTTCAAAGACATGCTCAAGATTTTTAAAATATGCCTGTAATATCTTTAATCAAGATATTTGATTAAATGCCTGTATTCTATTAATGCTCGTTGGTTCAGGTTTTCTCAGGGAGATACTCGGGTTTCTTTTTAAAAACAGAGCTACCCAATCCTTTCCGGCTAACCTACATATTTTATCAAAATTATTTAGGATCTTGTTCGCCTCTGCGTACTCAAATGCAATCTTTCGTAGTTGGAAACACGAAATTCCGTAGAAAAGCTTAGCCATCTTAATAACATGATCCTTAATCTCGTTTTCTTGTTCATTAGAGAATGTGGGGTTTCTGCCAAGTTTCGGACCCTCGGTATTCTTCGCTTTCAGCCTCGTACGCATTGTAGCTTCATGAATCCCGAAAGTCCTTGCTACTTGTCTAATTTTCTTTTCTGACTTTATGGCATCAAGAGCTTTCTGTGACTGTTCTTGGGTCCATTGTCCTTTCTGGGTTTTCCGTTCATAATCTCTAGTCATCTGAAATAAAAAAAAACTCGTTGGAATTTAAAACGTACCTTACCACTCTATTTACCAAGGGGGAATACCACGCATGACTACAGGTGGGAATACCACGCGCTTGAACGGCTGCGTGCCAATACCCCACAGTGAGTTCGGTGACTAACCTAACCAGAACTCGGCTCGTAGTTTACATATTACGACAAATCTACAATTAAATGAAAGCTAACGTCTAGGGCTATTAGTTGATATGCTAAACATTACAGTAAAGCAACTTATCGTAGCACTTACCTTGCAAATTACAGATGATAAAAACTACATCAAACGCAATGAAAATAAATCGCGCTCGACTACTGCCACAACGCAACTGGAAAATGGCCGACGCGACTGGCGCTGTAGTTGTTACGCCTGCCGGCAGGATACAGCACCAACCAGGCGAAGCCAGCGTCATTCAAACTGCGTAATTCAGCCTGCGTGTGATTACCCACCTGCGTGGGACTCCCCCACTTTCCACTATAGTCTGACAACTTTGAAAAAAGCCATCACCGGTTTCAGTACGCGTAGTGCGGAGAAGTAAGGCTCCTCCCTCTCCCACTTTCTCTGTCTTATTGCCGCTCTTCGCTTCCTAATCAACGGCACGCTCTACAGTTCAAATATGGTGTACGGCGAGTGAATGAACCCTTCCACACAGTTGCCTTGCGTCACGTGACTTTTTCCTATAAACCTTTAAAGTGTGTCAAAAATGCATGTCCTGCGAAGGTCATTTTCAACGTTGTATATCTACAGCATCGGGCTCGGCCGCTTGTTCTCCCCTCATCGGCGGACTGGCGTCCGTTGAGTTGGTGAAGTCCTAAGTTGGACCGAGCGAGAGGGGGAGGATACGGGAACCTGGCTTCCCACTGGCCTAGCGGGGTAGTGTTCCCCTGCCAGAAGTTGGAGGAAAAGCCGTAGACCTCCGAGGGAGATCCTGTGGATCGACCCCGGATGTCGGGCCCGCGACCATTGTGGGTTTCAGGGGTTGTCGTGTTGATCAGCGACGTACTCAAAAATAGTACCATGGGATCGTGAACCAGCCCGGCCGGGGGTTCTGTGTCCCCGTTTGAGGAAAGGTTTCATGATGGCTGTGATTGACCTTTCTAAGGTAGAGTTTCCCTAAAACTAATCTTTCTGGGAGTTCGGGTGCGGTTTTGTGATCCTTTGAACTCTGGTGGGCCGCATTCGCTTTCCACTGACTCTGAGTTCGCGTTTTCTTCGATGCTTGGACGCTCACTGTCCCCAAGTTTTGTGTTGCTGAATGAAGTTGTAGATAGAAATAAAGTAAGCAAACATGACGTTAAGCAAAATGAAAAAAAAAACAACAACGAAATAATTAAAAATTAATGTAAAAAATTACAATAAAAACAATACCAGATAAGATATCGATAATGACAATTAATCATAAATGACAAAATTGTTATCGCTGTTGTTTTCCCCGAAGCAAGTACAGGAACACTACACACGTGCCGTAAAAATGTAATTTAAAATTAGCTGAAATCGATCGGTGAGGAAGGAGATAAGATGTATGTAATTAAGACGATAAAACGTTTTCATTTTTTATTTACCTCAGATGAAAAACATGTTTACTTCCATTTACCATCTACCACGGGACTGATACTGTTTGTTTATCAGCATTACGTCTGAACTACGTATACAAGTCTAGACGTAAACGTAAATGTAATTATTTACCAACGACTTGTTTTCCGCAGCTTCTATGCTGTCTCCAGTTTCTTACTTCAGACTTCTCGATTTTAAGCACGTCACGCTGCGGACTTGACATACGTCCTTCAGACCTCTTGCAACATTTGGTATGATTTGGTTTTTAGATTTCTTGCTCCCCCTTGTCTGAAATAAATTATTAAGCGCGGTTAGAATACGAGGAATTTTTTTCTTGTTTCACCTATTCCCGGGAAACGAGATCGTAAACAGAGAAGTATGCGTAACTTTTGTGAAGAGGCTACGAACTGGGCCAAACGTTTTCTGTAACGATAATAAATAAATTACCGTTAGAGTATGGACGCGTATTTGAAACAGCTGTCTCTTGATTTATTTATTCTAAGGCTGCAGATGTGACGGTGTATCGTTTCCTTACATTGGTTGAATTAAAACTGAGCAGGTGTCGAAACACTGTGTGTGTGTGTGTGTGCGCGCGCGCGCGTGTGTAAAACACAATTTTTCGTATGCAGATAACTAAACAGAAACTCTATTACTGTCTTGAAATTTCCAGTAACAGTTTGTAATTTATATATAGTCTACATCTTATTCCTTTCAGTTGTTAAATTTCGAAAATGTTTAATTTGTTATTCCATAACTCACAGAATCCGCGAGGATCGACCCCCCCCCCCCCAAGAGAAATTGTGGTAACAGGATATTTCAAAAATTACAAAATTGTAATGGTAAAAATGTCGTCATAGCCTATATGTCGATTTAGGCAAATTAGTTATGCAAGTACGAACATTTCAATACGGTAGTCCTCCGTGTACGAAATCGCTTAGCGTAAACACTACTATTATGTGGGACGTATCAAAATAAGCTTGGAGGCGACTGCGGTATTGCCGTGTCTCTTCACTCCCTTCCCCTCCGTCCATTGCCTACGCTTACCAAGTGTAACGCGCGACAACGCTGTTGGGCGAGGGGCGGGGAAGAGCTGCTACTATTGCGTAACCTCGAAGCTTATAATGCTGTGTCCCGTACTATAATTGTCTAATAGTCCAAGGATGGTTCAACAATTTTTTTCAACTATTTTTTGCATTCTATTCGAATTTTCTACAAAAGTGCCTATTGTTGTAAACGGTTTTTTGATTCGTACTTCATGTTTTTTCCGCATTTAAATAATTTACTGCTTTATTAGAATTTACGAAGTCAATAAACAATTAAGGTCTTAAAACGTTTCCATTATTCCGTATACGTAAACCTAAGACCGACCGCGGAGTTCGGAACGTCATTTACAAGCTCTTCGCTAAACTGATTTGTATGATACTCCCGATTATCCGCTGAATATTTGATGAGTTTCGTAATGTCTATTTTCTTATGATATAGAAAATTGTGATGAAAAACTGGGAGCGCCTGTTAACTAACCTAACTTACAATTAACATTGTAATTTTCTTTCTGCTTAAGGGCAGGTCTTACAAGGCATTCTCCTTCCATGCTTTCCTATCATGGGTTAGCTTCTTTATTTCATAATATAGCATCCGTATATTGTCTGTCATCTGGTTTCTCCTCCGCCCTCTACTCGGCCTTCAATTTACCAGCCCCTTTAATGATTCTATCACCACATTATCTTGTGTATCACCGCGGATAACCGAATTGTGCGTATAATCCACAATATGTACAAAAAAAAGGGGGGAAGTAATGAAAATTGTTTATTAATCTTAGCTATTTATTTAAAGTAAAACAATACAGTAAAACCTCGTTAAGACGCTTGTCACGGGACCTCGTGAAAACCGCTTATTAAGCGGGATATTACCAAGTAGCAATATATTGATACTGAAACTGTGTAACTAATAATCACATTTTCCATGTAGTTTAAGTACTAGTTCACACAAACTGCCATTTCGCCAGAAGGATTTGTACTCATAAATTGTCTTGTGTGTATCACCGGTGTACCATCTACACCGAGTATTTCTGAAGTTACTGCCTATATACGTACAAAAGTTATATAAGCCTATAAAAAATCCAAGTGAACGTCTCCCACATTTTCATGCGCAGCAGTGATTAGATTCAATGAATTATCGCAAACGTAAGAATTAAAAATGTCCGAAGAATACATGTCAGTGAAGTCACTGTTGACCAGTCGGCAAACATCATAGGTGGCGTTCAACGTCAGCATCCAATTTTTAATAGCCATTAACTAAGTTAGTAAAGTACAACGGTTTTCAATTAGGCCTATACCGCGTAAACATAAAAACAAACATACTGAGAAAATAAAATAATGTTCCCAGTAAATGTTCCCACAGTCGCATATGCCCGGACGACTCATGGTAGCCAGCTGCTGAGCGACAAACAATACTGTACCTATCGGTGAGCGGTAACATAATCCGTCTCTCGGACGTACCTTTACATAAATTGCATAATTTTAAAACAATATTGTTTACGGTTAAAACAGCGGAACAGAAGCTTTATGGTACAGCTGAAATGCATTTCTTGTTATTTAAAAAATCTGCGGATTTCCTGGGTTAATCCACAACGCGGATAAATAACTCGCGGATAATCGGGGGTTTACCGTATCTTGCGGCCAACTACGTATTTGCGCATCCGTAGTTTGATTTTTAAATGTTTGTTTCCCAAAGCATGTAGCGATCATTTTACGAGTCTGATTGTGATTTAATTCCATTTGTTGCAGATTTTACAGAATCGTTGTTATTAAGGCAAAGTTTTAAAAAATTCGTATGAAACATTTAACATTACCAGTGTCTGCAGAAAATTGGAGAAAATTTGTGCCAGTTTTCTGGTATCGTTTATTTTATTTATATTATAATGTAACACTAGTAACACTATTGCTACATTTAAAAAACTTTAATGTATCTAATAATGCGTAACTGTAATGTTTCCACAATTACCTTTTTGACTACATCAAGTAACAAATTCTTTTCCCTCTAATTTTTGTAGTTTCGTTAACAAAAATCTAAAACTTTCCCCAGACTCACAGGTCACTAAGTAAGTAAGTAAGTTATGGTGATGTTGCTCGTCTGCCATAACTTACAGTAGAGTATATTTTTTGCCGCACGGTGGTTAAATAATATTTTGACAGTTATCTGCTTCTAAAGTGCCATACGTACATAGGGACTGATTATCAAATACAATATTTCCCGATGTTAGTCCCGTTAATAAATTTACTGTACATTAAACGTCTAAGTACATTATACGTTATTCTAATCACGTTGTTTAAACTGACCTGTTTCTTATTTTCTGTAGATTACAGATAAATTGATAACCGCCGAAGGTGCACTGCGTCCCACAAACATTGTCATATTTTTTGTTTGTTTTTTAAACTCTATGTAGGTTAATGGAAAGTAAATAACTCTTTTAAATGTGACAGTTTTCTAAATTTAGAATTTGGTTTTTTAACAAAAGAAGACGATTCTAAAATTATTGTAGGCCTGGTTTTTTTTTTTTTTTTTTTACGCCTGTCTGGCGGCAGTAGACGAGAAAGCTGCGAAATTCAGCTGGACCTTACGTTTGATACAACTCCAAGTCCAACATACTGCGCATTAACCATTCGGCTCCTTCCAAACGAACGATCGACGCTTAGGGGTTGGAAACGTTTTTTATTTATTCTGTCGCAGTCAGCTAGACCTAACCAATGCATTAACGGAATTATTTTAGTTGCTATTGAATATTAAGACTAATGGCAATAGTCAAGTGTAGCAGTCATTGATTCTAGAACGGATACGATCGCTGCACGTTGACTGGTCTCCAGTGTAGTCATTGCAACAGACGCATGCGATTACTGCGTGCAGCTGTTCCACAAATAACACGTCAAACGGAATTTATCAGAAGTGGTTTCGTTGTGCTTCAAACGCAAGGCAAACCATGCAGCGATCCCGCGCGTTCTATAATATAACCCATGATTGCAACACTTGACTATTGTCATAGTCGTTTGAATTTCAATTTAAATGACAGACTTTTGGCATCACAAAAAAATGTAAAGTGCGACGTTTCGGCAGCCGTCTTCTGGCTAATTATAAACAAATACTTGTAAAGAAGTAAATAATATTCTGTCAACCAGAAATCGACAGTCAATAAAATAATAATAAAACATTACATAATACACAAACTCAAAAGAAAAAAAATAATTCGAATGGATACTTGCTATGAAAAAACGCACAACACTCACAAAACATAAGCACCATGCGCACGAACACTTGCACACCAACAAGGTCAACAATACGCTACGACAGAGACGCGACTTATTGTCATAGTTTTAATAGTCAAGCCTAATGGAAATAATTAATAAATGCTAATATCGTTTATACCCGGAAATTATAATAATATAAATGTAAACTAAACTTGAGTAATAAATAAACTATAACATAAAAAAATGAATGTGTTCTTTATTCGATTTTTAAAAACGAGTAAACGATAAACAAAAGACATTAATAATTAGGTAAATTAAAGAATTCGCAGAATAAAACTAATAATTTAAGATTAATTTATTCGTGAAATATTGAGTTTTTGCGAATACGACGATTCAAGACTTACGTATAGAATTGGCTGCAGTTCAAATTGCGATCCTTCCCACAAAGACTACAGATACTACAGAGGGGTTGTACTACTTTGAAACGTACAAACACGTTTGTTTCCTGACACAATCTAGTGTAGACATTAGCTCTTTCTGCTGCAATCCACCGCGTGGTCTGCTACATAAACATACGTTTTCCACCTCGTATGCTTCGGTTGCTCAAACGAAACCGCACCTTAAAGCCACAAGATTTCTCTGTGTGTTTTCCTAGTGCAAGTCACCATTGGAGCCTACGTCCTATGTAGACTATGTAGCCTACACTTTACTGCTCGCTTACTGGTTTGGGGCAGTATTTACTCCAGTTCATCACTAATGAACTTGCTGTAGTGATGAATGAATTAAACTTCGAACTCTTTAGCATTTGGTTAGAGTTATACTTTCAGACACACGAGATGCAAACTATTATGGTTCTTCTTTAATGTTTCTCTCTCTCTCACACACACACTCGCGCGCGGTGTAAACTGTAAGCCCGTGTTGTGTGTCGAGAGAGACACAGAAGGGGGAGTGAGGAGTGCGCGTGCAGATTATTTTCAATTAGCGCCGAGTGTCTGTCCCCTAATTTACGTCGAAGCGTGTGTGGCTTCAGTAACCAGTTATCCCTGATTAACCGTGCGCGTGCGTGCGCACTACAAAGTTCAACAAAGGCAGTTATCCTACCAGTAAATCAACACAAGACAACTTTACAACAGCGATTCCTGTCCGTCTGTCGTGCGTCAATCACATATGTTATTACAGCTTATATTTATGAGTGAATAAACACGGGGCAATCAAAAAATTGTCCGCAGCAATATTGAATTAGAAGAGAGGAGAGATCATCTTCTCGTGCGAAGCGGGAGAGCGACCCGGCTCAAGGTAACTAGATTTGTAACCAAGCTGAAACAACAAATCATTGTCAGCATCTTGGAAAACGAGTTTTACTTTCTTTCGCGAATACTCATCGTTTTTTAGCAGCAGCCGTACGTAAGTATTGAATAAATGCATTTTGATTGTGCATGTGTTTGTGCGCGCGTGCGTGTGATAATGTTTATACAAAAGTTTTAGGTTCTTGGAATGTTTGTTTAGTACCGATTTCACAATACTACAAAAAAGCTTTTATAAAATATAAATGTATGTTACTTCATGTTCCCTTTTAAGAATTATTATTGTTTGAAGAGTGCACAAGCGGAGGTCACATTGTGTATGTGTGTGTGTGCCGGGGGACACTCGTGTTATTCTCCCACGGAACGTATACTGGCGCGATGCGCATACACACTAGCAGAAGTTTTTTTTTCACCGTTTTTGGACCTTTTAATTTATATACTGATGTAAGATACGAACAGTATTTTGAGTAGCTCGATCGACATGAAGATAATTTTCATGAATAACCTGGTCAATTAGCTCCAGTGACAAAATTCGCATAAGACATTATAGAATAAACTAAATTTAGTGGAGCATTGTGTGTGTGTGTGTACATACACTTTGTGTTGCAACCAGTAATGCATGCTGTTAACTCACGATAAGCACTTTCGAGCCTCCCGTCACGTCTTTATACCGAATCGTTGCAGTGATAGCTATCTGACGGTGAGGCTCGAAAGCGATCATCGTGAGTTAACAGCGTGCATTAATTAGTAGTCGCTTAAGAAATGTTCCTCAACATAGCTCCAGGATTTGGTTACACTTTGACAATCGCTGAGAATCATGCTCTAACACAGAGACATGACTAAGATAAGATATAAGCTATTTGACTTTTAGTTTTTTAGATTCATTATGGGACAAGAATAAAGTTATGCTGGAGATTCTAATTAAGATCAATTTTGTTAAACTTCTTGCACATCCACACGACGTATTCGCGTGTATGTAATTACATTAATATAACCCTCGGCTAGTGTTTCTCGTATTAATTAAACATAGTTGTCTAGTAAATTTGTGGGGCGAAATTTTATAAATATATTTAGAACAGTTATTTTTTGTTTGACCTTTGATTTTTCATACTTGTTAACTTGATCCGAGTATTTATGTGACCTTTTAACTATTATTGCACGCTTGAAGAAAACAATACGGGTTGTGGAGCGTACTCTTACAATACGGGTAATTATAGACATGTTTTCAGATATGGTGTGACGGTATACGTGTCGTGTTGTGTTGCAGCAGACGCGACGTTCGGACCATTAGTGCGACACCTGCGTCGTCGCAGCCAAGTCGGTTGATTTATAGAGCTTATCGGGGGCTGTACAGCTAATGCGACATAACGCAGGGTTCCAATGCGAATATCTGGTTAAGGAAAACACTTATGAAATAATCCGAAATAATAGGTTCTTGTGAAGTCTTAAAAAAGGTCTGAGGCATGTTTCTCAAAAAAGCGTTTCAAGAATCTGTGAATTTCTGAAACTTTCTGTTGAAAAACACGAATAAAGCCACGCAAGAATCAGCCTACAGGTCCATGTGTACACAGTACGATTACTGTTAGCGCAGAAAATGCGTACTAAGAGAGACGTTGAATCTGTGCGATCAATACATCTCGTCCGTAACACTACTAGAATATGACGTAGGCCTAATAATAACTGAATGATGTAATATATAACTGACAACGTGAAGTATCGTTCATTTCGATACTGCAAGATTTAAAACACACTTTCGAAGAAGCGAGCTCGATGAACAACTTAACATTAATCAGTCCGTATGCTGGTTATAAGAAAATATCACAGAGTATTTTAAATGATGGTTTGTGTTAGTGTTAGTGGTAATGTGAAGGGACCATGTTGAAAGCGTTAGCAATCCAACAACTTTACCGGGTCTATATTTGTCGACCACTATTGTATTTGCCAATATTTTTGGAGTTAAAACAGGTACATAGGTCTTATTTTAAACTTATTTAGGAAACAATATATTCTACGTGGAGGACCTTCCTCCCGACTGAGGGTCCTTAACCCCAATCCCCCAAACCCCAACGAGTAATAACCTCTCCCTCTCACAACCAGGACCCGAGAATCGCTTATGCCAACGCCTGTAACAATGAATGCGGCTCCTTAATTTCCACTTGTACCCTTTAATGTTTCTGGCGATGTTTAGACCATTAAGTTGTGAAAAATAACAAAACTGCAAGCCCCAGCGAATGTTTCGCTTGAGGCAAACAGACTGGAATATTCAGCAAATTTCTTTAGATATTTAGGGAACGTTTATTTGGAATGCAGTACAGACTGACAAAAATGTAAGCATTAGCCCAAGGAAAGTTTGTGCAAAATGATTTGTCTTAATTAACAACAGCTACTGCTAAACTAATCTAAACCATATTATAGAAATAAATGCCAAATTGAGGACGAATTCTGTGAAAAATTAATCGTTGAAGGCAAAATAGAAGTCAACAGAGGTGAACGATGAAGTAGGTAAAGAACGCTGAACGAGGGTAAAGTCGAACAGTACTGAGGACTAAACTAGTAAGCTTCACGAGATAAACTAGTGTCGTCATACAGATTTATGTCCAGTGATGATACTTGAATTTCGTACAGACCAGCAATAAGTAAAAGTTGGACTTTGAATAGTTCTGGTCCTATTATTATTGGCTTCGAGTGATTACGATCGGTAGAAATCAACATAGGTGTCAGTAATAGCACAGTTTTTAATTTGAATACCAATGTAAAGTACACATTTTGATACAGCAGTGTGTTCGTTGTCCTCTTGCAAACACGTCTGTGCCACTCATAACAGAATAATCTTCACTGATATTTACAAAAGAAAGTTTTTTCATTTTTAGTGTATAACGTGGTAGCGAGCGAAGAGAGCTCATAATAGTAAAATGATAATAAGAAGGTAAATTTTATCAAGGGATTGGAGAAAGACTCGAAGAAAACACTCAAGAGGAACCACACTCTCACTGTATGGAACTTTTACCCGCTAAAAACCTTGACGTTATCTGCTTGCCATATGAAAATCGTTCTGCAACCGCAATCACATTACTTCACGATGGCGTTATTTCAGTAATAAGTTAAATGTAATAAGCCATTGTTGTAATGACGTATGTTTGGAGGTATTACTCAGGCTATTATATTCGACGATCCTGAAGTTTTCTCATTCGAACAGTAAACGATTCGTATTTTGTGTATTCCTAATAGAAAACCTATTGGTCCTTGGTTCTTTTATGTTATTATCTAATTAAGGAGAGTTAGTTTTACAAACGTCTATTAGAACAAAATAACCAATTATACTACTGAATGGTAGTTATCTTATCAATGATTCAGAATTTTACTCATTATTTGATAAATTCAAACATTAAACAGCCTACAGTAGTAACAGGAATAAATTGAACTATTCTATGCCTCAAAATTAGGCAAACACTTTATATCCAAGAATTGTCGGTTAATGATCTATGAATGGTTGGATGAGAAATTTGGAAAGGCAATTCTAAAGAAAAATAAAGTGTCATACAAGAGCCAAAAAGAAAGATACCAAGAGCTGAGAAGAGTTGCAGATATGCTATGTAGGCGAAATAAGAGAAAGTATTTGAATGACATATTATGTGAAGTGAATGAAGATTTCCGCTGCAATAATACAAGAAAAGCGTATACAGTAGCAAAGCAAGTAAAGGTGGCTTTACATCTAAGACATACCTGGGCAAGGGAGCATAGTTGGTGACAAGGAAGGTATTAAAAATAGACGGAGAACGCTACTGTTAGCACATGTGTCGATAGTGATTTGATGAATCCATGGGAAATGAAAGTGATGTAATACCTCTAAATTATATTAGGAAGTCGAATGGGTGCTGTAAAACACGAGAAACGGCATAGCGCAAGGCGTAGATGTGCCAGTGCCAGCCGAACTTCTGAACGATGATGCTGCGTATCTCGCAAATACGATTCAATATTGTTACTCAAAATATGGAAGACATAAACAATGTCCGAAGAATGGTGCAACAGTATAATTTGTGATATATATGTAAAAGGCCTGTTTGCGACAATTATTACTGAGGACTCTTACTGTTGTGTGTATCATAAAAGATTTTGTCAAAAGTCGTCGAAAATAGGATTCAGCCACTAGCTGGGAGAATAAAAGGCAAATAACAAAGGAGGGTTTAGAAAAGGATGACCAATGATATATCAAAGTCAAGCAAGTGCTGGAAAATGCTGAGAGTTTAATGTCGATGTTCACGATATTTGTCGATTTCAAGCAGGCCTACGATACTGTTGATCATGATAAAATTACCTACGTCAGTTCCAGATACCTACGAAACTGATTCGAACGATAAACTTATGTATGGGAAACTCGGAGGCACAAGTCAGGATGCAAAGTGAGCTTACGGACAGCTTCAGCAAGGGGTGTGGATTGGCGCCAGTTCTCTCCACTTCCTTGATTATGTAATTAGGAAAATTCATGTGGACACTAATGCAACGCTCCTGTATAAATTCTTACAAGAAGATGAAGAAGATGGATATGCGGACGATATTGTTACGACGGTCTAACTGATCGTCGTATAGTACAGTGGAAAACAAAATACAAGACACCAATAAAACAAAAAACTAAAAAAAACAGCTTTAATTATCAGAATTAACAGTTTGTAATCAACAAGTTAGTCTCTTACAACAAAGCAAATAAAAATTGTTCACATGCAATAATAATGTTAACTAATAGAGTCTCGCACAATTATAAAACACATAACACTTCGCCACAATACTTCTAACCGCACTGGAATAAATCGCCACTTAAACTGAAACTAAGCGTCGCTGAATACTTATATTTATACCTCGCTGAGATTCCAGAATAATCCATAACACGCGTCAACACTACACTAGAGCGTAATTGCTTGTGGCCTTGAACACAGTGGGCGCGGCCGGCGAAGGTTGGAACAGTCTCGTAACGCATGTTGAGAATCACGTACACACACAACATTACAACCGGGTTCCACTGGAATAGCCGAGAAACACGTAGAATGTTCTGTAATGGCGTAACAATATGAATACATTAGCAACAACGAAATTAAGAGCCAAAGAAACATTGTCACATAATGAAGAAGCGGATAAAGAGCTGGGCCTATTAGTAATTATCAACGAATGATGAATTTAAAAAAATAATGATTCAAACAAGAAGAAATGCAACGGTAGGACAAAATTTGCCCACTGGGGAATTTGACATTCACATCGGAAACGTCACCACAGATTTTACGTAATCTTGGGATAAATTTATCAAGGAATGGAAACGAGACTAACGATGTTAAAAAAAAAATAATAATGAAGACGAATAAAATTAGGCCTACTATTCATTCCTTCCTATTTTTAAGTGAATTAACTAAGCTGTCATTGTAAAAAACTTTCATCAGGCAGATGCTTTTCTATGGATGTGAAACATGGGTCATAACAAAATCCAGAGAAAAACTTGTAAATGCATTTGAAAGGAAGATTCTAAGAAAGATTTTGTGTCCTGCGCATGAAGGAGATCGATGGAGAATACAGTACAACGAGTTGTATACCATAGCTGACGATGCTGAACTTTCTATAATTATTCATCTAAAAAACTGCAATGGGCTGGCCACGTGAAAGTAAGTCAGAGGAAAGAGTTTCCAAACGCACACCAAAGGGGATAACTGAAGGTAGACGGCCCGTGGGAAGGCCATGGAAACGTTGGGTAAGGAACCGAGAGGGATGGAGGCTTAAAATTCAGGAGGCCAAGATCCAATTCGTACTGTCGCACCAGTGATGATGATGATGATGAAGATTCTACGCTTGATGTTCTATTCTTCTTCTTTATTTCAATCATTATCTTCCTGCTGGTCTCTTCAACAGCTCTTCTCCATCTAACATATCCATACTTCCAGTTACGCATTCAAAGAATTTCCAACATGTTATCTCCTAGATGGCAACACGTGTGTCTAGATCTATTTGTTCATTTCCATTCAGACATTTTGCTTGTCCTTCTTACGTACTTCTTACTTGTGCCCTGTATCTTATACAGAGTATTCTTTATTCTACATTATACTATCTTCTTTTGCACTGTTACATATACTCCTGTACAGAACAAGTTAGGGACATAAGCTTTCTAGAATGTGATGTCAGAAAGAGAAACTTCTGCGGATTCATATAGTAGTTCAAAACCTATTGATATGTCTATAATATAGTAACGAAACGTCATATAAACTTCATTTAATTTAGAACTAGTTATACTCAGACGTCCTATAAACCCATAGGTATCGCGTGCTTTGTTTAGGCACTCTCTACTTAGCCCAGGAAAAATAAGACGTTTTAAGGAAAAAATTAGATAAAAGCTAATTTTTTGTACATATGGTCCTTGAACCATAAAGTATACAAAACCAATGAGTCTACCACTTAAAAGTGTCTAGGGGTGGGTTTACAGGGGTTGAAAGGGGTGAAAAAACGATTTTCCTCATATAACTTAAAAACGAAGTATTTTATCAAAAAATGTTTCAAATAAAAGTTGTAGCTCACAAAATTCCCTATAATTCAACGACCAAATGTACAAAAAACTACCTTTAACTAATTTTTTCCTTTAAAGTCAAATTTTTTGACTATTTTTCCTGGGCTAACTGTCAATAGGATCCTACATTGTGCTAGTTCAGTATAACTATATATTCAGTTTTGTACTGACTAAATTTATACTGAATAAAGTATGTTTAGACTGAAACTACAAATAAAAAACATTCGTACAAAATCCTTGCTACTGACCTAATGTCCAATGTCGAATAAGTGACGTTAATTAATATAGCATGCGTCAATTAAAATGTATACACATAGAATTCTCCTAGCTCAGAAAAATCTTATTTTAGAACCCAGATCGTGCGTGTGAGTGCATTGTGTTAAAAGCTCTAATTGAAATGCGTATTTATGTGTGTGTGTGTGTGTGTGAGCGCAAACGCGGAAGTGTAAAACAGAAGGCGATATGTGGAGCGATTGCTAGGGGTCAGTAGATATGTAGAACTACAGATGCGCCCGTGTTTGATCAGCACTGCGTATATATGTATATTTCTTGGCACATGTGACTGTGAGTAATGACCTTGTCAATTCGTATTTCTGCCTCGCTTCTTGACTTCCGTAACGGATTAACACGCGCGCGCACGAGTGTCAATCAGTATGCGCGCATAAGCACCGTGTTTCGTTTGAAGCACACAATTTATTTTACTGACAAAACAACCGAGAAACTGTGTAGAGATAAATTGTGATCAAACGTGAACGCGTAGGTGAAACACGTGAAAACGACATCATCTGTTCCCCCACCCAAGGGTTTAACGTCACTGTTATACAGAAATTAACCGTTCTTTCTGTTGCGTTGAAAATAAAATGTAATTTAATTAATAAAGTTGTGTTAGTGGTTATAATC
This sequence comes from Magicicada septendecula, assembly GCA_034769895.1. Lineage (NCBI taxonomy): Eukaryota > Metazoa > Arthropoda > Insecta > Hemiptera > Cicadidae > Magicicada > Magicicada septendecula. The sequence goes on from CM068367.1 coordinate 689,300,328, forward strand.
ACAAACAGAAATAACACTGTTGCACACCACTATATAAAAGTTATTCCGATTAGCGCTTTCAAGCTTCATAGCTCATTATTCTAGCTTCACAGATTTCCGATCTGATGATGAGCTGTGAAGCTTGAAAGAACCAATCGGAATAATTTTTGCTATAGTGGTGTGCAACAGTGTTATTCCTGTTTAAAACGTAATTGTATCATTAAGAATATCAATTAAATGCATTTCCATTACAAGCATTTTAATTCGTTATTATTTATAAATTTCAAAGTCAGTGATAGGTAACATACATTTCTTAAAATTGGTTGATATGATATTTTAGTATTAGGTTACAATGAAATACATAAAGTATGCTCATACTTAGCGAGTAAACATTGCGTGGTAAAGCTTGACGTTCGAGGTTTGTTATGGAGCTCCATCCATCAGGATTGTGATGGAAACGTGGGAGAAGTCGTTTTGTGGGTCTCGTTGATCATTTTTAATCAGGACAAGCTCACAAATCTCGCACAATAAACAGTAGGTGGGTGCGCGCGCGCGCAACCACATATTCATATGTTCAACGTTATATTTTTTCAGATCGGCCTATCAGTTATGTGTCAAGGAACTAAATTTCACTTGCTTCTCATTACTATAATCTATTTTCAATACAGTTTACATAAGATTACCTCGATGAACAGCCTAAGGAATGATGGAGCAGGCCTGGTCAAACAGTTGAAATTAATGAGAGCTTGTTTCATAGAAACGTAATGTTGGCTGAGTCCTGGGAGCGGAATTTTTAAGGTTATTGTAGAGAAACGACAGAATGTTTCCTACATAAATCTTTTTTAATGATCTAATAAGAACGATATTAACGATATTTTGTCAACGATACAATGAGAACACAAATGGCCATTGCGTCAGATAAATGGCGAATGTATAGGGCCAAGCAATATAGGGCCGGGAAAATGGGATCATATTAGACTGACAACCAAGCACGGTATTTCGTCGATATATAAACAGCAGGACACGCTTAATTTATAGAAACCAAGCGGAAGTTAGCGAAGCAACATGACAAATTCAACGATGGACAAATAGATGACTGCTTGAATCGTATACAGCAGAATTTCTGTCGTGGCAGCGTACTTAGTCCATCACTATCTACCCCTCCCCCTCGAACTGTATTAATAAATAAGTTTTTATTTTATGACTTATTTTGAAGCGTGTGTTGTACTTTAAAATCAAGTTTTTTTACATATAGTCTGTGAGATCACTATTTTCTTTATGACTTACGAGCGACGCATGAGTTGAGATCTCATTACGTAGGCCTAAAAATTCAACACGGAGCTTTTCTTAGGGAGGCGGATAGTCTACAGCAGGGAGATAGGCGTTAGATCTTGGTCTACAAAAGTCCGCTACATAGTTGTAGTTAAATTGCAATATTAAAAAATAAAAGGAACTCTAGGAAAAGCCAACATTCATGGAATTCTTATAAAACGTTTGTGTGTGTGTGTGTGTGTGTGTGTGTGTGTGTGTGTGTGTGTGTGTGTGTGTGTGTGTGTGTGTGTGTGTGTGTGTGTGTGTGTGTGTGTGTGTGTGTGTGTGCTCAAGCTTTGTAAATTTTTGTGTGTGTCAAAGTTAATATCGTATTAAATTATACTGTTGGCCTACTAAATACATAGTTTAATTTAATTTATTTCAGTATAAAGTATACTGTTTAAACTACGAGTATTATATCAAACTCTTGAGCTTGAACTTATCCTATTACATTAACTATTGAAGTAAATATTGACATCATTTGTCGATGTAAAGAATGTATACTACATATTTAAATATGCATTTATTTTTATTGTAGTCTACTGTATACATAGGCCTAGCCTTACTTTTAAGGTACGATATTATTAGAGAGCAATCCGAGGCTTATTCATAGTTTTGGAATAACCGAACATACCGTCCTTACCATTATTCGCATAATATAAAGCTGACTATATAGGCCTAAGTGAACGAAAGTAATTAGCTCAACTTACTGTATATTACATACCGGTAATGAACATACGTATGGATGTTAAGTGTCGCTATTATGTGTAACTGATAAGAAAGTTTCTGGTTTAGAGCGGAACAGCGTTTGACTGAGGAAATGCAATATTAGAAGGAGTAATATTAGGAAGAGCAGGGTGAGCGGAATGTCACCGAAAATACACAGCAGTCGGTCTACTATACTGTATACTATACTAAATGGCAGTTCAGAAGGCGAGCGTCACTACTACTCATTTCACCTGTTTTTTGTGTACTCGCCTACCCAGAAAACATCGCGTTATTGATTTCTATAGTTTCAAGTTCTAAATTATAAACCTATTACCAATGTACCCAGTATTCTAAATTGAAACGCACAATGGGTTACAACATACAATTTATGCCACGCAATACTGTCATTGCTGTAAAAGCATGCCGTTGTAGCGGCCAACTAATTAATTAATAAATATTCCGTCTGGACAGGACCACTAGGCAGGAGCCTCTTCCGGAGGCTCGGTACTAGATACCATTGGGGCGTCTCACGACGCGCATCCCAACAGCTCTGGCAGCGAGTACTGTGGTGAAGGCTAATGATTTCCCGCGATGCTACCTGTACTAATTGTTTACTAATTGCAACCCACGCACAGGTAAAAACTGCATCATCGGCCAATCAGAAAAAAGAAGGTGTGTGAGAGGCTCGCATCGCGCCATGCCATAAAGTACTTAATGAGACGCTTTCGCCCCGCCGATTCATAGCGGGCGACTCGCCTGATTCGCCTCGAGCGATGGAAACGGACGATCCTCTTCATCACCCGTTACCTCCCCTCCCGGTGGACGAGTCGAACGACTTCGTACTGTTGGTCAGCGTAGACGCCCGGCTAAGAAGCCGAAGAGGAACCATTCCACCGAATCTGCTTCCTCTCGGACCTCGGCCATGGACATCAGTCCTTCTCAGGGCCAATAGGCTGCGGTACCGACTACTTCGGGGGCAGCTCCGGCTGCTTCCGCTGTTGGTCGCGAGCCGCCTCTGTTCGTCCACGGACTGTCCAATGTCGCCGCCTTATACAGGCGGCTGATCGCGGCCCACGGCCTGTCGGCCGACAAACGTGACCTTAAGCTGCTTGGCGGTGACACGGTCAAGGTTCTCGTCCGTCGGATCGAGGACTACCGCTTGGTCGAGGCCTTTCTGCAGGCTAATAACCTGCAATATCATACCTTTTCCCCCAGACGAGTCAAGCCCTTGTTTGTAATTCTGCGTGGGCTTGATGCGCACACCGATCCCCAGGAGATCCTTTTGGAACTCCGAGAACTCGGTTACCCGGTGCAGGCAATTTTCCGCCTGTTCACCAATTCTGAGAACCGAGTGCCTCTCCCTATCGTCCGTCTCCACCTCGAGAAGGGCGAGGCTGCAGACAAGGTCTTCCACCAGACGCGGCTGTTTAGCTTCCGCGTCAAGGTGGAATCCAGTCGCCCCCCGGGCAAACTTGAGCAGTGCCACCGGTGCCAGAGGTTCGGCCATCATACCAACGTCTGTCGCAATGCCCCGGCCTGTTTACGTTGTTCCTTGGGACATTCCACCCAGGCCTGCACTGTTGCAGACAAGTCCCACTATCGCTGCATCAATTGTGGCGAAGGCCATGCAGCCAATTACAGTAACTGCCCAGTGTACAGGGCGGAGCTCCTGCGGAAGCAAACGCCGCAGGGGCCACTCCCGAATCCGAAGCAGCCAGTATTGCAGCCCCAAACACAGAAGCAGCCTAAAGTACAGGCTAAGCCGCCACCAAAGGCTCAACCGGCACGGCGCGAGCCCTCTCCAGCTCCACCTTCAGCCCCTACTAAGACACAAAAACGATCCACGTCGCCTTCCGCAGCAGAGACACGCCCTGTAGCCAATATCTCGTTATTGGAGCCGGAGAATCAACCCTCCACCTCCGCGGAACCACCAACTCCCGCCTCTGAACCAGAGGTAGCCTCGCCACCACTGCCACCTCCGCGATATCCGCGAAACTAAACCTAAAACAATAGGGATAACCACACCGGATGCTCGGCCCCGAGCTCCTGCCTACCCACAGCCCAAGAAAAGTCCTGCTTCCCGGTATAAGTCCGACGAAGCGCAGGAGCGTACTTTTCCTGTCGCAAATTCAAAAACGAGTGGCCCTTGTCCTGTAGCTTCCACCAACACGACCCGATCTGCCGTTAAGCCTGGTCACTCTTACGCGGCCTCAGTTTCCAGGCAAAACCGCCCAGTTCGTCACTACCGATGACGCACAGTTCGTCCGCGACTTTCTGTCTGGCTACGATCTCAAGAAAGTCGCATCCACCTTTAGGTCCATCCGAGACCGCCTGGAAACTGCTGACCCACCAACTGAGAGGTTTATGCTCTTGGTGGAAGCTTGCAATGTCATAGGTCTTCTATGAAACAAGCCCTTAGATGAGACCTCTCGCTCGTAGCCTGGAATGCTAACTCCATCGGTTCCAAGCATTCCGACCTTCTGGAATTCCTGGCTCGGTTCAAACCCGACGTACTTCTCCTCACAGAAACCCACCTGACCCCGGCGAACCGGTTTCGATTAGCGAATTACGTGGTGTATCGGGATGACCTAGTTGCCCGACAAGGAGGCAGCACGGCGATCGCGGTGAGGACCTCTATATGTAATCATCGTGCCGTTTTGCCGCAGCACACTAACCTAGAGGCCACCGCCATTGAGGTCCACGGAGCTCTTGGCGGCGTCTTCGTTGTTTCAGCATACAAGCCCCCTCGCGCTGAACTCCTTGTCGGCGACCTGGACGTCATCTTCGATTCCCACCGAATGGTAATTTTGCCCGGCGATCTAAATTGCAAGCATCGCGTTTGGAATAGTCGCTTGACTACTCCGAACGGGAAGCGCCTGCTCAGGTATGTTGAATCGCGCCGGGCGATGGTGATTGGTCCAGCGCAACTCACGTTCTTTCCGACGCTACCTAACGCGGCTTCCGATGTTCTGGATATTGCGGCAACCCAAGGAATTGTCTGTCCGGTCGAGGTATTCTCGCTTACGGAGCTGACATCCGACCACAGACATGACACCCCATCTTGGTCCACGTCGCTATCCAGCACGCCTATGCACGGGACGAGAAGAAGGGTATCGATTGGGACCGCTACGGCCCGGCTGTGTGCCGTAGATTGCCGCCAGCGGGCCCACTCTTTTCCGTTCGCCTCCTAGACGAAGCAGCAGTAGCGGGAATCGAAGAGGCAATCATCCTCGGCTATAGACGTGTCTTCACGTACGTGAGCCGGTTTCACGCCTGACTACCAACGCATCCCTGAGGAAGTCTCTCTTGTCGCTCGCGAGAGAAATTACTTCCGGAAACGTTGGCAGAGGACCCGTGATCCAGCCGATAAGGCAGCATACAATCGGCTCACCGGACGACTGCGTGGCAGTCTGAAGGCGTTCCGACGTAGCTGTTGGGAACTCGCTGTGGCCCGAACGGGGGATGCGGACCCGCAAAGTCACCCGTACAGAATACCTTCCGCGATGACGGGACGGAGGCGACGACCTCCTCTCCCCGCCATCGTTGGGTCGTTCGGACAACTCCTGGGTCGCCCGGAGGAGAAGGCCGAGTAAGTACCGAAGGCCGAGTTGGGCTTGTGTTTTGAGCGCCAGTTCGCTCCCAACCTGCCCATGGACTGAGACTTCGACGAACAAGTCAAGATGGCTGTGGAAGACTTTCTATCTCTTCCGATCACGGCGGAGCCCGAACCCATTTCTTTGGAAGAGGTTTCAGATCGGCTCGCTGAACTTCAGCCAAGAAAAGCTCCAGGCCCGGACGGTATCACGAACACCGCTCTACGACTTCTCCCGGAGCCTGGAGTTCAATTCTTGACTGATTTGTTCAACGCGTGTCTCAGACAGGCCTACTTTCCCAAGAAATGGCGAAAGGCGACGTTCATCGTGATCCCGAAGCAGGGAAAGGATGCTTCCCGCCCCGACAACCTCCGGCCTATCAGCCTACTCTCCGCTACGTCCAAGGTTTTTGAGCTACTCGTGCAGCGTCGTGTACGAGAACATCTAATTAACTTTGACGTGCTGGTCCCTGAACAGTTCCACTTCCGTGTGCAGCATTCGACCACTCATCAACTGATGAGAATGGTGGAATACATCACGGACGCCGGTTGTCGGAGAGAACGGACCGTTGGCTGTTTCTTAGATGTTGAAAAAACCTTCGACAGCGTATGGCATGATGGCCTATTATT